>CM056049.1:628692033-629060398 GCA_029574335.1 Rana kukunoris | reverse complement strand
AACAAACAAAAAGAAAAAGAAATATTTTAAGCACAAAATAAACAGCAGATGAGAAGGTAAAAATTTATTAGAAGAACATTAAAGTCCAAAAAAAAAATATAGTCATGTGGAGGAAAGCTACAAACAATTAGGAGATGCAGCAAACAAAATTATTACAAAAAGACAACGCGATATACTACAATCAAACTTTGCTAGATTGGGACAACTCAGTCTATATAAATGGCATCAGCAATAGAACAGCTTGATTATAGCAAAGAGAACGAAGAAAGGCAAAAAACGATACACTATAGATAGTTACAATCACGAATGTGCCAACTCACAAACAAACACGAGGTTTACCTGAACGAGCGCTCCCGTCCCCTCCTTTTGTCTGAGCATGCGCGCGATTTTGGTCCGATGGTTGGTTTGGTGTACTAACCAGCGGACATATCCGACGGACAGGTTTGCAGCGGACAGATTTTCAAAGCTTGCTTTTGAAATCTGTCGGGTGGACAATATCTGTCCGCTAGCCCATACACACGAGCGGAGATGTCTGCTGAAACGGTCCATCCCGACCGGTTTCAGCGGACATATCCCCTCGTGTGTACGCCGCCTAAGGATTGACAAGCTAAGGATTGCCAATCTAAGGAAGGACAATTTAAAAACGGACAATCTAAGGACGGACAATCTAAGGACAGACAATCTAAGGACAGACAATCTAAGGACAGACAATCTAAGGATGGTAAATCTAAGGATGGTAAATCTAAGGACAGACAATCTAAGGATGGTAAATCCAAGGACGGACAATCCATGGATGGTAAATCAACAGATAGGACAGTCTAAGGACAGACAATCCAAGGACGGTATATCTAGGGACGGGCAATCTAAGACGGACAATTTAATTACAGACAATCTAAGGACAGACAGTCTAAGGACAGACAATGTAAGGACGGTTAATTTAAGGATGGACAATCTAGAAACGGATAATCTAATGATGGACAATCTAAGGATGGAAAATCTAAGGATGGACAATCTAAAGACAGAGGGCCGATTTAAATAAAGAAAACAAAAAGAGTCTAGAGCCAAATAATGTGTGTGCTTGATTGAGCAAAATATTACAACATGTCCCTTTTTTTGATACAGGAAGAGGCCAGCCAGGAGGTGGCAGCTCCTCAGGACCATGTCAGCCAGGGGGAAGGGGTGAGTGGCAGCCAGGAGGAGGCTGGGCCGAGTGGAAGTCAGCATGTCCCCAGGCTCAGCACCATAAGCCAGGTCCCTCCCCTCCAGATGAGGCGACCAGGCCAAAAGAGGCGGATGAGGCAGATGGAGGAGGAGAGCCTCAAAATGATGAGGGAGGCTGCCGAAATAATGAGGGCCCCCCTCAACCCCACAGAAGCCTTCAGTGCCTTTGTGGCTCATGAACTGAGCCGAGCGGAGGAGGATCAAAAGGACCTGGCTAAGGACTTGATCAATAAGGTCATCTTTTGGATGCACAGGGGCATGCTGACCCGGGACACAGACCTGAGTGACCCAGCCCAGCCTGCTCCCCATCTTCTGCCTCCTGCTGCCACATCATCCGCACCTGCAAGGGGCCATGGATGGGCCCCTGGACGTTCCGCTGCAAGGCAGACAGGAAGGAAGGCTGGAAGTAAGAAGAGAAGGTGATTACCTGCCTTCCAGTTCATTATTCTAAAATGTGAGCTTGTTGGAGTACCACAGCTTGGGTTTGTTTGCTCATGTGCTGCTGATTCAGATTTTATTTGTTTTGTGTCTCCTGAGATTGTTAATTTTATCCTTCATCATGTTTTGTGGAATGCACAAGTCTGCATGTAGGTTGCTATCTGATCAAGTGGTGCAGATCATGTTTATTTAAATTTTTTTTCTTGCCAAAATAAATGGCTTTTTGTATTTACGTTAAAACCTTGTCTATTGTGTTTTCTACTGTGGTGATTATGCCCCAAACCTTCTAAAAATACAAGGTGGAATTTTGGAAGGACACAAACTCCTGGGTGGGGGGGTAGGTTTGGAGTGACAACTCGGTAACCCATGGAAACCCCAAAAGTCCAAAATTTTTCATCATTTGCAAAGGCAAATAACACAAAAAATGCATTGAAAAAAAAGCAACAAAAAAAAAAAAAAAAAAACGCATTGAAAAAAAAAAAAAAAAAAAAATGCATTGAAAAAAAAGCAACAAAAAAAAAAACGCATTGAAAAAAACAGCAAAAAAAAAAAAAAAAAGCATTGAAAAAAAGGTTAAAAAAATCCTAAAAAATGCATTGTAAAAAAAAGGTGAAAAAAAAGAAACAAATGCATTGAAAAAAAGGACAAAAAAAAAATAAACCATTGAAAAAAAGGCAACAAAAAAACAAAAAAACGCATTGAAAAAAAGGTTACAAAAATCCAAAAAAATGCATTGTAAAAAAAGGTGAAAAAATAAAAAAAAATGCATTGAAAAAAAAGGTACAAAAAATCCAAACAAATGCATTGAAAAAAAAGATACCAAAAAAAAAGCATTGAAAAAAAAGGTGAAAAAAACCAATAAAATGCATTGAAAAAAAGGTACAAAAAAAACGAAAAAATGCATTGAAAAAAAAAAGGTGCCAACAAAATAATAATTAAGCTTTGAAAACAAACAAAAAGAAAAAGAAATAATTTAAGCACAAAATAAACAGCAGATGAGAAGGTAAACATTTATTAGAAGAACATTAAAGTCCAAAAAAAAAATATAGTCATGTGGAGGAAAGCTACAAACAATTAGGAGATGCAGCAACAAAATTATTACAAAAAGACAACGCGATATACTACAATCAAACTTTGCTAGATTGGGACAACTCAGTCTATATAAATGGCATCAGCAATAGAACAGCTTGATTATAGCAAGAGAACGAAGAAAGGCAAAAAACGATACACTATAGATAGTTACAATCACGAATGTGCCAACTCACAAACAAACACGAGGTTTACCTGAACGAGCGCTCCCGTCCCCTCCTTTTGTCTGAGCATGCGCGCGATTTTGGTCCGATGGTTTGGTGTACTAACCAGCGGACATATCCGACGGACAGGTTTGCAGCGGACAGATTTCAAAGCTTGCTTTGAAATCTGTCGGGTGGACAAATCTGTCCGCTAGCCCATACACACGAGCGGAGATGTCTGCTGAAACGGTCCATCCGACCGGTTTCAGCGGACATATCCCCTCGTGTGTACGCCGCCTAAGGATTGACAAGCTAAGGATTGCCAATCTAAGGAAGGACAATTTAAAAACGGACAATCTAAGGACGGACAATCTAAGGACAGACAATCTAAGGACAGACAATCTAAGGACAGACAATCTAAGGATGGTAAATCTAAGGATGGTAAATCTAAGGACAGACAATCTAAGGATGGTAAATCCAAGGACGGACAATCCATGGATGGTAAATAAACAGATAGACAGTCTAAGGACAGACAATCCAAGGACGGTATATCTAAGGACGGGCAATCTAAGGACGGACAATTTAATTACAGACAATCTAAGGACAGACAGTCTAAGGACAGACAATGTAAGGACGGTTAATTTAAGGATGGACAATCTAGAAACGGATAATCTAATGATGGACAATCTAAGGATGGAAAATCTAAGGATGGACAATCTAAAGACAGAGGGCCAGATTCAGGTACATCTGCGCATTATTGGACCGGCGTAGCGCACCGCCTTTACGTTAGACTGGCGCAATGTAGCGGCGCAATCACCCTATTCTCGTCGGTTTTACGCAGAAATATTTCAGAGGCGCAAGGCGGAGTAATACAAATTGGGAAGGACGTGGGCGTGTTACATTGAAATGAGCCGTGACCCCATGCAAATGAAGGGCCGGCCGGCTCGCGCATGCGCGCTTGAAGCAGACCATGGTCAGCACCTCTGTGCGCATGCTCACAAGTGGACTAGGGCAAATTAGTGAACTACGCAAACAGCATAAATAGACAGAGACAAACGCACTTCCTTTGCAAAAGTACATCCCTTTGTATCCCTCCCTATACAGCAAGGTGCTTTTGTTCTGTTGTTTATTAGCGTTTGTTTGTTTGTGACGTGTCTTTGAGAGTGATTTTTGTCTTTTATGTGTTTTCTTTGTTGTTATTTTGTTTAAATTATATTTTTTCTGGCCATTTTTTATTTTTGCTGGTCATTTTTTTATTTATTTTTTGGTTCTGTTTGTGTATGATTTGGGAATGTGGGGGTGACATTCCTGCCGGAAAAGGGGTGTCACCATCATTTGTGGTGGAGAAGTGATCCCCAGGTCCGTGTGAATGGTGTATGAATGTACAGTGACATAATTGGAGCCGTGGCGTTGCAGCTCACAAGTCCTGCATGGTGGGCTTGTGCCAATCCAATGTGATGAGGATGTGATGTGTCTGTGCTAGGGACCACAGTGTTGTGCATGCATGCATTCTCATTGTGCCATGATTAATGTGTGTGTTTAACGTGCAAAGATGCCTAATGTGAGCTGTCTCCTGGCTGCTCTTCCCTCAGAAGACGGGGTAGCCTTGGTTAGGGGGGTTCCGTATAGGAGTCATGAGATGGGGTCCCAGTGCATATGCAGAGTCACCTTGAAGGGAAAAGACAGGAGGATGTTAGTCGTGCATGTGCCCCTTGTGATGTGTGCATCATGGGGGGGGACAGTCATGCCTGCCACCCATGTCACTCACCAACCAGCCAGCTGTCCCCATACATGTTCTGTTCGCAATCTGTGGGGATGGGGCTCTGATTGTATATGTAGCTGTCATGGGTGTCATGGGTAGTGTCATGTGTTGGGCTGATGATGTCCTCCTGCAGGGTTGTGGTTAATTCCATGATGGCATGAGGGGTGAATCTGAAGATGCGAGACACCTCAGAATCACTCATGCCATAGATGTCTATGCGTGTGTCATATATCCTCTCCCGTGAAGAGTGAAGAGTGAAGAGTGAGGGGCTTGTATCAGATAAGAATATTGTATTAGATTAGATTAAATGGTAAAGTTTATATAAGCAAAAAAACAGTAAAAAAAAAAAAATCCCTCCTCAGTGCCCTCCTCAGTGCCCTCCTCCTTCTTTGCTCATCTAAAGTCAGTAGTATAGCTATGCGCGACGATGCCCCTGGCATGTTGGCATACAGATTGTTGGGCAACACGTGTGACTGCTGAACTCCTCACTAACAGTGTTGCTTTATCTGACATGTAGACGAATTGTCTAATTTTAGAGCAGCTTTTATATGGTCTAATTTTAGACAGAACATTTAGCTGTTGCGCACAGCGCGTAGCCTGCGCTGCATCAACGTTCTTTTGTGGATCCCCGTAACTCCCTCATTAGCATATTTGAATAGCAAATCAATGGTTTGTCTAGCGCAGTTTTGCGCGGACGGATGCGCCTGTCTAACGAAATGGACAAAAAAAATAGATTTCTTGCGTATCTCGTTTTGGGAGTGCCGTGCATCGAAACGCACGCGCACAATTAGACTTACGCCGCGCATCTCCTGTTACGCCAGCGTAATCGCTCTGTGAATCTGGCCCAGAGAATCTAAGAATTGATAAGCTAAGGATTGGCAATCTGAATGAATGAATGAAAACTTATATAGCGCAGCACATGCGAAGTAAATCGCCTCTGGGCGCTTAATCTAAGGACGGACAATCTAAGGACCGGCACTTTAAGGACAGACAATTTAAGGACAGACAATTTAAGAACGAACAATTTAAGGACATACAATCTAAGGACGGACAATTTAAGGATGGACAATCATCTGCTGTTGTCAGGGAGAGATTTACACACCTACCCTAAACTGGCTAATAAAAAAAAAAGCTGCGGTTGTATGTAAACATTTCAAATACCTCCTATTGTGTACAGATGTGGAAGTATTTACATACAGGAGGTCTTTTCTTACATGCCGCTGTCTTAACTATTCCTAATTTGCTGGTTATTTAAAAAAATATATATAATATATTTACCTATTAATTTATTATTAATGAAAACCAATACTACAGTCCAGCTGCTGTGAACGGTCAGCAAATACATGAATAATTGACAAAATATTTGTTTGGCCAAATCAAATATTATTGGTCTGAATGAACAGAAAAGGCTTTGTATTTTAAAGGCAAGTCGTATAAAGTTATTTTATTTTGTAAAGCATGAAAAGTGTATACATTATAACGGATAATTTTATACAACTTGCCTTCAAAATACAAACGCCCTTTCTGTTCATTCTGACCAATAATTTGATTTGGCCACACTCTTATTTTTAGAATTTTCCTCCCAGGAGTATCACGTCACCACGCTGCAGAACATAACGTTGTCTAACTTCAGAAACACATGTGGAAAGACAAGATGGAAAACACAGAAGAGCAACGCATGCATGGATGCCACTGATAACCCGTATGAAGAAGAGAAGAAGTATAAAAGCCGAGCCCAAAAAAAAAAAAGGAAAAACAATTGTTGGCAGCTCAGAACATAATGGCAAAAATATTTGAATTAAATAAATGTTATAAACATGACTTTGAATGTTATTATTATACAGGATTTATTTAGTGCCAATGTAGCTTACAAAGATGCTTGTTTAAGATATAGTCATTGCAATATGTGGAAACGTCATAGGAAAGTCATGCTTTCTGCTCGTTTCATTTTCTATTTATTTATAACTTGTGTGAAAAAATACAATACATTAGTCAAGGAGCATATTTTATATATTTATGTCTATATATATATATATATATATATATATATATATATATATATATATATATATATATATATATATATATATATATATAATACATATAAATATATATATATATATTTATATTTATTTTTTTTAATTATATTTGTGTTTGTTTGTTTGTTTGTTTTTTCATGTATATACTCCTCCAAATTAACTGCGTAGATTTTTTTCTTTGGAAATGAAAGCAGTATTAAACCCACAAATGTCTTGTATTGTATTTTCTATACTTGCCAAATATGCTGTAGAAATCGTACACACAATCTGACTTTTTGACAACAATTGTACGATGGACCTGTTTTAGCGGACAATCCGACCGTGTGTACGCTCCGGACAAACTTTTTTGCTTTTTCATCGTACAAATCTTCGCTGTGAGAACAGACAAACTTTCCGGCAACAAATGTCCTACGTCGGCTAATCCAATCGTGTGTACACAGGTCCATCGAACTAAAGTCCAAAGTACAAACGCGGATGCTCAGAACCAATGCTAAAACATCAGACAACAATAGCAGAATGTGTATGCATACCAAGTTCAAAACCAACGCCCATTCGGAGCAAAATCCACGCAAAAGTCAGTTGGAAGTCTGATCCTGTGTATGAGGCGTAAAGGGTTTGTAAAGGTTTGTTTTTTTATTTTCTAAATAGCTACTGCATTGTTGGTTCACTTACCTTTTCCTTCCATTTCCCTTTTCTTTGTTTTCTTTCTGTCTGAATTTCTCACTTCCTGTTCCTCCTCAGTAAGGTGTTCAGTAAGCTGTTCTGACTGACTATCCACCGCTCGGATGATGGTGGAAAGCTTACTGAGGAGAAACAGGAAGTGAGAAATTCAAACAAAGAAAAAAAAACATTTAGAAGGGGAATCGAAGGAAATGGTAAGTGAACCAACAATGCACTAGCTTAAAGGAACCTATTTAGAAAATAAAAGCCAAACCTTTACAACCCCTTTATGAATGGTTGTATTAATTTTAACTGTGGGCAGCTGAAGCTACTGCCTATTCACTTCCTGGATTTACACAGAGGCACACCTCCAGCTCTACAGCTCTCATTGGCCCTTTTATTACTCATCCCCCCTCCCTTCCTGGCAAACTCTCCGTGAGAAAGAGAGTTGTGCATGACGTCATAAGCCTAGGCTAATGACCAGACAAGAAATAAGTAACCTAAATAAGGTATTTACTGACAGAAAAAAAAAGTTTTACTATAAAAAGTTAAAACAACAAGGACAGATAATTTAATAGATGGAAAGTTGAAAAAATGATTGAAGTTCCACTTTAAATACACTAAGGCCTCGTACACACGATCAAATCTGTCTGCTGGAAACGGTCTGCTAGACCGTTTCAGCAGACAGATTCGATCGTGTGTACGGGCTAACAGACGGATTTGGCCACCCGACAGATTTCAAAGCATGCTTTGAAATCTGTCGGCTGGGAACCTGTCCGCCCGACATGTCTGCTGGTTAGTACGCTAACCAGCAGACATGTCTTCTCGCACACGCGCCGAATGGTTTCGACGCATGCGCGGAAGTGTTTTACTTCCTGGTGCGGTGACGTGGCGGCGTCAACGTCACCGCCACGTCACCGCCACGTCAGCGCGCTGTCTGCTGGTGGGGATTTTGGTTTGCTCGTGTGTACACGCGAGCAAACCAAAATCCCAGCAGACAGATTTGTTCAAATCTGTCGGACAGACAGATTTGAACAAATCTGTCTGCTCGTGTGTACGAGGCCTTACAAATGAAAGGGGTTGTAAAAGACATCCGATAGCACCCCCCCCCCCCATTTACTTACCTCATCCTCATCCTGGCCATTGATTGGCTAGGTTGGACGGATTGATAGCAGCGCAGCCATTGGCTGCCGCTGCTGTCAATCACATCCAATGACGCGGCGCGCCGGGGGGTGGGGCCCGAGTGATACAGTCGGCTGCTGTGGGTGCCGCTGTATCACAGGAGCGCGCCCGCAACAGCTTTCCACCATGTAAGCTCGCTCGCATGAAGGTGGAAACCTCTGCCGGAGTGGGAGCCATGACAGCCGCCGAGGGACCCCAGAAGACGTGGATTTGGGCCACTGTGTGCAAAACAAGCCACACAGTGGAGGTAAGTATAACATGTTTGTTATTTAAAAATAAAAATAAAATTTACTTTAGTGTCCCTTTAAAGCCAAAATCCAGATGCCACTTTATAAGCAGTTACAGCAAAAATGTTCAATTTTCATAAAGGTTTCACATAAATAAATAAAAGCTGATTACGGTAAGCACGCCTATCAATGTTAAATGGTTTATATCACCCCCCTAACTGTAACATCTTGTTCTGTTTAAAAAAAAAGAAAACAAGAAGCAGACTAAACCCTCATTCACATTGACTGCAGCTTTGAAATTGTGCGACTTCATCTGAAATCGCACAATTTCAAAGCCGCAGTTAGTGCAAATCGATGTGGCACCACAAAGTTGGCATTGCTCCAGTTTGAACAGTGCGATTGTGGGCAATTGACCTGGCAAATCACATGACAAGTCGCTTCAATGTGAACGAGGGCTTACTGGCAGGATCAGCAGGTGGAAATAAATAAATGAAAGCCTAAAAAAAAAACGAATGCAACCGCTACCTGCAGTATAATAAACGTTTGCTTTGGGCTTTAACTCTAAGTATATTGGCAAAGGCAAGAATATGAAATGAGCTCTGAATGTTGGAAGGTGCGGGATGATCCAATGATATGAATATATAATTTATTGGGAATGTGAACTACTGCTAGTCTATAGGAATTTGAAATATTACCATTCAGAAAATGATGCTTCCTTCCATCGTATACACCCAATAATGAATGCCTCCTACTCAACAGGATACTATGGGCCAGATTCACAAAGCACTTACACCGACGTAGTGCAAATGTGCGCCCGGCGTATGTGTGCGCCAGAGTCACAAACCTATATATGCCTAAAAATAGGCCATCCTACCCCGAAGTATCTTACTTATGCCGGCATGGCGTGGGCGCAAATATGGTCTGGATGTATGTTGCTTCTCCTATTATTGATTAGGCATTCACATATGCAAATGAGGGAAATACGGCGATTCACGAACGTACTTGCGCCCGGCGCATGATATACGCGGTTTGCATAAGTTTTACGTCCGGCGTAAAGTTATTCCCTATAGATGAGGCGCAACCCATGCAAAGGTATGGACCAGGGAACACAAGCCTACATATTGTACGTTGGACGTCTGTGAATATGGGCCGACGTGGATCTAGTTGGGCGTAGGTTACGTTAACGGTGTACACAGTGATCCGGCGTATCTTAGGCAGTTGTTCCGACGTGGTTGTGCGCACGGGGATACGCCCACGTCTTGACGTATGCGCAGTTCGTTTTAAGTACTTGTCTGGTGCCCGGACCATCATTTGCATGGGGTCACGCTTCATTAGCATGGATGACGCCAACTTCCAGCCCACTTTCACCTACTTCCACTTACGCTAGCCTGCGCCTTCGAAATGTACGCTACGCCGGCGCAGAGTTGGGAGCAATAGCTCGTAAATTCAGTGCATGCCTCTCCGCACTGTGCCAGCGTAGCGTACTATGTGTGCGTAAATATGCACCCATCTCTGTGAATCCAGGCCATTGTATGTACATCCACTATTTAACCATACACATATCCTGCTATAATAACTTGATCTGATGACATGTGTCAACCAAATCCCATCGATTGTTTCCGTATGTCTCAATCAGCTATTTCCCAGAGAGCCATGTGATTGGTGGAGATAATATTCATACAAAGTTGGGATTATTCAGCCATTCATCACTCACACTCAATCCATTATTCCGATGTAAGAAGTACGGCTCCTTTCAAGTGCGGTCCCTGTACTCTCTAACACTCTACAACAGATTGCTGCCTCTTCCTCGGCTCTGGGCTGCCTTTACTGGTAATAAAGTCACGTCTCTGTCTGGAGGTAATGGAATATAATGAGGGCATTTACCATCCCACTCCAGGCATTGTGATCTGTGATACATTTCTGCATCTGACTTTCTGAAACAAACACAGAATAACTGTAATCTACAATAATACATTTCTGTAACCACTTTACACAGTTCATCCCTTCTAGATCCCGAGTCTACGAGACTGTTTACAATAGAGCACAGAGCTTGGAACTGGATTGCTGGATAAGTACATAGGATAGACACCGGACAAAAACTACAGTCAGTGTGTCATCTAGCTTAGAGTACTGGCACACAGGAATTGGGTGTAACTCATGTAGATGTACCAGGAGACATTAACCGCTTGCCGACCAGCGGACGATGATATACGTCGACACAATGGCACTGGCACGGGCAGGAAAATGGGCGTACCTGTAAGTCCCTTTAAATTTGCCGCCTAGCTTGGGCGCGCGCCCGCCGCGTGCCTCTTGAGTGCGCCCGCGGGTCCGGGAACTCGATCTTCCCAGGCAGCCCGCGATTGCGGTCGGCTAAGGCTGAACAGGGGGATTAGGGGCCAAGTCCTGGGAACAATAGTGAGGGAACCCAAGATTCCCCACCCCCCTCAAACATAAAAAATTGCATGTGTGTATGTATATATATATATGTTTTATGCACTATTTTTTTTTAACGAATAAACTGCAACATTTATTGTGAAGTGCCAGTTTCGAGGACACATCTAAAATTAATTGTGTGATAATGGTTCCCAAGCAGGGAATTTCTAAAACAAGTTGCAACAACTGGGGGCCCCTCCTGCACTATGTTTCTATGTAGGCTCCGATGTGTGGGGCCCCTGCTACCCCAAGGTATCCGCACACATGTGTTGGTCTGTGCAAAAGAGCAAGGCTGGGAGTGCTGAGCATGCCAGCCCAGGCCCACTCTCCTTGGGCTGCCTGTATTGATTGTGCAAAGTGGGGCCCAGGCCATGGGCAGCTCACTCCTCAGTGCCCATCAAATGCAGCCTGATTAGTGCCCATCAATGCAGCCTTGCCAGTGTCCCTCAAATGCAGCCTGATCAGTGCCCATTATTGCAGCCTTACCAGTGCCCATAAAATTCAGTGTGATCAGTGCCCATCAATGCAGCCTGATCAGAACCCATCAAATGCAGTCTGATCAGTTCCCAGTGATGCAGCCTTACCATTCACCATCAAATGCAGCTTGATCAGTGCCCATCAATGCAGCCTGATCAGTGCCCATCAATGCAGCCTTGACAGTGCCCATCAATTCAGCCTTGCCAGTGGCCATCAAATGCGACCTGATTAGTGTCCATCAATGCAGCTTGATCAGTGCCCATCAAATGCAGCCTTACCAGTGACCATCAAAAGCAGCTTGATCAGTGCCCATAAAATGCAGCCTGATCAGTGCCCATCAATTCAGCCTGATCAGTGCCCATCAAATGCAGCTTTACCAGTGCCCATCAATGTAGTCTTACCAGTGCCTATCAAAGGCAGCCTTGCCAGTGTCCATCAAATGCAGCCCGATCAGTGTGCAGCAATGCAGCCTTATCTGTCTCTAGCAAAGAAGCCTGGCATGTGTCTGAATCTGGGATTTGAATATCAAAGCGCGACCCTGTCCTCCCCTCCCTCGGTCCGTCTCCTCTTCCTCCAGTGGCCGCTGTAACAAAGTCCCGGCTCCTATAATTCACATCACACTGATTCAATTTGCCATTAAATCAGTGTTCACCCATCACTAGAGCCAGGGCTTTGTTACAGCGGCCACTGGAGGAGGAGGAATAGGTGGACCGAGGGAGGGGAGGACGGGTGCGCCTTGATGACAATGGAAACGGCGTTCCTGCTGTGGAAAGAGTACAGGAACATCGTTCCCATGCGTTCCCGCAGGACTCGAGCCCTAAGGGGGATGCCTTTGTAAACAAGGCATTCTCCTGTTCTGCCTAGTGACATGTTAGTGATCTACTGTTCCCTGTGATCGGGAACAGTGATCAGTAACGTGTCACTGGTAGCTCCCCCCCCCTAACAGTTATAATCACTCCCTAGGACACACTTACTCCTTCAGCGCCACCTAGTGGTTAACCCCTTCACTGCCATTGTCATTTTCACAGTAATCAATGCATTTTTATATCACTGATCGCTATAAAAATTACAATGGTCCCAAAAATGGAATAGAAGACGACCCAGCACTGGGCAGGGTGTGTCCTATGGCTACATACTTTTGCTAATAGGTGTCCCTCGTTCCAATCTCCAAAGGATGGGAGGTATGTAGCTGTGACTCGGCTCTGGTGCTCCCATAGCAATCTGCTTACTGTGGGGGGTAATCAATTGGAGGGAGGGGCCAGGATCATAGAAGAGGAACCCGAGAAGAGGAGGATCTGAGCTGCTCTGTGCAAATCCACTGCATAGAGCAGGTAAGAAAAACATGTTTATTATTTTTAACAACAAAAAAAAAGACAAAAATTGGGCTGAAATCCATCTTGAAATGGTGAATGAAGACGCCCCAGACCCCTGCTGTTAGCTGCTACGTGTTCCAGTCAAAACCCAGCCTTAATGCCTCCCTCTCTATTCCTGTTCTGATGTCAACCCAAAATGTGGGATTGTATTATAGAAGAGGACCCAGTACTATACTATAGGAGAGGACCCAGCACTGTATTATAGGAATGGAGTGTACCCAGTACTATAGTAGAAGACCCAGTACTGTCTTATAGGAGAGGACCCAGCAATGTTCTATAGAACAGGACCCAGTACTGTACTATAGGAGAGGACCCAGCACTGTACTTTAAGAGAGGACCCAGCACTGTATTATAGAAATGCAGTGTACCCTGTACTATAGTAGAAGACCCAGTACTGTACTATAGGAGAGGACCTAGCAATGTTCTATAGAACAGGACCCAGTACTGTACTATAGAAGAGGACCCAGCACTATAGTATAGGAATGGAATGTGCCCTGTACTATAGTAGAAAACCCAGTACTGTACTGTAGAAGAGGACCCAGCACTGTATTATAGGAATGGAATGTGCCCTGTACTATAGTAGAATACCCAGTACTGTACTATAGAAGAGGACCCAGCATTGTATTATAGGAACAGAGTGTGGGTCCTGTACTATATACATACTAGCTCATTATGAAATACTCACCTTAGATCGAAAGCCCCCCGCAGCGGTGCCAGTACACAGCTCCGACCAGCGACATCACTCCCGGAGTTACTTCTGAGTATCGCTGGCTCCGGCGCTATGATTGGCCGGAGTTGCAATAACGTCACTCCCGCGCATACACGCCGTAACGGCACACTAGCTGAAGCAACGGCATGAACAAGCCATTGCTTCAGTGCGCATGTGCCGATGGCATTGGCACATGCTAATGCAGGGGATATCTCCTAAACTGTGCAGGTTTAGGAGATATCTGGGGTAGCTACAGGTAAGCCTTATTATTAATATAGTTTTACCTGTAGTAAGAAGTGGATTGTAAGGGTTTACAACCACTTTAACCCTAAAAGCAAACATTTATTATATTGCAGCTTACCTTAGCCAGATCACAGGTGAAAACAGAGGTGAAAAAAGCCTAAAAAAAAAAAACCTAATGCAGCCTCCACATCTAATGACTGGTAAGCTGCACTATATTACATTTTTGGTTTGGGTTTAATGTTGCTTTAAAGGAGAGGATGGTGCATTGTACTGTAGGAGAGGACCCAGCACTGTATTATAACATACTACCGAGTCCTATATTATAGGAGTGTGCCCTGTACTATTGGAGAGGATCCAGTATTATACTATAGGTCCATTATTTTATTATGGGAGAGGATCCAGCACTGTACTGTAGGAGAAGATCCATAATTATACTATAACAGAAGATCCATCAATTTACTATAGGAGAAGACCGATCTTTATACGATAGGAAAAGACCCATCAATATACTATAGGAGAAGATTCATCAATATAGTATAGGAACAGATCCATCAATATACTATAGGAGAAGATCCATCATAGGAGAAGATCCATCCTAGGAGAAGATCCATCATTATACTGTAGGAGAAGATCCATCATTATACTGTAGGAGAAGATCCATCAATATACTATAGGAGAAGATCCATCATTATACTTAAGGAGAAGATCCATCATTATACTATAGGAGAAGTTCCATCATTATACTATAGGAGAAGATCGGTCATTATACTATAGGAGAAGATCCATCATTATACTATAGGAACAGATCCATCAATATACTATAGGAGAAGATCCATCATAGGAGAAGATCCATCATTATACTTTAGGAGAAGATCCATCATTATACTATAGGAGAAGTTCCATCATTATACTATAGGAGAAGATCCGTCATTATACTATAGGAGAAGATCCATCATTATACTTTAGGAGAAGATCCATCAATATAGTATAGGAGAAGACCCATCATTATACTATAGGAGAAGATCCATCAATATAGTATAGGAGAAGACCCATCATTATACTATAGGAGAAGATCCATCAATATAGTATAGGAGAAGACCCATCATTATACTATAGGAGAAGATCCATCATTATTAGGGTTGTCCCGATACCGATACTAGTATCGGTATCGGGACCGATACCGAGTATTTGCAGGAGTACTTGTACCCATGCAAATGCTCCCGATGCCTAAATAGAATACTTTTTTTGTATTTATCAACATGTTCTGTGAATTCTTTGAGTTTTTTACTACTCCGTGACAAGCTAATAATTTTTTTTTATTCATTTTTACTCATTTTTTATTCTTTTATAATGTCTTGAGTTAGAGTTCTTCATAATTCTAAAGAAAATATCCTTAGTCTGTATTGTGGTTTGAAAACTGTCACATGACATTTAAAAAAAGTATCGGTATTCGGTATCGGCGAGTACATGAAAAAAAGTATCGGTACTTGTACTCGGTCCTAAAAAAGTGGTATCGGGACAACCCTAATCATTATACTATAGGAGAAGACCCTAATCATTATACTATAGGAGAAGACCAATCAATATACTATAGGAGAGAACCAATCAATATACTATAGAAGAGAACCAATCAATATACTATAGGAGAAGATCCATCAATTTACTATAGGAGAAGACCAATCAATATACTATAGGAGAAGACTAATCAATATACTATAGGAGAAGACCAATCAATATACTATAGGAGAAGACTAATCAATATACTATAGGAGAAGACCAATCAATATACTATAGGAGAGGACCAATCAATATACTATAGGAGAAGACCAATCAATATACTATAGGAGAGGACCAATCAATTTACTATAGGAGAAGACCAATCAATATACTATAGGAGAAGACTAATCAATATACTATAGGAGAAGACCAATCAATATACTATAGGAGAAGACCAATCAATATACTATAGGAGAGGACCAATCAATATACTATAGGAGAAGACCAATCAATATACTATAGGAGAGAACCAATCAATATACTATAGGAGAGGACCAATCAATATACTATAGGAGAAGACCAATCAATATACTATAGAAGAGGACCAATCAATATACTATAGGAGAAGATCCATCATTATACTATAGGACCCATCACTGTACTTTAGGAGAAGACATATCAATATACTATAGAAGAGGACCCATATATACACTATACACACTATACTATATACACTATACTATACATATACTATACAGTATTTGCACTATATTAAATACACTACTATATATATATATATATATATATATATATATATATATATATATATATATATATATATATATATATACACACACACACTATACAGTATATATGCACTATACACACTATACTATGCACTATAATATACACACCATGTACATTATACGATATACACAATATTTTATTTACACTATATATACACTATATTATATACACTATATTATATACATTATATTATATACACTATATTATATACACTATATTATATACACTATATTATATACACTATATATACACTTTATACATTATACTATAGGAGAGGAGCTGCCACTATACATACGGTAGTAATAAAGCTGGCACAGTACTATAAGAGAGGAGATAACACTCCGCTATATTAGTGGATCTTGCGACGTTCTGTATATGGCTTTGTATTATATTATATCTCTGTGTATTATATCTCCGTGTATTATATCTCCGTGTATTATATCTCCGTGTATTATATCTCTGTGTATTATATCTCTATGTATTATATCTCCGTGTATTATATCTCCGTGTATTATATCTCTATGTATTATATCTCCGTGTATTATATCTCCGTGTATTATATCTCCGTGTATTATATCTCTATGTATTATATCTCTGTGTATTATATCTCTATGTATTATATCTCCGTGTATTATATCTCCGTGTATTATATCTCCGTGTATTATATCTCTATGTATTATATCTCCGTGTATTATATCTCCGTGTATTATATCTCCGTGTATTATATCTCCGTGTATTATATCTCTATGTATTATATCTCTGTGTATTATATCTCTATGTATTATATCTCCGTGTATTATATCTCCGTGTATTATATATTTGTGTATTATATATTTGTGTATTATATATTTGTGTATTATATATTTGTGTATTATATATTTGTGTATTATATCTCTGTGTATTATATATTTGTGTATTATATCTCTGTATATTATATATTTGTGTACGATATCGCTCTGTAGATGAGTGAGGTCGGTCTTACCCTGTCGGTGGCGGTGACGGGCCGGTAAGTCTCCTCTCCCGGAATGGTGGTGAACTGTTGTAATGATAACATACTCAGCGGGCTCCCATCCCCGGTGTACGGCTCCCAGCTCGGCGCTGTGTACACTGTCCGTCCACGTGCCGGGATGAAGGCTCCGAGCATCATCCTGCCCTCCACACCCCGGACCGCCTCCCATCCACACCACACACCCTTCACGTGCCGGGAGGTGACACTCTGTGTGCGGCACACCTACCGATCCCCGGAGACACCTACCTGGACAGACATATCGCAGGGCTCAGAGATGGGAAGAGACCCCGGTGTGCTCCGTCTATGGGGATCCGATCTCCGATCATCAGGAATACATAGAAGATTCCAATAGACGGATCGACCACCCGATTGTCACATAATTCGTGTTCCGGTCGCAACAGATGATTTTCATGTCACCATTAAAACGGATCAGAGGAACAAATCGTTTTCTGTAACTGGTTATAAAGTGTAAGATGGAGTTTGGCTTCAATGTATTAGTGTACTTAAATCTGCTAATACTTCTAACACTCTGCTCCCCCCACACTGACAATACTGCCATTCAAATGTGCCCCCTGTGCTCCTTCATCCAGAGTTGAGGTATTCTAATACAGGCAGAGTTTTACTGGCTAGATCACCTGATGAAAACAGAAGGGAAAAACCCAAGGGCCGGTTCACACCCGGATTTGCACATATTCCCATTGGGTGCACTTTTGTAGCCCTTTATTTGAATGGCACCAGAACACAGAAAAAGTAATGCATACATGACTGTAAAACACACACCACACCAAATCACATGGTACTGCAGCACAATGCGATTTGGTTCCCGCACGCAGTCTATATTTGGGGTGCCATTAACATTACCTTGGCACCCTCATGCAGATCGCAATGGCAGTACATTGCAGCAAACGTATATGAAGTGTGCTTTTCCTGCGCTGCGTTCTGGTGTGAACCAGCCCTTAAATAAGAAAACAAATGCAGCCACCCCATCTCATGATAGGTAAGATGCAATATGTTACATTTTGGGTTTTGGGGTTAATACCGCTTTACTTTTAGTATTGAAAAAGAGTGCAATCTATATACCGTATAAACTCGAGTATAAGCCGAGTTTTTAAGCACATTTTTTTGCGCTAAAAATGCCCCCTCGGCTTATACTCGGTTCACTATTTTGCACCTGATCTCCTGGACTCTAAGGACACACATGTAGCCCCACTCTTCCTCTACATGTGTGCAAAGTTTGTTGTCCGGGGGACCTACGGCCGGGGAGCACCGATTTTTCAAATTTGGGCACCCCTTCCATTGACTTCCATGTTAAACGGTAATTTCTCCAGTAAATTTGGGGACCCGGTACCGACCGGCCGAATCTTGGCACACATGTAGCCCCAGTTCTCCTCTACACGTGTGCAAAGTTTGTTGGCCGGGGAGCACCGATTTTTCAAATTTGGGCACCCCTTCCATTGACTTCCATGTTAAACGGTAATTTCTCCAGTAAATTTGGGGACCCGGTACCGACCGGCCGAATCTTGGCACACATGTAGCCCCAGTTCTCCCCTACAAGTGTGCAAAGTTTGCTGTCTGGAGGACCTACGGCCACAGAGCACATATTTTTCAAATTTGGGCACCCCTTCTATATACTCTAATGTTAAACATTAGAGCCCGTTCACACTGGGGCGGCACGACTTTGGGGGCGACTCGGCAAGGCGTTCTGAAGAGGACTTCAGAGGCGACTTGCAAAATGACTTCTGTATAGAAGTCAATGCAAGTCGCCCCGAGTCGCCCCCAAAGTTGTACAAGAACCTTTTTCTAAGTCGGAGCGACTTGCGTCGCTCCTATTAGAACGGTTCTATTGAATAGAATGGGACGCGACTTGTCAGGCGGTTGAGTCGCCTGACGAGTCGCCCCAGTGTGAACCGGCTCTAAGTCTAGTCATGGACACATTGAGCCATGGGCACAGTGGGGCATGGACTCAGTGAGGGACAGTGAGGCATGGACACAGTGAGGCATGGGCACAGTGAGGCATGTGCACAGTGAGGCATGGGCACAGTAAGGCTTGGGCATGGACACAGTGAGGCATGGGCACAGTGAGGCATGGACACAGTGAGGCATGGACACAGTGAGGCATGGGCACAGTGAAGCATGGGCACAGTGAGGCATGGACACAGTGAGGCATGGACACAGTGAGGCAGCATGAGGCATGGCACAGTGAGGAGGGCACATGGATGGGCACAGTGAGGCATGGACACAGTGAGGAGGACACAGTGAGGCATGGGCACAGTGAGGCATGGACACAGTGAGGCATGGGCACAGTGAAGCATGGGCACAGTGAAGCATGGGCACAGTGAGGCATTGACACAGTGAGGCATGGACACAGTGAGGCATGGGCACAGTGAGGCATGGACACAGTGAGGCATGGGCACAGCAAGGCATGGACACAGTGAGGCATGGGCACAGTGAGGCATGGACACAGTGAGGCATGGGCACAGTGAAGCATGGGCACAGTGAGGCATGGGCACAGTGAAGCATGGGCACAGTGAGGCATGGACACAGTGAAGCATGGGCACAGTGAGGCATGGACACAGTGAGGCATGCACATGGACACAGAGAGGCACAGTGAGGCATGCAGATGGGCACACTAGGCTTATACTCGAGTCAATACGTTTTCCCATTTTTTTTGTGGTAAAATTAGGTGCCTCGGCTTATCTTCGGGTTGGCTTATACTTGAGTATATACGGTAAACCACAGAAAAATATAAGCAATATTAGAAACCAACAAACAGAATTTAGAGCAGTGGATGATGTCAGTAGGGGAGAGATTGGTATTTATTTTAAAATAGTAAATTATACGTTGCGCTTTTGAAATATTACACAATAAATACGTGCTGAAGATTAAAACAAACACATGTAGTGTTATTGTGACATAGATGTGATATGACCAAAATAAAAACAATAAATATGTAAATGAAAACATTAATAACAAAGTGCTCATCCAAGTGTTTTGTAACACAGATAAGTGTCCGGTGGTGTATAGGAAACAAAACTAGTCCCACTTTAAATAGCAAAAATGCTATTGTGCAAAAACGAGTCTTTTTATAAAACATTGCTGTGACAGTCCTGTTGAAATGTGTGGCATCCAGCACTGCTGACATGCTTATAAATCCATGCGTCTGAAAATGATTGACAGGTGTTGCAGATCATGCATTGGTGCTCTCATTCCAGTGACCCCCCTTGGTATTTAACCACTTCCCGACCGGCCAATAGGAGATTGACGTCCGGGAAGTGGTTATGAAATCGTGACTGGACGTTGTCCAACGTCCTACAGGATTTCATGCCGCACACACCCTGCACCTCCGATCTCGGTAACGAGTCTCCTGCGGAGGCTCGCTACCACGTGATCAGCCGTGTCCAATCACGGCTGATTACGATGTAAACAGGAAGAGCCGTCGACGGCTCTTCCTCACTTGCGTCTGACAGACGCGAGTACAGGAGAGCCGATCGGCGGCTCTCCTGACAGGGGGGGTTTGCGCTGATTGTTTATCAGCGCAGCCCCCCCTCGGATGCCCACACTAGACCACCAGGGAGTGCCCACACTGGAAGGGCAAAAGTAAAATACAATTTAAAAAAAGGGGCAAAAAGAAAAAGTCAGGATTTTTTTTTTAAATAAAAACATGCCAGTAAAAAAAAAGAAGGGTGCCAGTCAGTGCCCACACATGGGCACTGACTGGCAATATAGATTCATCAGTGCCAACCCTCAGTGTGCATCAGTGCCACCCACAGTGTCTATCAGTGCCACCCCTCAGTGCCAATCCATGCCCAGTGCCCACCTATCAGTGCCCATCTGTGCCGCCTATGAGTGCCCAGTGCCGCCTATGAGTGCCCATCAGTGCAGCCTATGAGTGCCCATCAGTGCCACCTATGAGTGCCCATCAGTGCCCCCTATGAGTGCCCATCAGTGCCACCTATGAGTCCCCATCAATGCCGCATACCAGCGCCGCCTATCAGTGCCCATCAGTGCCACCTCATCGGTGCCCATCAGTACTACCTCATTGGTGTTCATCAGTGCCACCTCATCAGTGCCGCCATATCAGTGCCCGCAATTGAAAGAGAAAACGTACTTATTTACAAAAAGTTAACAGAAAAAAATAAAAATTTATTTTTTTAATTTTTAGTCTTTTATTAGTTGTTGCTCAAAAAATAAAAACCGCAGAGGTGATCAAATACCACCAAAAGAAAGCTCTATTTGTGGGTAAAAAAGGATTCCAATTTTGTTTGGGTACAGTGCAGCACGACTCCGCAATTGTCATTCAAATTGCGACAGTGCTAAAAGCTGAAAATTGGCTTGGGCGGGAAGGTGCGTAAGTGCCTGGTATGGAAGTGGTTAATCCTCACCTTGGAGCGTGCGACTTAGTGATTACGCTCAGTCAGTACACGCTTGTGAACCACCCTTGGGTTGGTGAGGTATGGCATGAAATATTAGAGCGGCTGCTTTTGGAATGGTGTATGTTTCCTCCTAAGCAGGTGGACTGGCTGTCGTGTCATCCTGGCCCCCCTGCACCTAAATCATCTTATATTATATCATTCACATTCAACACACTTCCCTACCCTCAAAAACAATATAAAAGTTAGGTTGATACCAGTTAGGACTATTATCCCTGATTAAAAATGCTGCTGGTAAATTTTACACTGCTGTATCCTCTGCAGTATTTTAATTCTTGTAGTAAAGCCCCAGGCTGTGCTTTTTGTTATGGACCTTGTCTTGCGTCACTTGGTCACTTAATTTATGTAGTAAACACTGCACTATTTTTCAATAGGAAAAGGACAGCCACAGTGAACTACTGGCCATATTCTCGTATCTGCCATCAAAGTGACCTCACTTTTCTCTACTGCTGTTTAGCAATACAGC
This sequence comes from Rana kukunoris, assembly GCA_029574335.1. Taxonomy (NCBI): domain Eukaryota; kingdom Metazoa; phylum Chordata; class Amphibia; order Anura; family Ranidae; genus Rana; species Rana kukunoris. The sequence goes on along the minus strand of CM056049.1, from coordinate 629,038,193 downwards.
AAGGTAATTTCCCTACCCACAGCCTTTGATTGAACCATAAAGGAGAAGCAGGTACTTCTTCCCACTCATTTTTGGATATGTACACCAAATTATTTTGTTTTGTTTACAGTTTTATGTTTTTTTGCTTTTTATGTGTCTGACTATAAGGTTCGGTTTACACTGCTGCGACTCTGGATCCAATTTGTGAGACCCCAAGTCGCATGACATGTGAAATCTTTTATTAGTCAAAGAGAGCTGTCCTAATTAGCACTACTGAAGTCATTCCGAGATTCCTGTACTACTTCAAGGCGACTTCTGACTTGTGTCTATACTGATGTGATTTGGATCCGGCATGACAGGAAGAATACTCAAGCATTCCTGAAATTCGCTTCTAAAGTCGCCTCAAAGTAGTACTCAAGTCGCCTTGCAAAAAACCTGCAACATAAGTCGCGCGATTTTCAGGTCGCAGTAGCGTGAACCAGGCCTTACTGTATGATTTCTTTGCTATTGCTTTTTTATGTCTAGACAGAGCCAGCACTGACAGCACGCTCGGCCCCCTCTCTTCTTGCATGGACAGGAGAGGGGAGAGCTAGATCTACTCCTCCTCCTGCCCCTGTCCTCATGTGTGTGCCCGCAGACCCTCCCACATTGGAGTGTGGAGCCGGGGATGAATGGGCGGAGAAGACCAACAGCATGGAGAATGAACATGGAGGATATGCAGATTGCATAAGCCTCCTTTCTCCTTGGGGTGAGTGAGCTCACATCCACTTATTCACCCCCTCTCTTTCCTGTCCTGCCTCTGAATTAGTACAATAATGTAAGGGGACCTCAGATTTAAGGGGTGCCCTGCAGACAGCATTCCCCCTTACATCAGAGCACCCTTTTAAATCAGAATTGCCAGAACACCATTTCCATCAGAGTTCCACTTTACAGGGCTCTGTAGACTCTGATGTAAAGGGGGCTCTGTGGACTCTGATGTAAGGGGGGCTGTGCTGTAAGGGAGGGCTCTGCAGACTGTGATGTAAAGGAGGGCTCTGCCAACTCTGATGGAAGGGGGGTTTCTGCCAACTCTGGTGGAAGGGGGCTCTGCAGACTTTGATGAAAGGGGGCTTTGCCGCTTCTGATGGAAGGGGGACTATGATGGAAGGAGTGCTCTGTGGACTGTAATGTAAGGAGGCCTCTGCAGACACTGATGTAAGGGGGGCTCTGTGGACTGTAATGGAAGGGGGGCTCACAGACTGTGATGTAAGGAGGACTCTTTGAACTCTAATGTAAGGGGGTTCTGTGAACTGTGATGTAAGGAGAGCTCTGCAGACTGTGATGTAAGGGGCGCTGCGAACTGTGATGTAAGGAGGGCTCTGTTGAATCTGATGTAAGGGGGGCTCTGCAGACTCTAATGTAAGGCGGGCTGTGATGTAAGGAGGGCTCTGCAGACTCTGAAGTAAGGGGGGCTCTACGGACTCTGCTGTAAGACTCTAAAGTAAGAAGGACTCTAAAGTAAGAAGGGCTCTGCGGACTCTGATGTAAAGGGGGCTCTGCTGACTGTGATATAAGGAGGGTTCTGCAGACTTTGATATAAGGAGGGCTCTCTGGACTCTGTATGTGGAGGCTCTGGTTACCAGAGTCTGCAGCGTTCCCCCTAACATCAGAGTCCCCTCCTTACATCAGAGTTCTCAGTGTTCCTCCTTTAATCATAGTCTTCAATGTTCCTCCTTAAATCAGAGTCCCCAGAGTTCTCCCTTACAGCAGAGTCTGCAGAGTCCCCCCCCCCCCCCATAAAGAGGCTGTAAAGGTTAGTTTTTTTATTTTCGAAATAGGTTTCTTAAAGATAGTGCATTGTTTTTCACTTACCTTTTCCTTCAAATTCCCATCTAAATGTTTTTTTTTCTTTGTCTGAATTTATCACTTCCTGTTTCTCCTCAGTAAGCTTGCCCCCATCATCCATTAAGTCAGCCAGAACAGCTTACTGAGGAGGAAAAGGAAGTGAGAAATTCAGACACGGCTCTCCACATTCTTCAGCTCCGGGGACCGATCGCGGGTCCTACGGTCCCGGTCACAGTGCTTCGGACCGGGTTGCGTGCGCGCGCCCACGACCCGTGGCTGGGCACTTAAAGAGGATGTACCTGTAAGTGCATGTGCCCAGCCGTGCCATTCTGCCGACGTAAATGTGCAGGAGGCGGTCCCTAAGTGGTTAAGTACTGAAGTTTGGTGTCATTCCATAAGTGTGCGCAAATTTAAAGTGTGAAATGTTAGGTATCTATTTATTTACTTGGCGTAACATCATCTTTCACATTATACAAAAACATTTGAGCTAACTTTAGGGTTTTTTTATTTTATATTTGTATTCATGAACCAATTTCTTTAAAAAAGAAAAATGCGTTTGAAAAATCGCTGCGCAAATATCATATAACGTAAAGAGTTGCAACAACCACCATTTTATTCCCTAGGGTGTCTGCTAAAAAATCTATAAAATGTTTGAGTAATTTTCTAGCAAAACAATTATGATTTTTACATGTAGGAGAGAAGTGTCAGAATTGGCCTGGGTGGCAAGTAGTTAACTACCATAAGTAAGTAATATACAAATAATTATTATATATTATGTTTAAGGTAATTTACTTAATTTTCAAAAACTATACTCAAGCAGGTGGCTTAATGGACAAATTACTGAAGTTTGAAGTTATAGCTTCCAAGCAGTAATTTCACAGTAAATAGATAAATAATAAATTATTATGTTATAACATATAGCATATAAATATATGATTTAACTTGAACACTACCTTTTCATCAGCAGATTCTAATTCTCCCTCTTAACTGTGTGAGAAAAACATGGGATTGTGGGTAAATCTTGTACCCATAAACACATGTTTTTTCCTTCTAGTAAATACGTAGGGCTGGGCTGGAAGGGAGCATTTGTCTTTTGGACACATGCCTCTTCTATGACCCTGCAGTGAGAGGCATGCCTCAGCTGCAGCATTTTTATTGGACAGCTTGGGCCAATGGTACTTTACATTGGTCCATTGGTCCAAGACTCCAAGCTGTTCATTGAGCTCAGTGCTTCTGACAAGAAGTGAGAGGCATTGTGAGATCATCCTCTCAGTCTTCTGCAAACTGAGTGTGTCATCTTGTACTTAAACTGGCCACTCTGTATGTAGCTTCTGACAGGCTGCGCAAGGAGCCCCATATCTCCGGAACCCTAGGTTGTAGGAGCCCCAAATTCTGACCAGTAGTTGGGTAGAACTTCATCTTTGGGTCTCTGTGACCCTTGAAACTCAATTTTTTTTTGTTATTTGTTTTTCACCCGCCTCCTCTAAATGCACGTCCCTGGTGCACTGTCTATAGATTGATAATGTTTGATTCTACATACAAGTGGTTTTACAATCTCTGTGCAATAGATTTATCAATAACTATGTAGTATGAGGGCCTTGCCTAACAACCCATACTATCGTTATCCAATCAAGTAAGCCCTTACACATTAACCACTTAAGGACCCCCGCACGCACATTTACGGCCACAACATGGCTCGTACAGGCACAAGGGCGTAAATTTACGTCCTCGCCTTCGTGCAGTTCGGGGGTCCCATCGGGACCCCCTCCGCGGCGTGCGGCGGTCCCCCTGGCTCTGGGAGCGATCGCCGACGAGCGGGCGGATGTCCGTGTTTTCCGCCCCCCCCGCGATCGCTCCCAGCCAATGGGAGCGCTCCCCCTTCGTGTCAGTTCCTCCTCCTGTGTTTACACAGGAAGGAGGAAATGATGTCACCTCTCATCGCAGCGGTGTTTCCCACCGCTGCTGATGAGAGAAGACATCCACAGCAAGTGTGCACCAACACAACACTGACACACACACACATAGGCACATTAACCCCTTGTGATCGCCCCCCCCCCCCCACCCCCCTGTCACAGTGTCACTGAATGCAGTGATCTAATCACTGCATTTAGTGTCAGTGTGACAGGCAGTGTAAAAGTCAGTTAGTGTTAGGTCCAGGATAGCCCCCCCACCCCCCCCTAATAAAGTTTTAACCCCCTGATCACTGCCCTAGTTAACCCTTTCACTCCCTATTGCCAGCATCACTAAGCGATCATTTTTCTGATCGCTGTTTTAGTGTCGCTGTTCCCGCTAGGTAGCTATTTTTTTTATTGCGATTTTTTTTTTTACTAAAGACATGTGGCTGAATTAATTTTGGCCTAAATGTTTGACTAAAATTTAGTTTATTTGATTTTTTTTATAACAAAAAGTAAAAAAATTGTAATTTTTTTCAAAATTGTCGCTCTATTTTAGTTTATAGCGCCAAAAAATAAAAATTGCAGAGGCGATCAAATACCACCGAAAGAAAGCTCTATTTGTGGGAAGAAAAGGACGCAAATTTTGTTTGGGAGCCACGTCGCACGACCGCGCAATTGTCTGTTAAAGCGACGCAGCGCCGAATTGTAAAAACACCTTGGGTCATTTAGCACCGTATGTGTCCGGGTCTTAAGTGGTTAATACTTACACTGTGCCAAGCTGGACCAATGTGATTATGTGATACAGATCATTCCTGGAGTGCAGATTTAGATCAGCATAGAAATAACAAATGAAAAGGAAATTATGAATTTTATATTGAATCAAATAAAGGAACAAGATACAAATCAATTATAATATTTGAGATGAAGCGAGTCAAATCACAATTATATCCAAAGAGCATAAATATACATCAGTCAAAGTACGGGAAATGTTTATTTTATTTTTTTCTAGTTTCAGTAAAAAAATCTTTTGCAACCATATTTTAGATGTTAATGGGAAAAAGATCTTATTAAGGAATTCTTCAGACTTTTAAACATATGATGTCAGTACCTGTTGTAGAGCCATCACCAGTCACTGACCAGAACAGGAGGCACTGTCCCTTTATCACTCTGAGATAATCCCAGCAAAGCAACACTAAGCCTACGTTCACATTGGAGCGATTTGTCATGCGATTTGAGATATCAAATCGCATGACAAGTCGCAGCCTATTGTCGGCAATGGCACTGTTCCAATGGGTGCGACACCGATTTTGCGGCACGCCACCGATTTGCAAAAGTAGTTCCTGCACTACTTTTGCCGATTTCAGGTGCGATTTCTATAGACATCTGTGTATGAAGCCACACAAATGTCTATCAAGTAGCACCTGAAATCGCGCTGACCGCGCTACAATGAAATCGCGCTACTTCAAGTAAAGTAGTGCGATTTCAAAGTAGCATCAGTGTGAATCAGGGCTCAGACTGGGAGATGGAGGGGCAGTGCTCTGAGCCAATCAGCTTCTGCTGCATATCCATGTAATAACACAAAATGGACTCACAGAAAGAGAAAGGAAGGAGATGACCTGATCAGTGTCTGCTTCTCTTTTACTGTCCAATCACAGGCTGTGGGCAGGGAGGTGACCTAGCTGTACTGTTAAACAGCAACAGAGAAAAGAGGAGGTCATTAAGCAGGCTCTGCTGTCTGACAGGGCTGTGTTAATTTTATGACTGGCTGGAAAAGATGACACATCTATTGGCAAGTAAAGTAGTTCCCATAAGGGTATCTCAACTGTGTATTCAGCTGTTTGTCTAGAGTCAAGCTTTAAATAAAATGTACAGTGTGACTGTGCAACGCAAAGAAAGTGAACCCAACTTGGGCCGAGTGGGCAGGGTAACAGTCATAGAAAACAAAGAGGATACACAGGACAGAAAGGAATAAATCACTCGCACACAGAGGGGGATGAAAACAAAACTGACACCCCTAATGAGTCCACTTATAGTCCCTTTTATTATTGTAAGGGATGGGAGCACATTGTTTAGTTTGGGAAAATATTGCACTCAATGCCACTCTTGGTTAGGCATTTGCTGACTTGTGTCTATGTTACTCTCAAATGATCCAACCAGTTACATTCAGCCCGGGAAACACAGCTATGGGAACTCTGTGAATTCTATTGGCAACACCATGGCTGGTATTTATGGGATTAATGATCAGCCAGGTTGCATTCTTCCCTCCTCTCTATGCATAAACATGCACACTTGGTGACCCCCGAGCAGACATGGCTTTGGATAATCATATTCTACCTGTACATGCAATCCCCATCTGATGTCAAGGGTTACCTTTAATCAGCCTGCAAAGTAAGGATCTCAGCCTACCTTCTACCCAGGGGCGGACTGACCATTGAGTAACTTGGGCACTGTCCGAGGGCCCCATGCCACTAGGGGGCCCCATCGGGGTTGCCAGGCTCAGTAAAATCAGGGACAGTATGTAAAAATCTGTGTTTTTATTTTTACATCTGTCCCTGATATGTCCGAAACCGACATGCTTTTGATGTGAAAATCCTGAGATTTTAGCTGCCCCGCCTCTGCACTGCCTTCTGGCGTGATGGCCATCAGTAAGCCCAGGGGCCCCATAATTTTCTATTGCCCGGGGGCCCCATGAGTTGTCAGTCCGCCCCTGCTTCTACCTCTATCCTTTTTTTTTTGCAAATAACAGTTTTTATTGATAGAAAACAGTTTACAGGTATTATTACCACATATACATTGAAAGTTTAGTACAGGTGCTACTACGTGCCAAAAGGTGCTTAAACTGATCCCACCCCATGTGGGATCGGGGGGGCGGGGTTGGGTTGTGGGTCAACGTAGCTTGGCACGGCAAGAGCAGGATGTAGAGACCACAGCAAAAAGAAGGGTGAGGCAAAACAGAACTGGTCCCTCAAGTAATCATGTCCATCATCCAAGCCCCGCAAATCGTGGTACACAAATACTAAGCGCAGATGTTAATGCAATAATATTCAATTAGGGGTGGAGAGAAAAAGGGAGGAAGGAAAAGGGAGAAAAAAAAAGGAGAGAGAGAAGAAGGAAGGGATAGTGAGTAAGAGTAGAGTCTAAATTACCGTGTCTGCCTCCGTGTCCGGGGCGTCCTCCCGCCGATGCCACTCCCTCCAGACCTCATCGTGGTCATCCAGACCATCACGCATCCTCTCCATAAGTTCCACATCTTTCACCCTAGCATAAATAGCTTCCTGAGATGGGGGTGTGGTTTTCTTCCAATTGAGGGCTATCAAGCACCGCGCCGCAGTCAAAATGTGCCTGAGTAATTTTTTGTATGGCTTGGGGAGTTTAGGCTGCGAGATGCCCAGTAGGAATAATTTGGGCGTTAAGGGGATTGACGTTTCGAAGAGACGGATGAGCAATTGTTGTGTGGAGTGCCAGAACGGGGTAATAAGGGGACATGCCCAGTAGATGTGGAAGAGGGAGCCTCTGTCCCGATGGCAGCGCCAGCAGCGATCAGAGACAGAGGGGTAGATTTTGTGCAAAATATCTGGGGTCTGATACCAGAAAAAAAGAATCTTGTATGTGTTTTCTTTGTACAGGGTACACATGGAGCTTTTAGCTGCCTGTCTCCAGATAGCCTGCCAGGCCTCCGGTGACAGCGCCTCTCCCAACTCCCTCTCCCATCTCAACATATACGCATGTTTTCCCCGCACAGGTATGTCATATTCATTCAGGATCCGGTATATGTCCGAGATCAGCCCCCTACGGTGGTGACCCCCCAGAACAATACGCTCGAATGGGGAAGGTTGGGAGAATTGGAGCAGGCGGGATATTGTTTGGGCGTAATGCCTGATTTGTAGATAGCTATAGAACACCCCTTTCGGAAGATCGTGTTTCGTTTGGAGCTCTGAGAACGTCAGGAGTCTGCGGGAACTCGGGTCGACTATGTGCCCGAAGTGAAACAGGTTCCGCGAGGCCCAGGGCCAGGACATCTGGTGCGTTAAGCTGTCTGGTAATTTGGGGTTGCAGATGAATGAGTTTAGCAGGGAACATTCAGACTTAAGCGCCCTCTCCTGGGAGAGCTTGCGCCATAGCCCTCGTAGCAGGGCCATCGAGCCCAAGAGGCGGCAAGGGTCTACCTCCACGCCTGCATCCCACAGGAGACTGTTAGAGAAGATATGGCTAGCGCCAACCCACCCTATCTCCGTCCACTTACTATAGGACCTCTGGGGGAACCATGACACTATGGCTCGCAACTGTGTGGCCTGGTAGTATCGGGAAAGGCCAGTCCTCCGTCCGCCCGTGCCGCTTTCATGACCGAGCAGGGTATCCTATGCTTTTTGTAGTTCCAAACGTATCGCAGCACGTCGCTCTGGAGCTTGCGCAAGTGGGCATAGGGGACTGGAATGGGCAGTGTCTGAAACAGAGACAGGAGCTTGGGGAGGATAACCATTTTAACGGACGCGATTCTACCTAGTAGGGAAATGTGGTGGGCTTTCCACTTCTGGAGGAGAGCCCTAATCGTCCGGAAGAGAGGGGGGAAATTGGCCTGGTACAGGGAGCCGAAGGACGGGGTGATCTGCACCCCCAGGTATTTAAGAGAGGAACTTTCCCAAGTGTATGGGAAGTTCAGCTGGAGATGGCGGGCCTCAGCGGCCGGGATGTTAACAGGGAGGGCTGCAGATTTTGACGCATTTGTTTTATATCCCGAAAGTGCCCCGTACTCCTCCAGCGCCGCGTGTAGGTTAGGGAGGGAGATTCTGGGTCGGGTCAGGGTGAGGATAATGTCGTCTGCGAATAAGGATGTTTTAAATTCCTTGCCCCGTACCGAGATGCCCCTGATGTCAGGGTGCTTCCTGATGGTTGCCGCCAGCGGTTCTACACATAAGGCAAAGAGCAGGGGGGACAACGGACACCCCTGGCGGGTGCCATTGGTGATGTTGAACGGGGCCAAAGTGGCAAACGGGGTTTTTACTTGGGAAGTGGGGGTAGAATAAAGGTGCCGTACCGCCTGGAGAAAAGGTCCCCCGAACCCCATGTGCTGCAGGGTGGCCATCATAAATGGCCAACTCAAGCGGTCGAAGGCCTTTTCTGCGTCAAGGCTCAGGACCAAGGCCTCTGCTCCCTCCCTGCTGGCTACGTCTATCAAGTCTATGACCCTCCTGGTGTTGTCGCCCGCCTGGCGGAGTGGGACAAAGCCCACTTGGTCCTTGTGGATCAGGGTAGGAAGAATCTGGTTTAGGCGGTTAGACAACAGTTTGGTAAAAAAAATTAGGTCTGAGTTAAGCAAGGCTATGGGTCTGTAACTAGCACAGGAGGCTGGGTCCTTTTCCGGCTTTGGGATGAGAGTTAGGAATGACCTCTGCATATCGTCGGGAATCGGGGACTGATGGAGAAAGGTGTTGAACAGTTTGGTCATGTGAGGGCTTAGAAGGGGAAAGAAGGCCTTGTAATACTCATAAGGCAGCCCGTCTGGGCCAGGGGATTTACGGGCAGAGAGGTCCTTCACGGCCTCCGCCAATTCCTCTGCCGTTATAGGGGCGTTCAGGTCCTGTAGATTCTCTCTCTTAAGTTGGGGCAGGCCGGCCTGTGCGAGGTATTGGGTCATTCGGGCTGTCAAGTCGGGGGAGGTGGGGTTGTGCGGGACTTCTGGTTTGTTGTATAAGTCAGTATAGAAGTCAGCAAAGGTATTCGCTATGTCCCCGGGATGTGTCAGCAGGTCCCCCCCCCTATTTTTCACCTGGTGTGGGGTGGAGGCGAGAGCCCTGTCAGCGAGTTTTCTGGCCAAAAGCGCCTGCGCTTTGTTGCCTTTGTCATAATAGAGTTGCTTGAGGCGGATAAGAGCTTTCTCCACTTTGCCTAAGGCAAGGTCACGGAGTGTTACGCGTACCTGGACTATCCATTTAAGGAGAGCTACGGAGGGTTTCAACAGGAGTTGAGCCTCTAAGGCCTTGAGTTGATCGACCGCCAGCACTCTGGCAGCATCAGCATCTCTCTTCAAAGCTGAAGAGAGCGCTATGCACCGGCCCCTGAGGACCGCCTTATGCGCCTCCCACAAAGTGGAGGCAGAGACGTCGGGCGTGTCATTCTCCATAAAATAGTGCCGTAACGTCGTCTCTAGTTCCAACTTCGAGGGGGCATGCTGCAGGAGGAATTCGTTGAGCCTCCAATTATAGGGTCGACGAAGAGGGGGACCTAAGTTTAAGGAGAGCGTGATGGGGGCATGGTCGGACCAGGAAATGGGGAGGATACTCGCTGATTCTGTAATGCGCAGTGTGTTGTTATTTACAAAGAAGTAGTCAATACGCGTGTGAGTGCGATGTGGCGCTGAGTTGAGCGTAAATTGGCGATCGCCCTGATGGAAAGCTTGACAGGCGTCAAACAGTGCGTGTTTCCTAGTGCGCTGCTGGAATAGCTTAGAGTCCCTCAGGGCACGGGCCTGGGAGGCCTGGGGATTTGCCACCAGGCGGTCCCAGGTCGAGGAGTGAGCCAGATTGAAATCCCCTCCAATCACCAGGAAGTCATGTGGCTCCTGGGAGAGGTGGGCGCACACCCCAGCGAGGGGTCCTAGGTCTATACAGTTCCAATCTGACTCCCCAACTGGCGGGCCTAAACAGGTCTGGTCGGGAAGACTCAGAGGGACCAAGATCCCTGGGGGAACTCTCTAGTGGAAAACCACAGGGGGGGGTCCGTAACCTCAGGTTCGACCAGAGAGGATAGGGTCAGTCCAGAGCAGCCCGTGGAGAGAAACAAATAAAAAAGGGCAATGCTGGGGCCTTCGGGGGGAAGAGTGATGTCACTAAGACGTGAATGTCGTGAGCGAAGGGAGGGGGAGAAAGAGCTTGATGCCAGATGATTCCCAGCCGGGAAGAGTAGGTTAGGCATGGAGTGCTGTGGAGCGCCGGGGGGAGGGCCTCCCAGGTGGCGGCCCACTGGACTTATATTTGGGTGGTTGCCTAGAGAACTCCGATCCTCTGGGGCGCTTGGGCGGTGGAACCTTTTGCCAAATCACTGGTGGAGGGGGGGGGGGGGTGGCCACCAAGTCCCATTCCTGCAAGTGGGGGACCGCGATGCCCAGGGTATCACAAAAAAAGTCCAGATCTTCTGGGTAGCGCAGAACCGCTGATTTCCCCTGGTGCTTAGCTGTAAGACTAAAAGGGAACCCCCATCTGTAGGGGATGTCCCCGTCCTGAAGAGTGCGAAGGAGTGGCTGCAGGAGTCTTCGTTTCTGTAGTGTGATCCAGGATAGATCTGGGTAGATTTGGACCGGGGAGTTATCAAATACTATATTTCGGGCAATGCGCGCCTTGCGCATTATTTCCTCCTTCACTGGAAATGATTGTAGGCAGCAGATAACGTCTCTGGGCTTGGAAGCGGGGCCTTTTGGGCGTAGAGCCCTATGAGCTCTGTCCATAGCAATGTGTTTGTCAGCAGGTTCCCCAAGGAGACCATTAAACATTTCTTGTAGCGCATCCTGCAAGTCCTCGGCGCCCTCCGCCTCTGGCAGGCCGCGTACGCGGATGTTATTCCGGCGTCCCCTGTTATCCAGGTCTTCCATGTGGCGCTGCATGTCGCGTAGCATGAGGCGATGGTCCGAATTCTGAATTTGGGTCCGGTGCACTGCTAGCTTCGTCTCCTGAATCTCCTCCTCTACCGTTTCGACTCTGTCTGCGAGGTGCTTAAGGCCCGCTTGGATGTTCTGGATCTCTGCCCTGCAGGTGGCCTTGACATCTGCTATCAACTGTTTAAAATCTTCCTTGGTAGGAATGGCTTGAAGGTACGTTTGCCAGGTGGGCTGTCCCCTGTCCTCTGTGCCCCAGGATGGAGGGGGGTAAAGGGGGGTCGGCTGGTAGTCCACAGCAGACGCTCCTGGAGTCTGGGGTAGGGAATGCCCAGATGAAGGGGTCCCGGAATCCGCCCAGGTTGTTGCGGGCGTTAAAGCGGAGGGCACCGAGGTGTCCACCCAGTCAGCTTCCCCAGAGGGGGGGGGGGCGCTGCTGGGCCATCTGTGCATATGAAGGGGGGGGTTGATGGATTGCAGCCTGGGACCCAGAGCAGATGACCTCTCCGGGGCTTGAGTGCCCCTGTGCTTGTGGTGGGGTTGGAGCATGGTCTGCGGGGATGCATGGTCCGCCGCGTGCGTTGGGCCCTGATACCACCGGGGGGTGCATGGGGCTAGGAAGGGCTGGAAAGTCCTGAATGCTGTCCGGAGGGGCGGGGGGGGGACACGGAGCTGCAGTCCCAGGAGTCCGGATCCGGCAGTGTGCGGAGCAGCTGGGGGAAGGCCTCCGTGCAGTGCGTGTACTGCGACGGAGGCTGTGACAGGGCCTGCTCTTCCGGCGGAGCGCGGGGGGCTAGGCAGGGCTCTTGCTGGTCACTCACCGCTTGTTGGAGCCCATCGGAGCCCAGCTGGATGTGCGGATGGGTCTGCGATGGCATCTGATCCAGTGGAGGCGGCGGTGAGTGGCTGTCCGGCTGGCACAGTGATGGAGGCTTCTGGAGCTGCAAGGCCCCGGAGTCCGGCGCCATCTTGCTATGGCCGGCCGGAGGCATGTCGGGCTTTGTGAAATAGTCCCTGAAGGAGATAGAGGCTCCGGAGGGTGGCTGGGATGATCCTCTAGCCGAAGAGGATCTAGTGGTGCGGGTGCTGCTCATGGATGGCTTTGGTTCCCCCCGAGAATCGGCCTAGGAGCAAAGGGCTGGTGGAGAGCTCTCAAGCAGAGCGTCCGTCCAGGTCGTCTTCCGGTCACGCCCCCCCTACCTCTATCCTTTGATCATAATCTGCCTCTCTATATCCCTGTATGGTAGTAAGTGTTCCTATAGAAGATGTTTATTTGGCTGCCCTTGGTTCTGCAATGGAAAGACATACTGTTAAAAGCCCTGGAAATCATTTTCTGCAATCATTCTAAAAGGACCTGGGAGAATTAGATTACCACTAAAGCCTTGTATTCCGTGTGTGACAGTGGTATAAATGACATACCTTCCTAGCATGGCGAGGTGTGGGGGGGGCAGAGAAACAGGAAATAATTACCAGTGAAAGCCAAACAGTTATTTCTAACAGAGTGTAATTTGTTTTTACAGTTGTGTAAGATTGCTGTAAATGGCACCTCTGACCCTTGTTCTGTTTCTGAATCCTAACACATCCTAAACCTGGCCATTCACAGACTCCATGAATAGATCTATTCTATGCATATGTCACAGGAAGCAGTATGCTCCTGTTCATTTACTAGGGCTCGCTAATGATCGTTACAAATTAGTCTTTGTGCATAACTTCATTATAAAGAAGAACTCCACCTTATATATAAAATGGTTAAATAAGCCTGGAGTCATTCTCAGAAAGCGAGAACCTCTTTTAGATTATAGGAGTTCTAGAAGAGGTTTTACAAATCTCCAGCAATAACTTATTCACTACTGACTGCAAACCATCTGCAAACAGTTAAAACAGAAGCTGTGAAAATAATATATTTTGCCATTGCTAGAATTGTTAGTTGTCTGGTTGATATGCTGTTCCAAGTACTGTACTTCAAGACTCTCTAACGGTGGCCTTTCATGTAATCGGATAATGTGATTGCATCTACGAATTATCGAAAAGACACATACAGTAAAACCTTGGTTTGCGAGGATAATTAGTTCCAGAAACATGCTTGTAATGCAAAGCATTTTTTTACAGGGTATAAAAGAGAAGAGAGGCACCTCGAAGTGTAGCAATAAGTTGCTAAATGTTGTACCTTCATTAAATGTAACAATATTGCTACACTTAGAGGCTCCTCTCTTCTTCTTTATACTCAGTTGTGACATGACGCTGCTCTTATATCAAGACATCGCTTGTATATCAAGGCAAAATGTATTAAAACATTTTGCTTGTCTTGCAAAATGCTCTCAAACCAAGGTTTTACTGTACTGGATTATCAAATGATTCTAAAGAGTAACTTTACTTTTGTTGAGAAAAAAAACGGAGTTATCTACAGGGGTTGGCCAAAATGATGAAAACACCAGGTAAAAGAACAAAATCGTTACCTAATACAGGCAGTCCCTGAGTTACGTACACCCAAGTTACGAAAGACTCCTACTTAGGAACGGCCTCAAATGCCAGCCACTTGTGCTCTACGCTGGTCCTAGATACCTCCGAGCACCTCCGAACACATCCTACACTGCAGTTTTACATGGCCAGATGAGCCCTAGATAGCATAAAAGTCCCCCGGACATCCCACATCCATGCACAGGTGGAAGTTACACTTGCGAATGCAGTGTTGTGACTTACGAACAACTTTGCCTTACGAACAAACCTACAGTCCTTATTGTGTTCGTAACTCGGGGACTGCCTGTATGGTGTTGAACTGCCTTTGGCATCTAAGATGGCCTGAATTATGCTGAGAATTGACAAATATACAGTTAGTCTTGGATGGTGGATAATGAAATCTTCATGCAAAAATGTTCCAGTTCTCGCAGAGATGCCAAAGGCAGAAAACGAGCCCGAACCTTGTTCTCCAAAATTTACCATAATCGGTCTATGATACTGAGGTCTACCGACTGCAGCTACCAGGGACTTCATCTGCATGCTCCTCAAAACACAATTTGAAAACACCAGCTCTGAATCAGAGCATTATTGTCTTGGTAAATGGCACTGTCTTCGGAAAACAATATCTGCACCATGAAGTGCACATGGTCGGTCAAAATCAGCAATGGAAGCAAAAGAATGTGAGGAAAGGGGAGATTGCCTGTTTTAAGTTCCCCTTTTCCCTCATGGGATAGTGGCGATAGAAGTTTCAAGCCCATCATTGATTTATTTCAATGGGGGGGTTGTGATAGGCCAAAAAGGGTCCACAGATTTGGGAATGTTCTCAAAGTTCTCGGGGGTTCTCTAGGATAGGTAATTTAGAGTCCTTTGATCCCCAGAACATTCCAGAAATTCCCAGGACCACTATTTCAGCAGGAGGCTGAGGGGGGTCATTACCAGTCACCAGAGGGATATTTGAAGAACGCCCCCCTGATTTTGGCTGATTTTGTTTGCAGTTTTAAAGTATTTATTGATTAAAAGCATTATGATGAATTGCTAATTGTTTATATTTGTGAAAACCTATAAACAAGGCCGCAGCCGTTATTAGTCCAGTTTGGTGCATCTAGTGTTAATTGTATGTTTGAAGTTTATGCCGCCTACTGTCCCATGATACATCACTTCCGCTTTTAACATGAAACATGTGGTCACTTTCAAACCTACAAATCACGTAGTGTTTCCATATTTTTGTCCAACCCCTGTATGTACATTGCAAGGATTTGCAACTTTGTAGCAGATTTGTAGCAGCTTTGTTGCAAATCTCTACCTTTTTGTTTTTCTGAATGAAATAGCCGTTTGTCTGTGTCCATGTGTAGAGTCAATGTGAATTGGAGTGACTTTATAATTATCAATCAGCTTATGCACGTGCAGGGTTCTAAGGAGGATACATTCAGAGTCTGAATCCCTTTACTACTAAGTCATTTAGTTCATCTAATTCAATATATGCTCGGACTCGGTATGTAGTGTACCTGGTGTACTGTATTTCTTGTCATTTGCAATATGTGGGGTGAACAACACATGCCCTACGTACTAGAATAGGTGAACATTATTGCGATACTGTTAATCCTAATTGCAAACACACTTCTAATGTTTCACGTAATTTCAGAGAATGCCATGCTGGGTATTTGTCTTTCTTTTAGCTTTACTACCATCGAAAGATTAACTCCAATTAACTCCAATAGCCAGGGCTGGGGACAAAGGTAGGCGACTTTTGAATTGGGAAGCTTGGTGGATTCCTAGGCTTAAAACCAGAGTCCCCCAGGGGTTAAACATCAGATGGGACCTGAACTTACCTCTATGGTATTTTTTTCCCTTTTCACCAATTCTCATATTCTGTTGTCTTTATTTTTTATTTCTCCTTTCCCCATGGTCATTCACTTTTTTCTATTTTGTTATACTGATCAATCATTATTAATTTTCATTATATATTTATTTCATTTATTATTCATTCCTTTTGATTATATTTATTTCTGTTTTGTGGTTTTTCTTTTTAAGAACAATTTTGAACCCTCCTCTTTCTCTTGTTTCAGTTTGACAATTTTTTAGGTTAATTTGAGTTCTCTGTGATCAATGAAGGAGGAGGGTGTGTAACTGTCCGCTTGTCATTGTGGATCTTGTTCAGCACTTGCTTCTGGGTGGAACCTTTCTGCCTCCCTTTTAGTTCCCGGGGGGAATGTTTAACTAGCAGGATCACAAAAACCACTCCTTTCTTCCTGTCTTAGAAAGAAAGTCTTTTCCTGTATTAGAGGCCACATGTTAGCTTTATGCATAGGACTTCATGGAAAATGTTTGCAGAAAATCTCTAAAGCTTAAAGTTTTGTACCCCCCTTGGCAAGTGGATCGAGGTATGCAGAAAAGTGTGCATTGTTATAAAGATGTATATGTTCTAGATGTAAACCGTGTTCATGCTGTTTGGTTTTAAACACAATATAATCCAAAGCACCTTGCATGTAACCATGTTTCTTTGAATGTTCAATGTAATTAGATGTGTGTGCAGACAACTGCAATTAACCCTGTAACCCCCTTTTGTGGTGATAACTGTAAATAAGTGTGTTGTATGTCATTTACAGTTTTCACGGTGCAACAGTGCGATGGTGCTACGGTGCTTACGATATTCATGTTTACGGTGCTCAAGGAGATAAAGAGAACAATATTCAACCCTGCTGCGCACCTTTGTCGCAAAAGAATAAAACTACTGCACCCGTCAGAAGCTCTCCTCTTGTTATTTATTCGATGCCATAGGGGCCGTAACAGTGAAAACTCGTCGCTGCGGTGGAGACTCGTCGCTGCGGTGGAGACTCGACATCACCGGCTGCGTCGCTGTCCTCATCAAACCGTGAGTAAGGCTTCCCAACGCCTCGCAGGACACGTGCGGACGCCATCTTGGCGACAGAGACTTGGCTGAAAAGCAAACACGCCACGTGGACTTTTAAATATAGCGGGCTCTTTATATGTGATCCGGAAGCCGCCCTTAACTAGTATGCGAGCCAAATAGTTAATATTTTGCTAAATCAAGTTATTATATTCGTGTTTAGAGGCCTAGTGTCAGATTTAAAGCAATGCTATCTTCCAAGTTCCTAATCCACTAAACTGCAGTTAGTTACGTAAGGGTTAATTGTCTGGTTAGAAAGTGTCAGCAGTATATTCGTTTAAAACATTTTGTCATACTGTGTGCATTGGTTGCTAATCTTTAGTTACAAGGGTAAATGCCTGTTTTCTGTCGTAGCCCTTAGGAGCAAGTTTGAACCAACACTCATTCAAGTTAGGTTTCAGGCACACACACTATTGAAAGGCACAGGCACACTAGAACAAAATGCTGTCACCTGCTGAAGAAACAGACAAACCCACAGAGTCACAACAGGCGCGATCCAGCTCCAGAGAGCGAATCCTAACAGAAAAAGGCAAAGAAATGCACAAAGAAACAGTTAAGAGAAATGAAAAGGCATTCAACAAGGTGTACAACTCTTGGAAGGAGATAGCAAAGGAATTTAGGAAAAGGTTAAAGGATTTCTGCTCAACTGAAGACCTTAATACAAGATTGAAAGAGATTAAAGCCAAAGAAGCGTTAGTACACCAACAGTATGAGTCCATGTGCCGAAATAATTCCACTACCCCGCACGTTGTTAAGAGAATGGATGCATGTACCGTGTTAACGGCTGAAATCTGCAACCTCATCAGCAAGCGGCTAGAGAATGTAGATGAAATCTTTAACGATCAACTTGAGAAGGAAAAGGTGAGAATGGTGCTTAATAAAGAAGATCATGAGTCAGTCTTTGGAAACTCAGAAACAGAAACTGTCCTCTCAGAGTCATTACCAGACTCCAGCGCAAGCTCGAGAGCCACTTCCAGATCTAGCAAACGCGCAGATGCAGAAGCAGATCTTGCAGCCAAGATAGAACAGGCAAAGGCAATGCAACAGATGCGCGAGGAGCAAGCTAAGCTGAACAAACTAGAGGCAGAAATTAAACTGAAGTTGGATGAGGAAAAGACAAGACTACAACAGCTACAAGCAGAAAATGAAGTCAAGGTAGCTGCAGCTAGAGTGAAAGCCTACGACGCCTATGATAGTCTTGAATTTTACGAACAGGAGACAGACCACCAGGTGCAATACCTCTACCAAAATAATGAACCTCGAACCTCATTGAATCCAAAGGCTGTGCCATTTAAACCTTCAAATACACCACTTGAGGTGTCAAGACCAAAGGAAGAAATTAGTCTGACCCCAGAACTTGCAAGTCTGCTTATCTCCAACCGTCTCCCTATACCTGAACCGACTGTATTTACAGGTGATCCTTTGAAGTTCATAGATTGGAAGATATCCTTTATGGCGCTGATTGATCAGAAACCAATCCCTGTGTGCGAAAAAATGCTGTACCTGAAGAGATATCTCGGTGGTGAAGCTCAAAAGGCAGTGGAAGGGTTCTTCTACCGAAATTCAGAAGACGCCTATCTGGGTGCTTGGGGAATCCTACAGGACAGGTATGAAGGTCCATTCATAGTGCAAAGAGCCTTCAGAGAAAGGTTGGCTAAATGGCCAAAGATATCAGCAAATGACCCTGTAGCATTAAGAGAGTTTGCGGATTTCCTTCAAGGTTGTGTGGAGGCCATTCCTCATGTTAAAGGCCTAGCTATTCTAAATGATTGTGAAGAAAACCACAAGCTTCTCAAGAAACTGCCTGAATGGATCGTACGCAGATGGAGTCGCATCGTTGTGGACGAGCTTGACAAGTCTCAAGAATACCCAACCTTTGCTCGTTTCACAGAGTTCCTGCAAAGGGAAGCTAAGATTGCATGCAACCCCATTGCCTCTCCTTTCCTCCTCAGTACCAAGACTACAGATGAGAGAATCCCCAAGAGAGCCAAGGCGCTCAACACAAGCACTCAAATGAAGCCCTCTACCTTCAACGTTCCAAAGATTTCAGCTTCAAGACCAAAACCACCTTGCCTAGTCTGCAAAGACGAAACACACGGTGTCGCTAAATGTCTGACCTTTGCTGCAAAGACCATGGATGAAAAGAAGGCCTTTATTCACGAAAACCATCTCTGTTTTGGTTGCCTAAGAAAGGGCCACACTACAAAGGACTGCAAAGGAAGGCACACGTGTAGCATATGCAGTCGACGTCATCCAACCTGTTTGCACATACAGAGAAACACTGAGCCTGTCAAAACATCAAACGATGATCCAGTAGACATGGAAAGTAAAGCAAACGACAATGTTCCAAAAGTTATGTCCCATACTTTGACAAGACATACTTCTGCCACATCCTGCATTGTTCCAGTTCTGTTGTCAGCTACGACGGAGCCTCAGAGGGAAATCCTCACTTATGCCCTACTTGACACACAGAGTGATTCAACCTTTATTCTGGCAGACCTGGTATCGAAGTTAAGTGTGAGCACCAAGCCATTACAGCTAAAGCTCAGCACAATGACAGCTGTTGACACAGTTATATCAAGCCAAATTGCTCACGGTCTGCAAGTGCGTGGCTTCAACTCTAAAGCTCAAGTCCAACTCTGTCAAGCCTATACAAGAGATTTCATTCCAGTAGATAAGTCTCACATCCCCACTAAGGAGACTGCACTCCAGTGGTCACACCTCAAACACTTGGCAAACAAGTTACAGCCACTTCAAGACTGTGAAGTAGGACTACTGATCGGTTATGACTGTCCATCAGCACTGGCTCCCTTGGAGGTTGTTATCGGCTCCGAAAATGAACCCTTCGCTCAAAGGACTATGCTCGGCTGGAGCATTATAGGATCAGCAAATCCACATCTTGATAGACAGGGTAGCCATAGCTTCGTACACAGAGTCGCAGTAAAGGAAATGCCAATGCCGACGGTCACTGATGTGTTAAAGGTTTTAGAAATGGACTTCATTGAAAGAAATTATGAAGATAAGTACGTGTCTCAAGACGATGTTCGCTTCTTGCAGTTTCTCTCGGAAACTATAATGAAAAGGAAAGATGGACACTACGAGATGCCATTACCCTTCAAAGACAACAGTCAACTGGCTCTACCAAACAATAAGAGGCTGGCCCTTATTCGACTTCATCATCTAAAGAAAAGACTAAAGGCAAATAGACAGTACCATGAACACTACACTGCATTCATGGAAGAAACAATCAGAAAGGGTGATGCAGAACCAGCCCCTTCATTATCAGAGGAAGAGACAGTGTGGTACATCCCACATCACGGGGTTTATCACCCCAAGAAGCCAGACAAGTTAAGAGTTGTCTTCGATTGTTCAGCAAAGTTCAAAGGCATCTCCCTAAACGATACCTTGTTGACAGGTCCTGACCTGATAAATTCTCTAGTGGGAGTCCTCTGTCGCTTCAGGAAGGAAGCAGTTGCTGTGATATGCGACATTGAAAAGATGTTCCATCAATTCTACATCCCCACAGAAATGCGCAATTACTTAAGGTTCCTTTGGTGGGAGAACGGTCAGTTGGAAACAGAACCAAAAGAATTCAGAATGGCAGTCCACCTTTTCGGTGCCAGTTCCTCTCCAGGATGTGCCAATTTCGGCCTTAAGTATCTTGCACGACAATATAAGTCAGAATATCCCTCAGCATCAGCCTTCATCGAGAAGAACTTTTATGTCGATGACGGCCTAACCAGCGTTCCAACAGTCGGTGAAGCTTCGAATCTAATCCTTGAAACTCAAAGATTATGTAAAAATGCTGGCCTACGACTGCATAAGTTCAACTCTAATAGAAGGGACGTCCTGTCCTGTATAGCTCCGTCAGAAAGAGCAACAACTAGTGTACCTGTCAAACTTGACCCAGACTCAACAACAGAAGGACAAGTACTGGGCATTCAGTGGTCAATTGAAAACGACACCTTCAGTTTCAGTGTTGACATAAAGGATCAACCCTCAACTCGTCGTGGTATCCTGTCAGTCGTAGCTTCTCTCTATGATCCTCTAGGCTTCATAGCCCCCTTCATACTGAGTGGCAAGTGCATTCTCCAAGAGCTTTGCCGCAGGGGCATCAGTTGGGATGAACCACTTCCTGAGAGCTTATGTCCACGGTGGGAGGCTTGGATGAGTAGTCTGCAAGCTTTAAGGGAAATCAAGATACCCAGATGTTACCATCCCCCAGACTTCGGTAACAGAATGAAAGTGGAACTACACCACTTTTCCGATGCCAGCAACATAGGATATGGTGCCTGTTCGTACCTTAGGTACAAGAATGACAGAGACCAAGTCCATTGCAGCCTCGTAATGGCTAAAGCGAGAGTCGCACCAACGAAGATTGTGAGCATCCCAAGGCTTGAACTCTCAGCTGCTGTCACCGCAGCAAGGTTGAGTGTCATGTTAAAGGCAGAACTTGAAATAGAAATTGACAAAGAATTCTTCTGGACAGATTCCCAAGTAGTCTTAGCCTATATCAATAATGAAGCAAGAAGGTTTCACGTGTTTGTAGCCAATCGTGTTCAACTCATAAGAGAGATTACAGACCCAACTCAGTGGCACTATGTGGATACGACACAAAACCCAGCCGACCATGCATCCAGGGGTCTACATGTAGCAGATATCCCCCCCTCAAGCTGGTTATCTGGTCCTAGTTTCCTTTGGAAAACTGAAGTGCACGCATCTTCAAGATCTTCGGCAGAACTAATTGTAGGTGACCCTGAAGTCAAACCCATTACAACCCTTGCATCACAAGCCAGTGAACAAACTGATATTCTAAACCGTCTGAGCAGGTTCTCCAGTTGGTTAATGCTCATTAAGGTGATTGCAAGAATCAGGAGAATAAAAGGGAAGACGCATCACTGCAGCAACCTTGTGTCTGTGGAGGAACGTAAGAAGGCCGGGGAGGTAGTGATAGGTTTGGTTCAACAGCAAGCTTTCCCCCAAGAGCTAAAACTTCTTCAAAGAGGAGATAGTTTTCCAAGTTCAAGCCCTCTTAGCTGCCTTGATCCCATTCTGGTTCAAGGACTTCTTCGTGTTGGTGGAAGGCTGTCAAGATCAACTCTTAGTCAAGAAACGAAGCACCCAGTCATCCTCCCAAAAGAAGGGCACATTACTCAGTTAATCCTGTCCCACTATCATGCAGCCACCCATCACCAGGGCCGCAGCCAAACTCTAACAGAACTCAGAGCAAATGGATTTTGGGTGCTTGGCGGAAGCAAGTCAGTTGCTAAGTTAATACATAAATGTGTACAGTGTCGAAAGCTACGTCGTCCCACAGAGGAGCAGCGTATGTCAGAGCTCCCCGAAGAACGAGTAGAAGTTTCAGCTCCCTTTACATACTGCGGTATGGACTGTTTTGGTCCCTTTATCACCAAACAAGGTCGAAAGGAATACAAGAGGTATGGTCTCATCTTCACATGCTTCTCCTCACGTGCAGTCCATATCGAGATGCTTGAAGATTTATCTACAGATTCCTTCATCAATGCCTTAAGGTGCTTCATCAGTTTAAGAGGAGCCGTTTGCCAACTTCACTGTGACCAAGGCACAAACTTCATAGGAGCAAAGAACGAACTTAAAGAAGCCCTGAAGCAATGTGACACAAAGGCACTAGAAACTTTCCTAGCTGATAAACAGTGTGAGTTTATCTTCAACGCTCCTTCCGCAAGTCATGCAGGTGGAGTCTGGGAACGTCAAATTAGAACTATTCGTAATGTGCTAAATGCTACAACAGTCCAATGTTCAAGTAGACTAGACGATGCTTCTCTTAGAACGCTATTTTATGAAGCTATGGCCATTGTTAACAGCCGTCCTTTAACTGTCGATGGAATCAATGACCCCAAGGCACCAGAACCTCTAACTCCAAACCACCTCATCCTGATGAAATCCAAGGTTGCATTACCTCCACCTGGGAAATTCGTAAAGGAAGACGTATATGCAGCTAAACGGTGGCGTAGAGTACAGTATTTAGCAGAACAATTCTGGAGTCGGTGGAAAAGAGAATACCTAATGAGCGTTTCCACAAGACAGAAATGGCACACACCTCGACGTAACCTCAAAGTAAATGACATTGTCATAATCAAAGAAGATATGTCTCCCAGATGCCAGTGGCAACTAGGACGTGTAATTGAAACTACAATAGAAAAGGATGGTCTAGTTCGTCGTGTCAAGGTGTTAGTAGGTGACAGAAGATTGCAAGATAAGAAACACTATGTATCAAAACCTTCACTTATTGAACGTCCTATTCAAAAGCTAGTAGTCCTCATAGAAAGCAAATAAGTTCAGTTTTAGTGATACACTAGCATACCACCACACAAGACGGTAGCCAGTTACAGAGGTACCTATAGGCTAAATTGTGTATGATGTACCATGTTTTATAGCGGCCTTAGTTATGTTCTGTAAATTATGTATGACTTTTAAGTTATATTCATCATAACATAATTTGGTGGGAGTGTAACTGTCCGCTTGTCATTGTGGATCTTGTTCAGCACTTGCTTCTGGGTGGAACCTTTCTGCCTCCCTTTTAGTTCCCGGGGGAATGTTTAACTAGCAGGATCACAAAAACCACTCCTTTCTTCCTGTCTTAGAAAGAAAGTCTTTTCCTGTATTAGAGGCCACATGTTAGCTTTATGCATAGGACTTCATGGAAAATGTTTGCAGAAAATCTCTAAAGCTTAAAGTTTTGTACCCCCCTTGGCAAGTGGATCGAGGTATGCAGAAAAGTGTGCATTGTTATAAAGATGTATATGTTCTAGATGTAAACCGTGTTCATGCTGTTTGGTTTTAAACACAATATAATCCAAAGCACCTTGCATGTAACCATGTTTCTTTGAATGTTCAATGTAATTAGATGTGTGTGCAGACAACTGCAATTAACCCTGTAACCCCCTTTTGTGGTGATAACTGTAAATAAGTGTGTTGTATGTCATTTACAGTTTTCACGGTGCAACAGTGCGATGGTGCTACGGTGCTTACGATATTCATGTTTACGGTGCTCAAGGAGATAAAGAGAACAATATTCAACCCTGCTGCGCACCTTTGTCGCAAAAGAATAAAACTACTGCACCCGTCAGAAGCTCTCCTCTTGTTATTTATTCGATGCCATAGGGGCCGTAACAGGGTGTTTTTATACTATATGTGTTGTGCTGTTTTTGTACATAAATGTTGTGAACAATGCTATTATGGCTGAAATGCGTTAACCTCTGCTGTACATATTTATCTTTTATTGAGTTACAATAAATTTGAGTTTATTGAAGATCATGTATGGAGTTGCGCATTGTCTTATATCCATTTACTTTGTTAGCAGCTGAGCGACTGCACATCCTGTACCCGACAGCTCAGGAGGATCTCTACATAATCTGGGGAAGTAGCACCTTTTCCTTCTATTATCTGAATCCCTTTAGACCTGATTTCCCTTTGGGAATATATCACCAAAAAGGACAATTTTGCTGCAGAAGATGCCTAAAATCTGATTTGTATTTTAGTCAAGACTTCTTGAAAAATCTGTGAGCCAATCACACAATCGCACAAGCATAAAATGATATTTCTAGGGGGTGTTCTGTGCACCATCTTTGTACAGAACACCTCCAGGTAGCCATATTGCATTTTACAGAAAATTACAGCGTTATAGTTTGAAAAGATAAAATCATATTTAATAACATTTAATTACAAATATACTTTTGTAGCAATCCTATCTATTATATTCGTTTTTTGCATGTGCTAGTTTTTTCCCCACGAGTGTGGGGGTTACCCTTTAAGCAAAACTGGATTTCATCATTATTATTCTGATAGGTCTAAATAGAAAATCCAGTCTGAGGAAAGCAGGTAAATCATTATCATCAATAAGTGTTTGGCACATCAAACAACCTTTTATTGTGATTCTGGTTGTTTTAGCGATTGTTCATTTTAATAAATGTTGTAAAAAAAATTTTACTTACATAAAATTACACGTAATGCGAAGGCTTAGAGTGGGGGGTTAATATGTTCAGCAGTATTTAAGTAGACCTCGACTGGAATAAAAAGTTCACATCTCATAATACAGTTAGAACTTTCTGTGCTGCACTCCTTTAAGAGCTGCTCTGTCAATTGGAGTAATTTAGTAGAGGAATTAAGACATGCGATTTGCGCGAGAACCGGGCACAGCTTTCCATATAGCTGTTGTCTGACTGCAGAAAAAAGCGCATAAATAATTGGTTATATCTAGTGATATCATTAGCACCTTATTTCATGGTAGTACCCTGGGCCCAGATTCATAAAGCAATGGTGTTAGACAGGAGTAATTTCAAATTTCGCGCGCCGTATCACTAGTTTGAATCCTCAAACCATGATACGGCGGCTTCGGGCTTCGATCCGAGAGGCTTACGTCTTCGGAAGCCTTCGGATCTACGCTGCGATATTTTTGCGGCCGCTGGGAGGAGTTTGCGTTGTTTTCATGCGTCGGGATATGCAAATGTGTTTTTACGGCGCTCCACGAAGATACGAGCGGTCTTCGCAATCGCTTACGTCTGTTTTTTTTTACGTACTGTTAGACCAGCTTTTTGCTGGTCTAACGGTGCGTAGCCCATGTTAAGTATGGCCGTCGTTCCCGCGTCGAATTTAAATTATTATTTTTTTTTTTTTGCGTAACTCGTTCGGGAATAGAAATGTCCGTAAACGACGCTACTCAAACAACGAATGGCGTAACGACGTGATTTCGCGCAATGCACGGCGGGAAATTTGCGAATGGAGCATGCGCAGTTCGATCGCCGCGGGAACGCGCCTATTTTAAATCCTTCACGCCCCCTACTCGTCTAGATGGATTGCGACGGGAGAAATACACTACGCCGCCATCGTTTACTGGACAAAATCTACCTGGATTCCACGTAGAGCCAGGTAAAAAACGGCGGCGTAGTGTATTTCTGATACGCTACGAGAATCCAATTCTCTCTGAATCTGGGCCCTGGTTTTGAATTTGATAGAGTTTTAAGTTAACCACTTAAGCCCCAGACCACTTTGCTGGACAAAAACCAGGCCACATTTTGCGATTCGGCACTGCGTCGCTTTAAATGACAATTGCCCGGTCATGCAACATGGCACCCAAACAAAATTGACGACCTTTTCCCACAAATAGAGCTTTGTTTTTGACCACCTCTGTGGTTTTTATTTTTTGCACTATAAACAAAAATAGAGCCACAATTAAAAAAAAAAAAAAAACAATATTTTTTACTTTTTGCTATAATAAATATCCCCAAAAAATATATAATTTTTATTTTATTTCTCCTCAATTTAGGCTGGTACGTATTCTTCTACATATTTTTGGTCAAAAAATCACAATAAGCGTATATTGATTCGTTTGCACAAAAGGGACCCGTGGTCGACCTCGCAGCGCACGTCCACAATGCCGCTTCTTAAAGGGGACGTATATATACGTCCTTTTGCCTGCCCGCGCCATGCTGCAGACGTATATCTGCGTGCGGCGGTCGTCAAACTCTAACATTATAATATACAGTAAAACCTTGGTTTGCGAGCATAATTAATTCCAGAAACATGCTTGTAATGCAAAGCACTTGTATATCAAAGCATTTTTTTTACAGGGTATAAAAGAGAAGAGAGGCGCCTATAAGTGTAGCAATGAGTTGCTAAATGTTGTACCTTCATTAAATGTAACCATATTGCTACACTTCGAGGCTCCTCTCTTCTCTTTTATACTCAGTTGTGACATGACGCTACTCTTATATCAAGACATCACTTGTATATCAAGGCAAAATGTATTAAAATATTTAGCTTGTCTTGCAAAATGCTCTCAAACCAAGTTACTCTCAAACCAAGGTTTTACTGCATATCTATTTTTGCTCCCTTTTGGTTACATTTAGCATTGAAAGCATTTTATAATATCTGTTCAACAATGATAAAGGTGACTCTTGAAATCATATCATGATTGCATGTACAGATAGAATCTGCTCTTCCAGAGAAGAGAAAGAAAACAATGTGGCTGATCAATAATCCTATAAATATCAGCCATGGGGTTGTCGATAGAATTCAACAAAAATGATCACAATAGGGTATCACAATAGCAGAGAAAGGGTTAATCACTTGCCTACCGCCCACCGTACATATTCTATGACATGGCGGCTTCTCTGTGCCAGATCGCGTACCTAGTACGTGATATGACGCTTTCAGGTCTCGGTCGTGCGCGCTGCAGGCGATCCTCTCCCAATGTGATCACACCACAGAAGAAGCCCAACTGTGGGTATGGCGGCCTCAATGTCCGCTGGCACACGCCGATTACACAGTACACAGGCAGAACAACAGTCTGCCCATGTAAACAAGGCAGATTGCGGTTCTGTCAGAAGGGGAGGTATTGAACCTGTGTTCCCCTAGTCCAATCACCTCCCACCAGGGGCGGACTAACCATTGAGTCACTCAGGCACTGCCCGAGGGCCCCATGCCACTAGGAGGCCCCATCAGGGTTGCCAGGCTCAGTAAAACCAGGGACAGTATTTAAAAATGTATGTTTTTTTTCTTTCCCTGATATGTCCGAAACCGACATGCTTTTGATTTGAAAATCCCAAGATTTCAGCTGCCCCGCCTCTGCACTGCCTCCTGGCATGGTGGCCATCTGTAAGCCCAGGGGCCCCATAATCTTCTATTGCCCGGGGGCCCCATGAGTTGTCAGTCCGCCCCTGCCTCCCACACAGTGAGTAAGCACTGACTAAGCCCACAGTTAACCATTTGATCGTCCCTGATGTTAACCCCTGCACTGCCAGAGTTATTAGTAAAGGTCTAACGAGCAACACTCTCTAATTCCTCCTGTATTGTATTGTAACTGTATAGTCTGCCCTCATGCTATAAAGGGCACTATATAAATCCTGTAGAATAATAATAATTAGTACAGTGACAGGGCATATTTTTTAGCACTGATCTTTGTAGTAGAGTTACTGGTCACCAAAAAGTGTCAAAATTGTCAGTTGTCCGAATTGTCCGCCGCAAAATCGCAGTCCCACTATAAGTCGCTGATCGCTGGCATTGCTAGTAAAAAAATAAATAAAATAATCTATAGATTGTATTCCGTATAACTGTTGCACAAACCAATCAATGTAGGCTTATTGGGATTTTTTCCCCTAAAATATGTAGCAGAATATATATTGGCCTAAACTTATGAAGAAATTTGATTTTATATGTTTTTTTTTTTATAGGTATATTTTATAGTAAAAAGTAAAACAAATTGTTGTTTTTTTTTCCCAAATTGTCGGTCTTTTTTGCTTTATAGCGTAAATAATAAAAACCACAGAGGTGATCAAATACCACCAAAAGAAAGCTCTATTTGTGGGGGAAAAAAAAGGACATGAATCTTATTTGGGTCCAGTATCACATGTCCACGCAATTGTCAGTTAAATTAATGCAGTGCCGTATTGCAAAAAATGGATTGGTCATGAAGGAGGGTAAAATCTTTTAGATGTCAAGTGGTTAATAACAGGATAGCCAGGTTAAAATAAAAGAAAACAAGAGTTGGGGTTTAGATACACTTTAACCTTTAATTTCCTGGTTACTTCTTCTTTGGCAGAGTACCATAGTATTTTATACATTAATAAAAGAAGAAACTCAAGTCTTTCTGCTGGTCATCTATATAAACAACTCCTTTTGCTGCTTTGATTTATTTTGAAGGGTATGATGAGCAATACGCACAGAATACTAAGTGGTAGATTACTCTGGACGTTGTGTCTCTTGCATCTCTTTATAAAATTGCCTTTCCATCCTTCGTAGCAGTGAATAGTCTTTTAGAATGGACACCATATCCCCATGGCTTAGGCCACTTTGTGTCAAGGTTATATGTTAAATGCCGAATTACCCTTCCGTTTAAATCAGCTAAATATTTTCCAGGTGCATTGAAACAAAAGGCATGAAAGGTTGCATTGGAAATCTGCCCCATCCTGAGTAGAAAAGCCTGTCCCTCTGGCAACATACTGTACCAAATAACTCCTGCTCTCTGTGTGGTGGCAATGGACTGCATATCTCCTACCTGACTGATCCTTTTGAAAGCTGGAAGTCACTGCGGTAGTTGATGCTACTACAATGATAGCGGCAGTCTTCCAGGTCCAGTGCCAAGCAGCTGCCCCTCTGAATATTAACCACAGAGGGTCACTCACTTGACACTGCTGCCATTGAGAGAATGCCATGTATTTTTTTCAATATTCTCTGATTGGGCACTGTGAAGAGGTAACTTGGTGATGTCATAGAAAAGACTAATTGTGTGCTATTCTGACAGATACAAATAAAGATAAACACATGGTGGCAGATTCTGGTAGAATCCACGGCGGCGTAGCGTAAGCCATTTACACTACGCCGCCGCAACTTACTGGAGCAAGTGCCGTATTCTCCAAGCACTTGCTCCGTAGTTTGCGCGGCGTAGTGTAAATGGCCCGGCGTATCCCCGCGTAATTCAAAGGGGGCGGCTTGTATTTAAATTAAGCGCACCCCCGCGTCGATCAAACTGCGCATGCGCCGGCCGGGAAAAAAGCCCAGTGAGCATGCTCCAGCTCACGTCGGAAATTGTCGTTGAAACCGACGTGAAAACGACGTGATCGTCACTTACGCAATGCCCTATTCGCGAACGACTTAGTAAAACAACGTAACCGATGGAAAAAGACGACGCTGACCCGACGCCATACTTAACATGGCATAAAACGGAACTTCGTAAGCCTACCCCTCATATAGCAGGGGTAGGTTTACGCTTACGGAAACTACGTAAACGACGACGAGGCGGCATAAAAACGTTCGGGAATCTGTGTATTAGGCTCATTTGCATAGGCAAATGAGAAATCAACGTAAAGGCCACCTAGTGGCCAGTGAAGTAATTACATCTAAGATCCGACGGTGTAAGTGTCTTACACCTGTCGGATCTTCGCTGTATCTATGCGTAAATGATTCTATGAATCACACGCATAGATACCCAGTAAAAAAACAGAGATACGACGGTGTTTCCTGCGATACACCGTCGTATCTCTTTTGAGAAGCTGGCCCTTAAAATACACAAATATACTTGTACTATTCCATATCATTCTGTGCTTGGTGATACCATACAGGGATGGACTGGCCATAGGGACTACAGGGAGTTTCCCGGTGGGCCGATGGCTCAGTGGGCCGTTTAAAAAAAAAAATATATTTTATTTTTAAACTGAGACTCTCTCAGTCCCCCCCTCTGTCTCTCAGTCCCCCCCTCTTTTAGCCCCCACTATCTCTCAAACCCCCCCTATGTCTCTCATCCTCCCCCCTCTGTCTCTCAGCTCCCCCCCCTCTGTCTCTCAGCTCCACCCCCTTCTGTCTCTCAGCTCCCCCCCCTTCTGTCTCATTCACTCCCTGACTCTTAGGCTGCTTTCACACTGGGGCAGGCATTGACGGTAAAACACTGCTAGTTTTAGCAGCACTTTACTGTTGTTTTAGTTGCACTATTCTGTGTCTAGCAGGCGCTTTGAAACCCCGCTAGCAGCCAAATTCAAGGTTAAATGAGCCTGTGTAGCGCTGCTGGCCCATGCAGCAGTGACTATTCATTTAAATGGGCAGTAGCGGTTTATACACCGCTCCTCCACCACCCCAAAGATGCTGCTTGGAGGACTTTTTTTTTAACGCCCTGGCAGCGCCCCAGACCCTCACTCTCTCAAGCTCATTCCCCTCTCATGATCTACAATGATGGATGTAGGGGCCTTTTGGTGGGCATGATTTTTCGTGGGGAGGGGGGCAGCATTTTATTGAATTAAAGTTGGCCGGTCTGGATGAAGTCCAGGGCCAAATTTTTGTTCCAGTCCAGCCCTGATACCATATATAATACAGTGAGATATTAGTGATAATGGACATCTAAAAAGGATTACATAGAAATTATTTTATAATCCACTATATGTAAAAAGAATCCTTCAAAGGTGGAAAAAGCAAAAAACAAACATAAAAACGTAATGTCCATCCACGTAACAATGATTATGTGCTATGAAGCCATCACCCAACACCTCTGGGTGCAGTGCCTGCTCACCTCAAATTTTGACCCATTACAGGTTTTGCTGCGCCTTTGAAACACGTATGCTGTTTCCCTAGTATGCCTCCAACTGGGTAGCCTCAGTGCTCAGGATATGTTAAAAGAATATACAGTATATACTCATAGCGTATTCTGTCTTTTATAAGACCTCTTTTTAATGGATTAAAAAACACTTACAAGAAACCTTCTTGTTTGTAGCACATAGATAATAGATAAAATCCACAGTGGTAGATCGCCTCCTCACCGTTGCTTCCGGGTCCCGGAGACACCTGAAGTGACGCTACTGGCTCCAGCTAATGCGTTGGGTTACTAGTCACGTGACTTCCTCCGTTTTTGTTTTTGCTTTTTTTTGCTTTTTACACTTTTTGTAGGATTGTAGGATTGTTTTTACATATAGTGGACTATAAAATCATTTTTTATGTAATCCTTTCTGGATGTCCATTATCACTAATATCTAGTGTACTGTATATGGTATCACTGAGCACAGTGCCATATGGAATAGTACAAGTATATTTGTGTAGTTTAAGTGAATATCTTTATTTGTATCTGTCAGAATAGTGCACCATTAATCTTTTCTATACAATCACTTTGTGTGGTAGATGTTTAACCATTGACAGTGGTGCAGCAGTTCCTCCCATTACACATATATAATATACATAGCAGCACATAAGCAGTCATATAATAAGGTGGTGATGTCACCTACAGTATATCCTCCCTCCTGGTCCTGAGTACATTTTTTTCCCAGCTTAATTTAGCCTCTAAAATAAATTATCCACAGCTCTGCATGTAGCTATTCTGTCTGTTCCCAGTTATTTCATAGCATTTACTTTCCTTCCACCTTACATCACTGGTAAAATTGTGAGCTTGAGGAGCAAAGTCTGAGAACTTAAATCTATCCTCACCATCAGAGAGAGAGATGTGGAGATCAGCAATCCTAGGTGTCATGCCGGCTTAGGAGGATGCCATGAACAGGTGTGACCAGAACTGTGTGGACTTCAAAGATGAAATCAAACGCATTTAAATTGATTTATATGTTTATTAAGGAAAGTGAACATAAATAAACACACCGCCAATATCAAACTGTATACAATAAACCCACAACAAGACGGTGACCCACAAACAGCCACAGATAAACAAGCAAGAACAATAGAAGGGGAATACCAAAATCATTAACGTAGCCAGGCCGAGGTCATACACAGGAGTACAGCAGATGGGGTAAGGAGCAGGACAGGTCAGAAGGAAGGTGGACGGGATCAGCCAGCAGGGCAGGGATACAGGGTAAAAAGCTCAGGATCACGGGTATACCTGTCATGTGCCTATTACTGTAACAAGGATGTATAGCAACGTTAAGCAACGCAAGATGTGGATGCTTTTCGATTGGAAAACACGTTAATTTGTGGCGCATGTGAAACACCTTATTCCAATAGTTCCTGATTTTGGGGCATTCCCACCAAATGTGGAATATGTTGCCATGCAACTTACAATCCCTAAAACACTTTGCAGTAGCTGTTTGGTACATTCTGGCTAGGCAAGTGTGGACCAGATACCATCTTGTCATGACCCTAAGACTGGTCTCTATTAAGGATACATTCAGAATGCCCTTATATTAAATCTGGAGTCTTTCTCCACTTCACAATCAAGGCCTCTTTCGCAAGCCAGCATGTATGGTTGTTTCTGAGTCGGAGTGAGCAGCAAGTCATACACCATTGAGAGACCACGCCTAGATCCCTGGTCTTTAGTCAATCATTGCTTGTATGCTATCAGGGTGTAGGAAACCCCAGTAGGCACAAGAGTCTTTAAAAAATTAACAATTTTAAGGAAACTAAACTATTTAGATGGAGGCATCTCTAATTTAGCACCAGCAGCCATCAGGTGAAGCTCTATGTTCAATGAAAGCTCCTCCTGCAGCCTGAACACCATTCACACCTATTCCTTCTCTCCTAACAGAGATGGCAATGGCCCAATGTAATGTAGATCGAAATGTTACTGCGCTAATTTGGTTTATATATCACAAAAATATGTGTGAAAATATACATCAAACAACCGTGCGTTACAGTTCTGATGACGAATTGATTTCGAAACGCGTAAGAGGCTGGTAGGATCTGCGCTGAAAGAGGGTATACCACGCACCGGTGCCATCTGTAGCAGCGCAAGTGGAAACAGGAGTAAGGTATTTCACCTCTTTAAGGCTAGCGAGCGGCCACAACACTCGACATTGCCACGGACACTCAGTGCCGGTTCGGGCACTATGCTTGTGAGTGTATTGGTTTTTAATTATTTGTTTTTAATAAAAAATGTACGTACTTCACCATGTTGAGCCCATTGTTGTTTTTGAGGCTATGAGGATATCCCTGAAAGTAACATAAGGAGAACCCCCATTTGGATCTCTAAAGAATAGCCTTTGGCCTTATAACATCTAGGATCTGGTGAGCATTGCATTCAGCTGTTGGTGACGGTGGCACGCAATTTTTTCGGGTGGAAGACTTCAATTTCACAAGCGTTTGGACTCTTTTCTTATGTATAGTTCAGTTGTCTATTCAGCTTCTGAATTTGTATACCACATT
Source organism: Rana kukunoris (assembly GCA_029574335.1). Taxonomy (NCBI): domain Eukaryota; kingdom Metazoa; phylum Chordata; class Amphibia; order Anura; family Ranidae; genus Rana; species Rana kukunoris. Next base: position 629,004,940 of record CM056049.1, on the reverse strand, counting down.
TGTATATAAACACGGTGGCCCAGATTCACGTACATCGGCGCATTATCGGTCCGGCGTAGCGCACCGCCATTACGTTAGACTTGCGCCATCTAGCCGCGTAATCCCCCGATTCACGTAGCTTTTGCGCAGGAAATTGCGCAAGCGTAAGGTTTTTCCAGAGGCGTAAGGAGGAGTAATACAAATTGGGAGGGACGTGGGCGTGTTACATTGAAATGAGCCGTGACCCCATGCAAATGAAGGGCCGGCCGGCTCGCGCATGCGCGCTTGAACGAGACCATGTCAGCTCCGCTGTGCGCATGCTCACAACTCGGGAGCGGCGCAATCAGTGAAATTGGAAATGGACTAGGGCAACGTTGTGAACTACGCAGACAGCATAAATAGACACACACAAACGCACTTGCATTGCAAAAGTACATCTCTTTGTGTCCCTTCCCATTTAACCAAGTGCTTTTGTTCCTGTTGTTCGTTGCAGTGTGTCTTGTAGTTGTCAGATTAGTGTTCTGTGTGATCAAGTTCTTGTTGGTATATTTGTGAAAGTGTTTTTTGATAAGTGTTTGAGAGACTGTTTATTTGATTGATATATTTTTGTTCGTTTGTTTTCTTGCTTTATTTTTTCTTTTATTTATTTTTTTTGCTGACATTTTTTTTAAATTTTGGGTTGTGCATGCTGTTTGAATGTGGGGGTGACATTCCTGCTGCAAAAGGGGTGTCATCCTCAATTTTGGTGGAGAAGGGTTCCCCAGGACCAGGGAGAAGTGATCCCCAGGTCCGTGTGAATGGTGTATGAATGTACAGTGACATAATTGGAGCCTTGACGTGGCGTTACTGCTCACCAGTCCTGCATGGTGGACTGGTGCCAATCCAATTTGATGAGGATGTGGGGTGTGTGTGCTAGGGACCATAGTGGTGTGCATGCATGCATTCTCATTGTGCCATGATTAATGTGTGTGTTTAACGTGCAAAGATGCCCAATATGAGCTGCCTCCTGACTGCTCTTCCCTCAGAAGACGGGGTATCCTCGGTTAGGGGTTGATTGTCTGGTTGGGGGGTCAGGTCATCACGTAGCTCAACCTGCAGGCCCTTCCTCACTGCGAGATTGTGCAGCATGCAACATGCAACGATGATATGGCACACGAAGTTTGGGGAATACAACAGTGTACCCCCAGACTTATCCAGGCATCGGAAACGTGACTTCAGGAGGCCAAAGGTGCGCTCCACCACTGCTCGGGTTTTGATGTGTGCTTGATTGTATCTTTCCTCCCCTGGGGTTTGGGGGTTCCGGATAGGAGTAATGAGATGGGGTCCCAGTGCATATGCAGAGTCACCTGGAAGGGAAAAGACAGGAGAATGTTAGTCATGCATGTGCCACTTGTGAGGTGTGCATCACGGGAGGGGATAGTCATGCCTGACTCCCATGTCACTCACCAACCAGCCAGGTGTTCCCATACACGTTCTGATAGAATTCCATTCGGATGTGGCATTGATTGTAGATGTAGCTGTCATGGGTGGATCCAGGGTGTTTGGCACGGACGTGCCATATGAGGCCTTGGGCATCAACTATCACCTGTACGTTGATGGAATGCCAATGCTTCCGATTGCGGTACATGTGCTCTGTCTCATGGGGGGGCTGGAGTGCCACATGTGTGCAATCAATGGCCCCGATGGTGCGTGGGAATCTGGCAATTCTGTAGAAATCTGTCATTGCCTTCAGCCGCAGCTCCTCAGTGGTGGGTTTGATGATTTGGTTGGCCAAGCGTGTGAGGATTGCAGGGACAACCTGGTGCACACATCTGCTCATGGAGGACTGTGACATCCCAGCCACCACTCCACTTGTACGCTGAAAAGAGCCACTGGCAAGGACATGGAGTGTTGCCAGTACCTTGACCAGTGGCTGCACTGCTTGTGAGCGTTGTGTTGGGCTGGTGATGTCCTCCTGCAGGGTTGTGGTTAATTCCAGGATGGCATGAGGGGGGAATCTGAAGATGCGATACACCTCAGAATCACTCATGCCAAACAGGTCTATGCGTGTGCGGTATACCCTCTCCCGTGCCATCACCGTGCCATCCTCTGTGCCCTCCTCCTTCTTTGGTCATCTAAATTCACTAGTGCAGCTATGAGCGACGATGCCCCTGGCATGTTGGCAGTCAAATTGTAGTGCAACACGTGTGTGTGGTCTGCTCCTCAGTAACGGTGTTGCTTTCTGTGAGATGTAGACGTTTTTTCAAAATTTAGACCAGCTTTTAGGTGCTCTAACTTTAGACAGGACATTTTGCTGTTGCGCACATCGCGTAGCCTGCGCACCAACTGCGTTTTTTTGTGGATCCCCGCAACTCCCTCATTAGCATATTTGACTAGCAAATCAATGGTGTGTCTAGCGCATTTTTGCGCGAACGGATGCGTCTGTCTAACGAAATTACGCCGGACAAAAAAAAGTAGATTTCTGGCGTAAATCGTTTTCTGAATCGCGCGCATCTAAACGCACGCGCACATTTAGACTTACGCACGCGAAACACCAGTTGCGCAGGCGTAATCGCTCTGTGAATCTGGGCCATTTTTTTCACAGGATCTGGTAATATAGGTTCTACCCACACGGAGAGAACAATATATATGTAATTTGCATATCATATATATATTATTATTATTATTATTATTATTTTTAGGTTTTTGATTTATGTTTTCTATAGCACAACCCAAATAATTGAGGTATTTTCACACTGTAAAGCACGGTTGTTTGATGTATATTTTCACACATATTTTTGTGATATATAAACACCAAATTAGCGCAGTAACATTTCGCTCTACACTATATATTTTCCTTCGCATGAAGGTTCACAGTACTGCAGCTTAATAATGCAAGTTGATATATATATTTTTGCGCCGGTGACACTTACTATATTTCTTTAATGGCCCAATGTAAACCTATACTAACAGAAATGCTAGTATGCCAAGTACGCACATCAGAAGTTCTGACTCTATTTGCTATATACAAATTTGTGGAATGGTTACTGGGAAAGTTTTAAAGTCACTGATGGGTCAGGGGAAAAGCATTTCCAGAAAAAGATTAGTCCCCTGTATTTCTCTACAGTACAGGTGTCCTTGAATATGCGCCTTTTAACCTCCCTGGCGGTATGATTCTGTCTGGAATTACGTACCATATGCGGTACAATTATTTTGCATGAAAATTTGGCATTTTATACTGTAGGCCTGTAATTCTTAGGAATAACTCATTTAAATCTGTCCAAACACGAGTCTTGTAGACATCCCGGGTATGATAAAGTTTGAAACACAAAATCATAAAATTATAATATAATAAATAACTATAAATAATTATAACAAATGATAATGTAATTCTAATAAAAATTATTCAATAATGTAATCAACTCCAAATCACTGAAATTTGCTCAGTTGCAGAATTGTCGCTGTCATTACTTTTATTTTTTTATGACGGATTTCCCCACAAATCGCTATCGCTCAATTCTGCAAGTGATTATAATTTATTATCGCTGTTTTCCAGCTGCTCTAAAATCATTTTTTACATAAAGGGACACATTTGGTTGCTATGGACAATCTACAGTTTGCAGGCACAAAAAAAATGTTTTTATTATATAAAATAACATGTAGGACACTGGGCAGACCACTAGGGACAAGGGGTGTGTGTATTTTTTACATACAGTACTGTAATCTATAAGATTACAGTATACTGTATGTATTGTGTTTGTTTACATTTTTGAATTTGCCGCCGGTCTCCGCCCCCGTGCGTCATAGCGTCGCAGGGAACGGAGATCGGCCGCGCGCTGGCACTGTGTGAATCGAATGGAGGACGCCACTAGCTCACACAGCACGGATGCATCGCTGGATCCAGGGACAAGACAAGTACAGTAACCTGCCTGGAAAAGGTAAGCCAGCATGCGCTGTAAACTCTGCACATCTACCCCGAGCGTGACTCGGGGGTTACCGATTTTAGCATTGAAAATCCACCCCGAGTCACGCTCGGGGATACCACTAAGGGGGTTTAAAGGAGGCCAAAAGACATGCAGGCAGTGCTGGTTTTTCTTTATGGAAAGTCTGGTAAACTTTGCAAAGTGAGTGTCATGATACTGTAAAAATGTTATTTAAATGAAAGTTTAGATTTATAAACTATTAAAAAAAAAAGTATAAAAGTATTAGTTAATAAATGTATGAACTAAGAATTTTTAATGTATAAATCTAAAATTAATGTTGGCCTTACCAGAGTATCCACAATTTGTGTCTGTGTTTTTCTTTCTCTATTAAATCCAGATCCTAGGAGGACATACAGTATAATAATTAAGCTATTTGCCGCTACACATCTGGTATCAGAATCTTTTTGAGGGATTATTATAGTCAGTTGTTAATAATTTGTTCTTCTTATAAAATAGAATGATTATCGACATTTACATAATAGCAGGAACTGGCAATTAGCAAAAAGTCCAGCAAACACAATAGGAGTACTGTTCTAGATGAACATATGATTGTAACCAGAGAAGAAACCTGTGTATTATGGAGAAAAACAGAAGGCACTTGGTCATTTATGTTGCCTTTAGGAACACACAAAAATTGAATAATAATGAACAAGTATTTGTCAAAGGGGCCTCTTTATGAATTTGTAAATTGCAAGGAATGACTTTGCATTTAATGTGCATAGTCAAAGGGATATATCAAGACTAACCAAACAGGAGAGACGGGATGTGTGTTCCCTGCCAAAGGGAAGTCTGCTAAAGAGTTTAAGAATGGGCAAAGTAGGGAATAAATATTAGTGCCATGGTTTATGTGATTAGGGAAACGTTAACTAGATTTACATTTTAGACCCATCAACCCAAAAATTAGTAATGACTTCAATAGCATAGCTCCCAACTGTCCCTGATTTCGAGGGACTGTCCCTGATTTGGAGCAATGTCACTCTGTCCCTCTTGCCCCTCATTTGTGCCTCATTTTGTTCTGATCTATATAGATATATGTATAAAATGCACTTTTTATCTTTCAAAAAGTGTTTCCCAGTGCAAAACCTTTCATCCAATTTCTAAATTACTGCATGTGTACATTTTAAAAGCCAATATAAAGGAATAGTAGGTGTAAAAAAAAGCCCTTGTGGATTTAATTAACTTTTTTTGTTAATTCTCCTTTAAGGGGGTGTGGAAGGGGGCGTGTTCTATGCCTATGTATATTTAATAGTAGGTGTCCCTCGTTCCCATTTCAAAATGTTGGGAGGTATGCCAATAGTGAAACATGTTCTCTGTCCATTGAAGGGATAAGATCAGCATGCATGCAATTAAGGCAATTTGGATAATCCAGTAAATTTTCCCTGTGTCACTTTGCCATAACTAAAGGGAAATTGTTATTATAGCAGAATGCCTTTGTATTGGCATTCCATGTCCCTTGGTCTGGTCAATGCCAATGAGGTGTGTGGGCTCTGGCTGGTACATGGCATACTGAGAAGAATGAAAACCATCAAGTAGTTTAGAGTGTTTCTATGCCACCGCTCCTCCCTAACTAAGTGCTCCTGGTTTATGGGGCAATTTGGCCAAAAATGGTTTGATGAACAGAACAGCTTATCCACAAGGTAGGTAGATCTTCTAAATCAGGAAGGCCGTATGATCGTAGCTGGCACTACCTTGTTCTGATTTTTTTCACTTTAGCTACATCTCCAGGATATCAGTCAATGAATGCACAGTGGTACTAGAGCGCCACTGGAATTAATTGGGTTCTCTCGCCTGTCTAGTGGCTACCTGCTTATAAACAGGTGCAGTCTACTTTCTCTACTGCAGTTGGGGCTCTTCTGCAGCAGCACAGCCGTTGAAGAGGAAGTCAAAGGGAACATGGTTCCTCAATGGTTTCCTAGGTTACTGAGGAAGCTGTCACATTGGATGTTGCCACCCCATGTTACTCTAGCAGCCATCTTGGGTCAAGCAGAGCCTTTTAAGGCACTGGCTCCCAGGTTTTGTGCCAATTTTATGAATTGGTAGAGAAGGGACAGGTACCCCATCTGGTAGCGACAGAACTAGCTGCAGGTAAAGGTTAATGATGAGTAGAGAAAGCAGAAGGCTCACAACTCCCCTGGACATCTTCCTGCTTGGGCACAAGATGGCCAGGCCCCATTCTACCACTCTCTACAGATGCTGTCAGTTTGGCTGAATCCTGCTCTCTATACGCTGATGTAACTGTGAGTGTTCCCAGCTGGACTGTCTTCCCACCTGGTTAATTATGAACTATCTTTGCATTATTTTATACAAGTTCTTTCATCGGAGTAGGACTGTGTGTTTATTATACCTGCAATCAATTCAGGGGCAGTATGCAGTGTTATTAATGAGGGTCTGTCTCCCTCTAGTGTTGGCTTGGACTCCATGTTTCATTTCCTTTTAGACAAAACTTAGAGGCGAGCAAAGCATTGTGGGATGTGTAGTTCAGAATGCTGATGTTTCAATCCCAGCAGGACTGATTTGAACTACCACTACCAGAATGCTGAGAAGACAGTACAGTCTGCTGGGAGAGGATATAAAAGAGCTGGCTTAGGCCTACATCACTCTCTTGGGACGCCGGCTTGGATTCTGCAAGCAGGAGCTCTGTGTCAGTGTAATCTGCTGATAATTTGTGGCCTGCACAGCGGGGAGTCGTACAGCTGCATCCAGAGGGATCTCTGCAGACAGCATTGTTTCCCCACTACAGCTAAACCGAGACTGTTCCAGATCTTCCAGCGACGCCTGCACTCCAGATCTGACTAGGCCGCAGCGTGTTATGACAGGGTCAGATGCCATTCCCAGAGCCAGGAATCAGGGGAGTGCCTAAAAGAGACTTTATCATCATTATCCTCTGCATCGCTGCCAGCGGCTTCTGTGTGGTGAGCGGGCATCTGCCCATATAGATTCATTAGAACACTGCATATTGACTGTAACGGTCACCCACCGTTTACGACCTTCCATCCAACCACGACAAGCTTATCTGACACACTCCGACAATATTGAATACACGATCCATATCAATTCCCATAAACAAGACGAGACTCAAGCTCTGCACTTGCTTCCAAAGATCTGACCCATTTATTGATATTTTCTCAGCTTCTTCTACAGTTTCAAGCATAATGCAGTTAATCACAGGACAATTGGTCTCCACCCCCCTTCACACCATGGGGGGCTTCAATCACCTTAAAAGGCATTCAGGTAAGCTAATTATGTAGACACGTCGGCACCGCATCATCAATAGAGTTACAGTAACTCAGAGAGCATGACATTCCTGTAGACAATGACATGCTAATTCAGTACATCTGAATGGAGAATTTAACACATTGTTTTAGACACAATGAATCACACCATCAAAAGGTCTTTCTGATGCAATTGTGTCTATATTGAATAGGCAACAGCTTGTGATATCTCAAGACATCCACTTTGTAATATTCCAGTCCTGCAATATGAATTATTATTAATGTCCCATCTCATGTAATATATGAATTATGATTCTTTGTCACCCTATGGCCCTAGTGGACATAAGGTTACCCTAGACATAGGAATATCTCAGTCTGTCACGGTTCATTCCGTTACATTGACATCGTCTACTTAAACCAGCTAGTACTTGTGGTGCCACTGAAATCAGGCTTTACACTGTATGCAGACATCTATATCCTATACACATCTTTATTAACAGCAATCGTATTGGATACAATACTAATAACCCATATGGGAAAAGTTTGAAGTGAAATACAGAAACCTCACAGATCAACCAACTTTGCTATACCCTGCCATCCATACCATCCAGGATTACTTTATTCATAAGACTGCAAGGCTAGCTAAAGACTACTGGATTGCATGGAGTAACATTTCAACCTTTATATCCTCTCTTTATTTACTCAAGTGACTAAAGTTATTTAGCACAAAAAGGTCTGCTTTCATTCTCTGGAACTCTATTTAAAGCAGCCAGACAATTTAGATACATTATTTTGCATAGTGTTCTATTGTGTTGTATTAATGTGAATGGCCTGTGGGTTGAGGAGACAGAATTGAGTGAATCTGACATAGAAAATAAAGTGTCAGTTCCTTACACTTCTGCTGACCTGTTCATATAGGTCTATGTGATTGTATAAGGCAGTGGTTTTCAACCTTCTAGTGCCGTGACCCCTTGATAAAATTTCCCAAGTTGTGGGGACCCCTAAAAGTAAAATTATTTTTGTAGCGTGGGTTGTCAGCACCCAAGGCAAGACAAGTAATTTGGACATTTAGCGCTCCCCGAATCCCTTCCACTAGTACAGTATTAACCTCCCTGGCGGTATTCCCGAGCGTGACTCGGGGTTAACATTCAGTGCCAGAAGCGGTAACCCCGAGTCACGCTCGGGGTGCATTTTTTTTTCCCCCAAAAATTCCTGGCGATCCGGCGGGGGTTTCCCGCTGGATCGCCGGTCAGACTAGCCTCCCTGGCGGTCTTCACGTGTGTGGCACGGGGTGAGATTTTTAAGCTAATATCGGTAACCCCGTGCCACACACGCGCTTACCTCGCTGGATGCAGAAAAAGTTTACTTACCTTTTCTCTGCGATCCAGCGACGAATCCCCGCAGTACACGGCGGGCGGATGTCCGCCTGATGCTGTGTGTTCCGCCGATTCCCTTCCCTGCGAGCGTCGCGACGTAGGGGGGGGAACGGCGCCAAATTTAAAAAAGTAAACAAACACTATACATACAGTACACTGTAATCTTATAGATTACAGTACTGTATGTAAAAAATACACACCCCCCATGTCCCTAGTGGTCTGCCCTGTACACTACATGTCATTTTGTATAATAAAAACTTTTCTTTCTCCCTGCAAACTGTAGATTGCCCATAGCAACCAAAAGTGTCCCTTTATGGCAAAAATTGTTTTAGAGCAGCTAAAAAACAGCGATAATAAATCAGAATCACTTGCAGAATTTAGCGATAGCGATTTATGGGGAAATTCGTCATAAAAAAAAAAAAAAAATGACAGCAAAAATTCTGCAACTGAGCAAATTTCAGTGATTTTGATTTGATTACATTATTGAATAATTTTTACTATAATTATATTATCATTTGTGATCATTTTTTATAATTATTTATTATATTATAATTTTTAATTAAAAAAAAAAAAAAAATCATACCCGGGATGCCTATTAGACTCTTGTTTGAATAGATTTAAGTGAGTTATTCCTAAGAATTACAAGCCTACAGTATAAAACGCCAAATTCCCTTGCAAATAATGGTACCGCTTTTAGCACCTAAAATCTTAAAGAATCATACCGCCAGGGAGGTTAAAACCCCTTATGGTACATTTTAGGATGTACCACTCTTTCTTTTTGTTTTCCTTTCTTTCCCTTTTATCCCTATGCTAATTTCTTGTTTTTTTCCCCCCACCCCTTTCTCTAGCCGCATTTCTTGTTCTTTCTCTAATTCTTTCTCTCCCTTTTTCTTTGTTCCTCCCCCTCTTTTCATCTCCCTTTCATGTATTCTCTATTTTTATTCCCTCTCTTACTCCTTGGTGGGCTGGTGGGTGGAATGGGATGAGTGGCAATGTTGGGGGGAGTTTTGATCAGCCAAAGTAGGTACTCTTGATCAAGGTCATTTGCTGATCTGAGCACTGTAGTGGGGACTTTTAATAGCATCTACAATCACAGGTAGTGTTACTCATTTTGTCTCCGGCTTCATTGCATCTCCGACTTTGTGGCGTCTCCTAGCAGTGACACCTATGTCAAAATTAGGAGATAGGGTCTCTTCCAGCCCCTTCCACTTCACATTCCTCATTGGTCAGCTGACCTCTAATGTCTGCCCCCCAGCCATTCTGTGAACTGAATGGGCAGCCGCGGTCTCCAGGAACAGATCTGCTGGGTAGCTGCAAAAAGACTGGGAGAGCAGTACGGGCTTCAGGAACAGCCCAGGATTCAGTGACCCCTGGCCAATCGTCATTTGACCCCCGAGGTTGAGAACCAATGGTATAAGGGTTTGATTAAGTTTGGGTCATACTAGGTGTTTTGTACTTCTTTATTACTGCAACATTTTAGCTACAAAATAGCCTGCGTGGAACCCAGCACCAAAGAGTGCATTGGAACTATAATTAGAACCACTAGCAAGGTCAATCATTTCTATGGCCCACACCCCTATGAAATGTTTGATTAATGTTTGTACCCCCTACAAAAGCAACTGCAGGTAAACAAATTGAACTTTGAAAAAAGAAACCCTCTGTCACCACTCTCTCCCTCTCTAAACACACCACACACATTGTAGTATATTGTATATACAGTAAACAGTTAGGTTCATATATATTTAGACACAGGCACAATTTTCATACCTGTGGCATACAGAACCAACAGAATAAAAAATAAAATAAAGACTTTCATCTTAATTCAAGGGGTTAAACATAAATATCAAGTCCAAATTTTAAGAACTGCAACCATTTTTATACACAGTCCTCCTCATTTTTAGGGGCTCGAATGTAATTGGACAAATGAATATAAGCATGAATAAAATCTTAATTTTTTATATTTTTTGAGAATCCTTTATTGGCAGTGACTACCTAAAGTCTGGAACCCATGGACATTACCAAAGATCCTACTTTCTGATGCTTTGCCAGGCTCTAACTGCAGCTGTGTTCAGTTGTTCTTTGTTTGTGGGTCTTTCTGCCTTTAATTTTGCTTTTAGCAAGTGATTGACTCGGCCATTGCAGAATAGTCCACTTTTTTCCTTCAAAAGCTCCTGGGTTGCTTTTGCAGTATGTTTTGAATCATTGTTCATCTGTATTGTGAAGCGCCGTCCAATCAACTTTGCTGCATTTGGCTGAATCCGAGCTGACAATATATCTCTAAACACTGCAGAATTCATTCATGTCTTCTGTCACATCATCAATAGTCAACAATGACCCAGTGCCACTGGAAGCCATGCATGCCCATCACACTGCAAGTGCCACCATGTTTTACAGATGACGCTGTGTGCTTTGTATCATGAGCTGTTCCAAGCCTTCTCCACACTTTTTTCTTCCCGTCATTCTGGTACAGATTTATTTTAGTTTCATCTGTCCAAAGAATGCTTTTCCAGAACTGGTCTGGCTTTTTAGATGTTTTTGGCAAAGTCTAATCTGGCTTTTCTATTCTTCAGGCTTATAAATGGTTTTCACCTTGTGGTAAACCCTCTATATTTACTGTCGTAAATCTTCTTTTGATTGTAGACTTTGACAATGATACGCCCTAGGGTTGCCACCTTTCTTTTAAGCCAAACCCGAACACTTTTTTTTGAGGGGGGTATACGCTACAAATTGTAAAAGACCTGGGACACTTTTGGTGGCCTGAAAGAGTAGTAATGTGGTGCATAGCTTGTCGCAACAAATAGTGTGTGGCTGAATTGTGAGTGTTCTGCACAGAATGCAGGAGTCAGATATGTCCTGGGGAGAGGGGGAGTGCTAGCAGGGGGGTGGGGAGAGATAGATATGTGCTGGGGGGCAGTGGCGGTGAGTGTGCAGATATATATTTTTTTGGGGGGGGGGGGGGCGCAAACAAACTGATTCTGTAAAAAAAACATCAATTGCAGCCACTGTGCCCACCATCATATGCAGCCACTGTGCCCACCATCATATGCAGCCACTGTGCCCACCACCATATGCAGCCACTGTGCCCATATGTGCTAGGGTGCTTCAGGGGTCAGATATGTGCTGGGGGGGACGCTTTGTGAGAGAAGAGGGCCAGTGCAAGGGGGATGGGTAGGGGGTAGGATATGTGCTGGAGGGGTGTTTTGGGAAGGAGGGGGGGCAATGCTACAAGTGTGGATTAGATTTGAAATCTGGCAACCCCTCTCTTCCTTCCCAAAACACCCCTCCAGCACATATACTACCCCCTACCCATCCCCCTTGCACCTCTTCTCTCACAGAGCACCCCCCAGCACATATCTGACCCCTGAAGCACCCCCCAGCACATATGGGCACATGTCCTCCTAACCCCTGGATTACTCATATTTTCTACCTTGTCCTCCTTACTAGACACTCTCAGACTCTCCCCCTCCCTCCTTCATCTACAGAACATAATAAAAAGTTAGTGCAGACAGACCTGAAATCAGAGCTGCCCCCTCCTCCTCCTCCTCCTCCTCGTGTGTGTACAGAACAGAGAAGGAGAGGAGGAGCTTTGATACAGTGACACTCTGCTGTGCTGAACCAACCAAGCTGCTGGCAGCGTCAGGCAGACGGGAGACTTGTCACTCCCGGAGCAGTCCATGTGAAAGATGTGTCCGGGTCTGGTGCAGTAGCAAACCCGAACACATCGTTCGGAAACCGGACTGTCCAGGGGAAAACTGTACAGGTGGCAACCCTAATACGCCCACTTGTATGGATATTGGAAATAGGTTTTTCTTTACCATAGAGGATCCTGCGATCATCCACCACTGTTGTCTTTTGTGGACGTCCATGCCTTTTTATGTTGCTGAGCTCACCAGTGAATTCTTCTTTCCTCAGAATGTACTAAACTGCCAATTTGGCCACTCCTAATGTTGCTGCGATCTCTCTGATGGATTTGTTTAATTTTTGAAGCTTAACAATGTCCTGTTAGGACAACTCCTTTAAACGCATGATGTAGGTTCACAGCAATAAATTCCAAATGCAAATACCACACTTAGAGTCAACTCCAGACATTTTGCCTGCTTAATTGATGAAGAAATAACAAAGGAGTAGCCCACACCTGGCCATGAAACTGCTTTTGATTCAATTGTCCAATTACTTTTGGCCCTTGAAAAAAAAGGGGGAAGGTGGCTATTCTTAAGAGCTGTAACTCCTAAACCCTTCTTCTGATTTAAATGTACATACCCTCAAATTAAGCCTGAGAGTGTACACTTTCAACCCATATCCATATATCTATAGCTTGAATATGTTTTGGTAAATATCTAAAAAAAAAAAAGAAAAATTGTGCCTTTGTCCAAATATATATGGACCTAACTGTATATACATTCAAGGGCCACTTTATTAGGCACACCTTGCTAGTACCCAGTTGGACCCTCTTTTGCCTTCAGAAGTGCCTTAATTCTTTGTGGCACACAGTGTCTTGAAAAAGTATTCATACCTTTTGAAATTTTCCACATTTTGTCGTGTTACAACCAAAAAAGTAAATGTATTCTATTGGGATTTTATGTGATAGACTAACACAAAGTGGCACATAATTGTGAAGTGGAAGGAAAATGATAAATGTCCGGACAGGTCAGGGATAAAGTTGTAGAGAAATTTAAAGCAGGATTAGGAAAAAAAAAATCCCAAACTTTGAATATCTTACAAAGCACTGTTCAATCCATCATCCGAAAATAGAAAGAGTATGGCACGAATGAAAACCTACCAAGACATGGCCGTCCACCTAAACTGACAGGCCAGGGCTGGGCAAGGAGAGCATTAGTTAGAGAAGCAGCTAAGAGACCCATGGTAACTGTGGAAGAGCTGCAGAGATCCACAGCTCAGGTGGGAGAATCTGTTAACAGGAAAACTATTAATTGTGCACTCCACAAATCTGGCCTTTATGGAAGAGTGGCAAGAAGAAAGCCATTGTTGAAAAAAGCCATAAGAAGTCCTGTTTGCAGTTTGCAAGAAGCCATGTGATGGACACAGCAAAGATATGGAAGAAGGTGAGGAAAAGATGATCCGCACTCCGGTCGTTGCTCTTAAACAATTGAGTATTTATTGACAAGCCACAGTAGACAAACGTAAATAGGAAAGGTTGACACGTTTCAGCCTATAAGGCCTTAGTCATAACCACCATATGGAAGAAGGTGCTCTGGTCAGATGAGACCAAAATTTTACTTTTTGGCCTAAAAGCAAAAGCTATGTGTGGGCAAAAACTTACACTCCACATTACCCTGAACACACTCTAAAACATGGTGGTGGTAGCATCGTGCTGTGGGGATTCTTTTCTTAAGCAGAAACAGGAAAGATAGTTAGAGTTGATGGGAAGATGGATGGAGCCAAATACAGGGCAATCTAAGGCCCATACACACGGTCTGACTTTTTGCCAACAAACTTCAAAATTAGCAAGTTTTGAAAATAGTCCGACCGTGTGTACGCTCCATCGGACAAACTTTTTTGGGTTTCATAGGACAAAATGTTCGGTCTGCAAACGGACAAACTTTAAGTCAACAAGAGTCCGATGGTGCAAAGTCCGACCGTGTGTACAGCAAGCAATTGGACTTTTGTACAAAGTACAAACGTGCATGCTCAGAAGCGAAGACCAGCTGGAAGCGTTCTGTCTGGTAAAACTATCGTTCGTTTTTGAAAGATCACGAAATACACACAGACGAAACCTCTACTAACTCTCAATTAGCAGAAGGAGCCCAAAGGGTGACGCCAGAGAATTGAACTTCCTCTTTTAAACTCTCATCAGTATGTTGAAACATCACTATGTTCGTGTTTGTTGCCAAAAAATTCAGAGCGTGTGTATGCTATGGATGTGACCGGACAACTCCTTTAGGACAAAAATCGAAGGGAAAGTTTGTTTGATGTGATGTCCGATCGTGTGTACGAAGCTTTAGAGTCTGCAAATGACTTTGGACTGGGGGGAGGTTCACCTTTCAGCAGGTCAACAGCCCTAAACATACAACCAGAGCTACAATGAATGGTTTCAAACAAAGTATATTCATACAGTATGTTAGCATAGCCCAGTCAAAGTCCAGAACTAAATCCAATTGAAAATCTGTGGCAAGACTTGAAAATTGTTGTTCACAGACACTTTTCATCCACTCTGACAGAGCTTTGAGCTATTTTGAAAAGAAGAATGTGCAAAGCTGTTAGAGACCTACCCAAAAAGACTCGCAACTGTAATTACAGTGAAAGGTGGTTCTACAAAGTATTGACTCAGGGGGGCTGAATACAAATGCACACCACACTTTTCACATATTTAGTTGTAAAAAATTTGGAAAACCATTCATCAATTTCCTTCCACTTCACAATTATGTGCCACTTTGTGTTGGTCTATCACATAAAATCCCAATAAAATACATTTACATTTTCAAGGCACTGTAGATTCAACAATGTGTTGGAAACATTCCTCAGATTTTGGTCCATAGTGACATAATGGCATCATGCCGTTGCTGCAGATTTATTGGCTGCACATCCATGATGCGAATCTCCTGTTCCACCACATCCCAAAGGTGCTATATTGGATTGCGATCTGGTGACTGTGGAGGCCATTGCACTACAGTGACCTCATTGTCATGTTCAAGAGAAGAGAAGATTTAAGCTTTGTGACATGGTGCATTATCCTGCTGGAAGGAGCCATCAGAAGATGGGGATACTGTAGTCATAAAGGGATGGACATGGTCAGTAATAATACTCAGGTAGGCCGTGGCATTCAAATGATGCTTAATTTGTACTAAGGGGCCCAAAGTGGGCCAAGAAAACTTCCCCCACACCATTACACCACCAGCCTAATCCATTGACATAAGGCAGGATGATCCATGCTTTAATGTTGTTTACGCCAAACTGTGACTATACCATCTGATTGTCGCATTTGAAATCGGGACAAAGCAGGCAACGTTCTCCAATCTTCTATTGTCCAATTTTGGTTGTGCCTGTGTGAATTGTAGCCTCAGTTTCCTCTTCTTAGCTGACAGGAGTGGCACCCGGTGTGGTCTTCTGCTGCTGTAGCCCAAAGTGTTTTGCGTTCAGAGATGATATTCTGCATACTTTGGTTGTAACAAGTGTTTATTTGAGTTACTGTTGCCTTTCTATAATCTCGAACCAGTCTGTACATTCTTCTCTGACCTCTGACATCAACAAGACATTTCCCTCCACACAACTACCGCTCGCTGGATATTTTCTCTTTTTCGAACCATTCTTTGTAAACCCTAGAGATGATTGCACATGAAAATCACAGTAGCAGATTAGCAGTTTTTTAAATACTCAACAACCATACCACGTTCAAAGCCACTTAAATCCCCTTTCTGCCCCATTCTGATGCTTGGTTTAAATTCAGCAAGTCGCCTTCACCATGTCTAGATGCCTAAATGTATTGAGTTGCAACCATGTGATTGGCTGATTAGCAATTTGTGTTACCAAGCAATTGAACAGGTAGGTGTGCCTAATAAAGTGGCCGATTAGTATATTTATATATGTATATATATATATACATATTTATATATATATATTTACAGTGCAGAAAATAAGTATTTGAACACCTGCTATTTTGCAAGTTCTCCCACTTGGAAATCATGGAGGGGTCTGAAATTGTCATCGTAGGTGCATGTCCACTGTGAGAGACATAATCAAAAAAAAAAATCCAGAAATCACAATTTATGAATTTTTAACTATTTATTTGTATGATACAGCTGCAAAGAAGTATTTGAACACCTGTCTATCAACTGGAATTCTGACCCTCAAAGACCTGTTAGTCTGCCTTTAAAATGTCCACCTCCACTCCATTTATTATCCTAAATTAGATGCACCTGTTTGAGGTCATTAGCTGCATAAAGACACCTGTCCACCCCATACAATCAGTAAGAATCCAACTACTAACATGGCCAAGACCAAAGAGCTGTCCAAAGACACTAGAGACAAAATTGTACACCTCCACAAGGCTGGAAAGGGCTACGGGGAAATTGCCAAGCAGCTTGGTGAAAAAAGGTCCACTGTTGGAGCAATCATTAGAAAATGGAAGAAGCTAAACATGACTGTCAATCTCCCTCGGACTGGGGCTCCATGCAAAATCTCACCTCGTGGGGTCTCAATGATCCTAAGAAAGGTGAGAAATCAGCCCAGGACTACACGGGAGGAGCTGGACAATGACCAGAAAAGAGCTGGGACCACCGTTTCCAAGGTTACTGTTGGTAATACACTAAGACGTCATGGTTTGAAATCATGCATGGCACGGAAGGTTCCCCTGCTTAAACCAGCACATGTCAAGGCCTGTCTTAAGTTTGCCAATGACCATTTGGATGATCCAGAGGAGTCATTGGAGAAAGTCATGTGGTCAGATGAGACCAAACTAGAACTTTTTGGTCATAATTCCACTAACCGTGTTTGGAGGAAGAAGAATGATGAGTACCATCCCAAGAACACCATCCCTACTGTGAAGCATGGGGGTGGTAGCATCATGCTTTGGGGGTGTTTTTCTGCACATGGGACAGGGCGACTGCACTGTATTAAGGAGAGGATGACCGGGGCCATGTATTGCGAGATTTTGGGCAACAACCTCCTTCCCTCAGTTAGAGCTTTGAAGATGGGTCGAGGCTGGGTCTTCCAACATGACAATGACCCGAAGCACACAGCCAGGATAACCAAGGAGTGGCTCTGTAAGAAGCATATCAAGGTTCTGGCGTGGCCTAGCCAGTCTCCAGACCTAAACCCAATAGAGAATCTTTGGAGGGAGCTCAAACTCTGTGTTTCTCAGCGACAGCCCAGAAACCTGACTGATCTAGAGAAGATCTGTGTGGAGGAGTGGGCCAAAATCCCTCCTCCAGTGTGTGCAAACCTGGTGAAAAACTACAAGAAACGTTTGACCTCTGTAATCGCAAACAAAGGCTACTGTACCAAATATTAACATTGATTTTCTCAGGTGTTCAAATACTTCTTTGCAGCTGTATCATACAAATAAATAGTTAAAAAAATCATACATTGTGATTTCTGGAATTTTTTTTTTTGATTATGTCTCTCACAGTGGACATGCACCTACGATAACAATTTCAGACCCCTCCATGATTTCCAAGTGGGAGAACTTGCAAAATAGCAGGGTGTTCAAATACTTATTTTCCGCACTGTATATATATATATATATATATATATATATATATATACACAAACATTTTTAAGGGTCTGTTTTTCCTATAAATATATGTGTATGCATCATATGTATGAATGTGCAGGGGGCCTAGTCCCGTGAATGCGAGTTTCATGTAAATAAACTGTGGCACAGGGGAGTGGTACTGAGCTATTCCTAGTCAGCATGAAAGCGCCAATTGTTGTTCACAGATGGTTATCTATAAATGACTGAGAATTTTCACACTACGTGCTGAAATGGAGCATCTGTCAGGAAGAGGCATTGGAAGAGTGAAGGGAGTAGTAGTATTGCACTTACCAATGACTGTCCAGCACAAAATAAATGCACACAGTGTGAAGGACTATATTTTGAGGGTGACATAAAAAATACAAATTTTACACACTTTTTCGTGTTTTTGATCAAGTGTATAATTTTGACTTGAATATAGCTTTGTTTCTAATCAATATCCTAAATAGGAATTCTAAAACTAAATCAAATCACTTAGTGACCCAAAGATGTCCGTGCCAGAGTCTGTGCCCCCTCATGGGGCCTCCTACAGCCTACCTGATGGGGCCATGACCCCACCCCTGGGCCCATCCCTGGCCCTGCCCTAACCTCAAAAAATAATTCAGCTGTCTTCAAGTGATATTTATCATTCCTTGTGATACTTTGGGCACTGACATATCCTTTTTATGGAGAAATCTGGGGTTTATTAGACCAATTGATCCCTCCTCTGCCCTCCAAGGCTTATTGGCTGCTTTCTTAGCTGGTACCAGCCAGGTAAATGCAGAACTGATACTCGAAGTGAAATCTTCAAAACTTATGGCCTCAGTTGTCACAGAGGAGAGGGAGAAATTGATGTTCCTCTTTCTTCTTTGTGCGCTGCCAATCCGACCAGATGGAATGGGAGAGCCTTTATTGCTATTAACTACATACAAGCGGGGAGGAGTTGATATTCCAGCAAGCTGAATTAGAAATAATAATCCATCCATTTTGCAGCCTCCTGGGCCCCTGTGTTTGATCTCATGGGGCCAAAAAAAATATGATTTAGACTACAAAGGAGCCATGGTCTGCAGGAAGAGGGGAAAGCATGAAGAATGTGCCTGCATCTTAACCAAGAGGATCAGTCTCAGCATAAGGCACTGGCAGTACAGACGTCCCTCCTGCTGGGCAGGTGGCTGGGCTCTACTTTTGCATTGATAGGACCCCGAGTCAGAAGGCCTGTGAGGAGACATCTCCTGACTGAGTCCACAGTCCAGGTGTCCTGTCGAGAAATACACCGGCCCGATGCCACTGCTATAGTCCTGGCTATAGCATCCCTAACAGCAGACGGAGCAATAAATCAATGAAAAGAATTCATGGACAGCCGCACACCAAAATAAACCTAAAAAGGTAGCCTTTATTGGTGTAAAAAGGATAAAAAGCACTACAAAACACAGCACAGCAAGCAGTGGGGTAAAAAAGCTGACGCGTTTCGCACAAACAATCAGTGCTTAGTCATAGCTTGCCAGCACCCATGGTCTTTGAGGAGGACATTGATTGCTTATTGCATTTGCCTGGAGCGGCGGTCTCTTTTTCTTCAGCAGACGGAGCAGTGATATTCATTTGTCAGGGCTGCTGTAGCCGGAACTATAAAGGTAGCATCGGGAAATGCAGCTACCTGCTTACTCCGCGACCAGCGACTGCACTCACAGGAGTAAGAAATGAGAAATAGTCCCACTTGCATTGCTGCCATTGTCTATTAGCAAAGGTGCTGAAAAGGAGATCCAGCCTATGCTTGGGAGCCTGGAGGGAAGACAAGACCATCAGACCCTGGTAAGTGCATTGCTGCCCAGCCACTCACCAGTGCCCCATTCATATGGCACCCATGGCACTTTCCATGGCTGCCATACCCTAGATATGCCCCTGTGTCCATAAAACATTGGAGGTGTGCTACTTACATATAATTTCCTTTAAGGCTGCATGCACACAGACGTATTAAAATGACTTCAATCCATGCTGGATCTTCCAGAAGCTGGCAGAAAAATGCTTGTTTTGGAGCGTAATTACTTGCGTTTAGCCCAGGTGCATACTGGGCTCCCGCTTGTCAGTCCCGATTTCAGACGCGATTTCAGAGACATCTGTAAATCACAGGCAGAAACCACAAAAACTACTTTTTGAAATAGGTGCAGCGCTGCAGATGTGGCGTCGCACCGATTAGGACGGTGCCATTGTCGTCAAATGCCGCCGATTTGACATGCGATTTGACATGTCAAATCACATGTCAAAATGCACCAGTGTGCATATGACATTTAAAAACGTATGTGAGAAATCATTCTATTGCCTTGAAGATGTGTGTGAATCAGGGGCGGACTGACCATTGAGTCACTTGGGCACTGCCCGAGGGCCCCATGCCACTAGGGGGCCCCATGAGGGTTACCAGGCTCAGTGAAACCAGGGACAGTATGTCAAAATCTGTGTTTTTTTTACATCTGTCCCTAATATGTCTGAAACTGACATGCTTTTGATGTGAAAATCCTGAGATTTTAGCTGCCCCGCCTCTGCACTGCCTCCTGGCATGGTGGCCATCTGTAAGCACAGGGGCCCCATAATCTTCTATTGCCCGGGGGTCCCATGAGTTGTCAGTCTGCCCCTGGTGAACATGTGAAAAAAGGGGCGCTAACTACTCCTATATGATACATATATTATGCAAACATTAGAGTGAACAGTGAATTATGGAACAAAATAATTATTTTGGTGACACAACAGTATGAGCAAAATAAATATCAAACAGGTGTATGCTATATACGTGCAGATAAATTAAAGTGAACAGTGAATAATTGTACAAAGTCCATCAAATAAAAAGTGCATTGGTGTGTTGGAATTCAATGGTATTCTTAAACGTGCTGAGTGTTGAATCATCCATATATAGAAATCCACCTTCACCAAAGTGCCACCGCTAGTGAGGATAGATGGCTCCTTACCCAGTGTAGTTGACCTATTGCTATGAATAAGGTCAAAATGAGCTCAGGTTGCAGCTGCTGGCCACGGTAGACTCGATAGTAGACCCAGTAGGAAATGGATTTCATAAAATGAAAGAAAATGCTTCCATAGTATAAAACCTTTATTTTGTAAAAAATGATCAAATAACAAACAGCCGAGTGGCCTCTTACTTGGTGTGGTGCCCGTGTGCCCGGCACTGAGGCTGTAGGCTGTAGATGTTTGTTAGAGGAAGGACGTGGAGAGAGAGATGGGGTTTGCTGGTACAGCCGGCGTGCGTTCCACCGCCGTCAGCTAGGAAACCAGGAAGCCGGAAGTAGCAAGTGTTTACGTGCCCAGGTACCGCCTCGACGTACGTTTCGTTATGTCGTCATCAGAACACGCTTCCTGATGACGACATAACGAAACGTACGTCGAGGCGGTACCTGGGCACGTAAACACTTGCTACTTCCGGCTTCCTGGTTTCCTAGCTGACGGCGGTGGAACGCACGCCGGCTGTACCAGCAAACCCCATCTCTCTCTCCACGTCCTTCCTCTAACAAACATCTACAGCCTACAGCCTCAGTGCCGGGCACACGGGCACCACACCAAGTAAGAGGCCACTCGGCTGTTTGTTATTTGATCATTTTTTACAAAATAAAGGTTTTATACTATGGAAGCATTTTCTTTCATTTTATGAAATCCATTTCCTACTGGGTCTACTATCGAGTCTACCGTGGCCAGCAGCTGCAACCTGAGCTCATTTTGACCTTATTCATAGCAATAGGTCAACTACACTGGGTAAGGAGCCATCTATCCTCACTAGCGGTGGCACTTTGGTGAAGGTGGATTTCTATATATGGATGATTCAACACTCAGCACGTTTAAGAATACCATTGAATTCCAACACACCAATGCACTTTTTATTTGATGGACTTTGTACAATTATTCACTGTTCACTTTAATTTATCTGCACGTATATAGCATACACCTGTTTGATATTTATTTTGCTCATACTGTTGTGTCACCAAAATAATTATTTTGTTCCATAATTCACTGTTCACTCTAATGTTTGCATAATATATGTATCATATAGGAGTAGTTAGCGCCCCTTTTTTCACATGTTCACATTCATAATCCAGTTTTCTGCATTATCTAGGGAGCAGCTTTAGTATAAGTTCACAACAATTTTACACAACCAACCCCCCCCCCCCATTGTTTTTGGCGCGAGAACCCCCCCACTTCTATATAGTCTGCCCCTGGTGTGAATGTGTGTAAATTATAGCAGTGAGCTCATCACTAAATGCAGGTTTAGGGTTTTTCACTCCCCTGAATGTTACACTAAAATACAAATCTAAATGCCAGAATGTGCATGGACACATTGGGAGAGATTTACCAAAACTGGGGCAAACAGAATCTGGCGCAGCTGTGCAAAGTAACCAATCAGCTTCTTTTCTTTTTAATTCTTAATTCCTAATCGCTCCAAGCAGAGAAGGTCACATCTAAAAAGATAAGGCACAGTAATGGATTTGAAAACCAATCAGCTTCTAACTTCAGCTTGTTCAATTATTCTTTGACAATAAAACCTAGAAGATACCTGAGTTTTATGCACAGCTGCACCAGATTCTGTGTGCGCCACTTTTAGTAAATCTCCCCCACTGGGTTAAATAAAGCTGCACCGAGGGTGTTTTTCAGATTTCGTGTTTACAAGACTAAAACATTTTTTTTGCTAGAAAATTACGTAAAACCCCCAAACATTATATATTTTTTTTCTAACACCCTAGAGAATAAAATGGCAGTCATTGCAATACTTTTTGTCACACTGTATTTGCGCAGTGGTCTTACAAGCGCACTATTTTTCAAAAAAATTCACTTTTTTTAATAAAAAAATAAGACAACAATAAATTTGGCCCAATTTTTTTACATATTGTTAAAGATAATGTTACGCCAAGTAAAATGATACCCAACATGTCACGCTTAAAAATTGCGCCCACTCGTGGCATGGCATCAAACTTTTACCCTTAAAAATCTCGATAGGCGACGTTTAAAAAATGTTATAGGTTGCATTTTTGGAGTTGCAGAGGAGGTCTAGAATTATTGCTCTCACTCTAACGATTTCTAGCGATACCTCACTTGTGTGGTTTGAACGCCGTGGGCGCACCTTGCGTATGCGTTCGCTTCTGCGTGCGAGCTCGTCGGGACGGGGCGCTTTAAAAAAAAAAATGTGTTGGGGTTTCGGATTTATTTTTATTCATTTTAGAATTTTTAACACTGAAATAAAAAAATAAAAAAAAATTATCACTTTTATTCCTATTACAAGGAATGTAAACATCCCTTGTAATAGAAATAAGCATGACAGGTCCTCTTAAATATGAGATGTGGGGTCAAAAATACCTCAGATCTCATATTTAGGCTTAAATGAAAGAGAAAAAAAAAAAAAAAAGGTAAACAAAAATTTTTTTTCTTTAAGACGCTGGGCGGGACTGACGTTTTGACGTCACTTCCGTCCAGCAGAGCTATGGGGACGGCTGAGGGACATTTTCCCTCAGTCGCATCCCCGGACAGCTGCCGAACGGACCCGATCGCCTCCGCCGGTACCGACGGCAACGGTAAGCGGCGGAGGGCGTGGTAGATCGGCGGGAGGCGCCCCTCTCCCGCTACCGATAACGGCAATCTCGCGGCGAATCCGCCACGGAGACACCGTTATCGTGTGCAGCCCCGCCCACTGTAAAGATGGATACCTCGGTTGAGGCAGCAGCTGCTGCCATTACCGAGATATCCATCTTTAAAAATAGGACGTATATATACAGTGGGTGGGCGTTAAGTAGTTAAGAGGCATGAAAAATGCCTCTAAAAGTGCAATTTTTTCTGCCTGTGTGCATGAGGTTTTACACAGAGATTTCCCATGCCTCAAGACTCCTCCTCCTCTTGTCTCATGTCTTTTTTTCTATGCAACCTCCCTCTCATGCTCCAGCATGCTGTGATGTCTTGGCAGGGGTGTAGATTTACAGCCATTCAGAAGATGAGCATAACATCAACTACAGGCAGAAACACATTTGGCATGTGCTTGCATGAGTTTTTTTATTTAGTCAGTTGAATGGGATCTTTCATCCTGGATCAATAACATGAAAATACATGTTTATAGGCACACATTTTCTGAGGCTGGCCAAAGATTACACAATCTCATAAACAACAACTCCTGCCAGTTGTGAAAACCATTGCCTTGCAAGGTAGACAGTTAAACTTGTGTTTCCAAATCTACCAACCTTTGCATTGACACGTACTCAGAATTATCCAACAGAATGTTTGAATCAGCCATGTGCATGTGAAAACAAAATTAAGCCCAGATCAGCAGTTACAGAACATTTACCAGAGAGCAAACCTGCCATTATTTCATGGTACTTATATGATGGAAGATACCACAGTGTACTACACTTTCCCTACAACTAAAGGACCATCAGAAGACATCTTCTTGTTGACCATATGGAAAAAGAACTTCTAATTTGAAAGGACTCACATTTTAAAACTCCACAGTACACACATACTATTGCAATTTACAGAACATCTGTGTACAAGGAGCTTGGAAAGACTGTGAAGGTTGTGTATACAGTGGAACCTCGGTTTAAGAGTAACTTGTTGAAAAGGCGAGGGGGTGCAGCCAGGTGGGGGAAGGATGGAGCAAGGTAGACAGGAGTTAGGGGTGCAGTCAGGTGGAGGGATAGAGCCAGGTGGACAGTAGGGGGGGTGCAGGCAGGTGGAGGGATGGAGCCAGGTGGACAGGAGAGGGGATGCAGCCAGGTGCAGAGGGGAGGGGCAGCCAGGTGGACAGAAGATATGGGAATAGCCAGGTGGAGGAATGGAGCCAGGTGATCAGGAGGGGGGTGCAACCAGGTGGAAGGAGGATTTAGCCAGGTGGACAAGAGAGGGGGTGCAGCCAGGTGGATGGAGGATATAGCCAGGTGGTCAGGAGAGGGAATGCAGTCAGGTGGAGGGATAATATAGCCAGGTGGACATGAGGGTGCAGCCAGGTAGAGGGATAATATAGCCAGATGGACATGAGGGTGCAGCCAGGTGGAGGGAGAGGGGGTACTGCCAGGTGGACAGGAGAAGGAGTGCAGCCAGGTGAAGGGATGGAGTCAGGTGGACAGGAGAGGGGGTGCCGCCAGGTGGACAGGAGAGGAGGCTGCTGCCAGGTGGACAGGAGAGGAGGGTGCAGCCAGGTGGACAGGAAAGAGGGGGTACCAGTCAGGTGGACAGGAGAGGGCAGGTGCAGCCAGGTGAAGGGATGGAGCCTGGTGGACATGAGAGGGGGGTGCAGCCCGGTGGACGGGAAAGGGGGGGTGCAGCCAGGTGGACAGGAGAGGGGGTGCAGCCAGGTGGACAGTAGAGGGGTGCAGCCAGGTGGACAGGAGAGGTGGGTGCAGCCAGGTGGACAGGAGAGGGGGGGTGCAGCCAGGTGGACAGGAGAGGGGGGTGCAGCCAGGTGGACAGGAGAGAGGGGTGCAGCCAGGTGAACAGGAGAGGGGGGTGTGGACAGGAGAGGGGGTGGCAGCCAGGTGGACAGGAGAGGGGGTGCAGCCAGGTGGACAGGAGAGGGGTGCAGCCAGGTGGACAGGAAAGGGGGGTGCAGCCAGGTGGACAGGAGAGGGGTGCAGCCAGGTGGAGGAAGAATATAGCAAAGTGGACAGCTAGGTGGATTGATGGAGCCAAGTGGAGGGGGTCACACACCAGTGATAAGATCTAACTGGAAGTCATCATCCCCAGCGCTTCCCCCACCACCTGACAAGTTCTTACCTTTGGGCACGTCTTTCCATCTCCCTCCACATGTCAGGCAGCGGGCAGCAGTTAGTGTCACCAGTCACGCACGGGATACCTCCTCCAGCTCCTCCCCCCTTCAGCTGATAATTCGGTTCCACCCCCAGGCTCCGGCGTGGCCGTGGAGAAGCTTGG
Organism: Rana kukunoris; assembly: GCA_029574335.1. NCBI lineage: Eukaryota > Metazoa > Chordata > Amphibia > Anura > Ranidae > Rana > Rana kukunoris. The sequence goes on along the minus strand of CM056049.1, from coordinate 628,979,319 downwards.
TAAGCTGCTCTGCTTTGGGCTCCTCACTCCTCCAGGACAAGTGGCTCGAAGTCGGTGGCCTCGGCCCAGCATGTGTCCTGTGGCCAGTCTGGGCCTGGGTGGATCCATTCTGGGTGTCTATGCACAATTCCGCCCGCCCTGCTCCTCCAATGGCTGCACATCACCCAGGGAGGGAGGCAGGGCGGGCAGAGAGCTGACACCCACGGCTGCTGCTGGACATCAGCATGGTCACCCCTGGCTTAGTCCGGCGAAGGGGAAGATCTGCCTGCTTCTTCTCCCTGTCCAGCCACTCTGCAGCTAGCCAAATAAAGCCACCTTCCGCTACACTCCGCATCAGCCACCACCGGCTAGGGGGGAAACCGATCCACTGGAGGGGACCCAGCAGCCGTGGCTGCGCCCATAGGCGGCAGTGCGCCCTAGGCGGCTGCCTACTTCGCCTAGTGGGAGCGTCGGCCCTGAGGATACAATTAATGATTTTTTATAAATTCATGGTATACAAAAACACTGGAGGAGGGATTTTGGTAAAAAAGGTTTCTGGGCTGTTTGAGAAACACGGAATACTATTGGGTTTATATAGGCCACGCCAGAATATATGCAAAAATCCTGGCTGTGTGCTTCGGGTCATTGTATAAACATAGCTGAGGGAAGGAGCCCAAAATCTTAAAAGTCATCCTCTCCTTAATACATCCATATGCAGAAAAACACCCCCAAAGCAAGATAATGAGACTTGGGATGGTACCATTCTTCTTCCTACGTTAATAATTTTGGTCTCATAATCATGAATATATCACAACAAGGGGTCCTTCCGTGCCAATGCACAATTGGTATTACCAACAATCCGTAAATGAGTAAATGTATTGTAGCATCTATGGATCTCTATGCGTTTCATGTATCTCACTAGAGTCCACTCATCAGGAGTTTTTATCTGTGAAAAAAATCTATATATAATAATCTAAAAAAAAAAAAGGAAAAAATTTATTAAAAAAAGGAATAAATAGATATATATTAAAAAAAAAATATGTCTTACTACTTACACGTCAACTCAATTAGTGGGCCCAGCATCGGGGACGAAAGGGAGGCCCTGGGACATGCAGTCTCCCAATGGGTTGAGCAACAATAAACTGCCCAAAAATGGCCAATGGGAAAAGCAGTCAGGGGGGGAAAGGACAAGACCCCAGGTGTGGTAATTAGGGTGTATGAACACAATAGACCAAATGATTCTAAGAAGAAAAAATTTGTTTGCGTGTGTAATATAACATAAATAATAAGGTCTGGTATAGTGTACAGTGGATACAGATTTATTGGTGATCAATCAGATTTGAAAAGTGGACACCTATGTGAACCTGTGAATAGTGGAATAGAAAGTGCAGAGAAAACACCAAACCATAGCTTAAAATGGATGTAAATCCAATTCATGAAATTTGAGCTGGGCACATATATCTGCAGTATATTGTTATCTCTCTTCAAAGAGCTAAGTCCCTTAGCTCTCTCCTGACCCGTTCCTCTGTTATCAGCCTAACAACTCCTGACAAATTCTCAGACATATCAGATAAAAGCAGCCTAAAAATTTCTGTCAGGGGAGGTTGCTTAAATAGCTTAACAGGGAGCTGGCCATATTACAAAACACCTCTGAGAGTCTCTGCCTATGAGGAGAGGGGGGTGTGCCTTTCCTCCGATCAGCAATGTTAGCTATCTTGGCTGTATGCCCAGACATCACACTCTGTGTTAAACAGAAAGAGAAAATCTCCTAACACGATCTGAATTTTTTAAACAGTATATAAACGTGAAGACAGCAGATATGGATGTAAAACCTATGTAGGGAGATTTGGTTAATCCCTGTGCATCATCTGAGGCTGTTCACTTCACTGGGTGGCCCAGAGGCGATTCAGTTCGCATGCGTTGCGCTATACAAGTCATTCATTCAAGGGTTTACATCTACTTTAATATAAAACACAATAGCGTAGGAGCTGTGGTGGCTCAACGTGATTGGCACTGCGCTGACAAGCCGTTCACCTCTGCAGCCAAGGGTTCGGATCCCGGTCTCGGCTGCATGTGAATTGAGTTTGGTGGTCTCAGCCCGGCTCCCGGTGGGTGTGCTATGCAAGGTACGCCTGTGCTTAGTACGCCCACCCCCCCACAAAAACCACCACACTTGCACGCACACAAAATTGGTTTAAAACACACACACTTTGGCCATGCGGTCTCCTAAAATAAAGAGAGGCGAAGGACCTACGGGGCTGGCTGGGTGGGCTAGGCCCCCTCACTCCCTCATAGGGGGAGTCCCTCTGCCCCATTGGGGTCCTGTTGGGCCCCAGTTGGGCTCCCAAGAGGAGCAGGTAGGGCGGGGTGAGTGGGAGGCCCCCCTTCACACCCGCCATTGCCACCAGGGGCATGGAGAAGGATGGCGATTGCCTCCGGGGGGAGGGTCTGCCTACTCCCAACTCCTGCAGTCCGGCTCCTCTCTCTCGAGTTCACGCACAAAAATACACTTAAAAAAAAAAAAAAAAAACAAAAAAAACACAATAGCGTAAAGCTGAGTGGAAAAAGGAGGAGAGCAAAAACAAAAACAAAAAAAACTCAAGTGAAACAAAACAAGCAAAAAGGGGAAAAGAACAAATAGATTGTGCATAAGTATTACAGTAGGGGTCTGAACCATTTTCAGAACTGTAAAAAGAATGAAGCCTGATCTAAGTTATGCTGAAAGCTTAATGGATGGGCCGCTACTGGATGGGGGTGTGGCAGGAATGCAAGTAGATCTGCATAGGCACAGCTCAATGTGCGCTCAATAGAAGACTGCGGGCAGTTCCATTGTGGAAAAACCCTAACATTAATCGACTCCACAGATCTGAGCAAACTATGGTATTAAAAAGCTGGGTCATATTACCTCTCGAGGCCAACTCCCAACCTTTGACCCGTTGAAGGCTATTTTTCATCTTCCTAATGATATATTTTCCTGCTTCCTTCAACTTCGTCACGCATTTCGTACACAATACCTCAGATGTATTTCACTATATTCTCACTTTTGTTGCCAGTGGTTTAGACATTAATGGCTGTGTTGAGTTATTTTGAGGGTACAGGAAATTTACACTGTTATACAAGCTGTACACTCACTACTTTACATTGTAGCAAAGTGTCATTTCTTCAGTGTTGTCACATGAAAAGATGTAATAAAATATTTACAAAAATGTGAGGGGTGTACCCACTTTTGTGAGATGATACTGTATACATCCAGATACGCCGCCGTAATTTCAAATTCCCGCCGGCGTATCTTTGTTTTGTATCCACAAAACAAGATACGCCGGAATTACGCTAAGAAACGACTGGCGTAATGTTATTACACCATCGTATCTTACGACTGCATACTTACGCTGGACGCTAGGGGCGCTTCCGTCTTTTTACCGCGTTGAATATGCAAATAAGCGGCGCATTCCTTTTACATCGTTTGCGTACGCGTAGGTCCGGCGTTAAGTTACCCCTGCAGTAGTATGGACGTCGGGCCAGCTTCGAATTTTCCGTCGTTCACGTCATTTGCGTAAACCGTTCGCGGATAGGGATTTGCGTAAGTTACGTTCACGTCGTTTTCGTTGACTATTTTCGACATGATTTTAGCGCATGCGCATTGGGATACCTCCACGGACGGTGCATGCGCCGTACAAAAAAACACGGCATTTACGCAGGGTCACACTGATTTAACATAAATCACGCCCCCATCTTCTAAATTTGAATTGCGCCGCCTTACGCCGCCAGGATTACACTACGCCGCCGTAAGTTACAGCGGCAATTCTTTGTGGAGAAGGATACGCCGATGTAACTTACAGCGGCCATTCTTTGTGGATCTGGCCCATAGTATATATAAATAATGTATATTATATATACTGTGTATATAAAATATATACTATAATATTTCATGCTATGGTTAATTTATGTTTATAACCTGTGGGCCAGATTCAGGTAGATGGGAGCATCTTTGCTCTGGAGTAACGCATCTCATTTACGTTACGCTGCAGAAATTTTAGGAGCAAGTGCTGTTATTCAGGAAGCACTTGCTCCTAAAGTTGCGGCAGCGCATCGCAAATGAGCCAGCGGAATTCAAATTGGGCAGGTACGGGGCGTGTAGTATTCAAACTATGCGCGATCCTGCGGCGAACGTACTGCGCATGCGTCGAGTGTCAATGCATCCCAGTGCGCATGCTCCAAGTTCTGTCAATGACGTCACGTCCCCATTCATGAATGTTTTACGCAAACGACGTGATTTTTTTTTTTTCTGACGCGATGACGACGGCTATACCTAACATAGGATATTCCACTAGGGGGCTGCTTTATCTTTACGCCGCGTATCGCTTCCGGAAACGTCGTAAAGTCACTGCGTCGCGCCCGAAAACGATCGTGAATTTCCGATTCCCGCTGATTAACATATTAATCAGCGGGAACGCCCCTGGCGCCATTTTTAAGTTGAAGTAACGATGCGATGGCGAAATTCAATTACGCCGATCGCATCGGAACTCCAACCCGGCGTTTCTTGTTTTCTGGTTATAGAAAACAGAAACGCCGGCTTAAAGTGACAGTTAGGCTGGCGGATCACTGGATCCGCCAGCCTAACTCTTCATGAATCTGGCCCAGTATGTTTGCAGTGGTTGTTTTTACCTGATTGCCAACATAATGAAAACAACTATTGAAGCCTCACACAGTGCTAGTGGTGATACTTTTTACAACAGCCCTCTTGTGGCAAGATTTAAAACTACAGCTATACTGCTGATGACGAATAACCAACATATAATTCATTGAGTAAGAATACTGTGGTTAACCTTGTAAATTATTATTGTTTTTTTCCTTGTCATTTGATTAGAGACAGGAGTGTTTACTAGAATCTTATTGTGAACATACCGTACTTTTGTCAGCCGTGGTTCCCAGAAATTCAATAAAAAGTTCCCAGGGCTCCATCAGTTCAGCAGCAGGGACTGGGGTTAGAGAAGGGACTATTTGCCCGTTGGCTCTCTCTCTTCAGACTACAGATTACTCCATCTCAACACAGCAGGTTGGGAGTTGGGTGGGGTGGAGGATGAAAATGTATTGAGCTTTTAAAGTGGAGTTCCGCCGAAAAATAAATAAATAAAAGTCAGCAGCTACAAATACTGCAGATGCTGATTTTTAATACATGGACACTTAAGGCCCTTTCACATGGGGCGGATCAGTAGTGATCCGACTCCGTGTGTCCGTAAGCTCAGCGGGGATCGCTCCGTAGATCCCTGCTGAGCCGTCGGATTACAGGGAGCCCTGCAGGGACCGCCCTGTCTTTTCTGCGCTCTCCCCTATGGGGGGATTGGATGAACACAGACCGTGTGTTCCACAGACCGTGTTCATCCGATCCGATCCGATCTGCCAGACGGAAGGAAAAATAGGACATTCTTCCATCTGCAAAATCGGATCTTTGCAGAGGCGGGTGATTACGAGTGTCAGCGGATATTTATCCGCTGACACCCGCAGTCTCATAGGGACCGATGTATGTCCCTTTTTCATCCACAAACGGATGGTTGAAAAAGCGGACATACGGTCCGCACGTCTGAAAGGGCCCTTACCTGTCCTGGGCGCCCGTGATGTCGGGACCCGAAGCTGATCTGTCCCTCGGCTCTTGGGTGGAGGCGCAGCCACCTTAGTTTTAACCCCATTTCTACCAGTGCCATTTATACGGTGATCAGTGCATTTTTATAGCACTGATCACTGTATTGGTGTTACTGGCCACCAAAAAGTGTCACTTAGGGTCAGATTTTTCCGCCACAATGCTGCACAGGTGATCAAATACCAACAAAACAAAGCTCTATTTGTGGAAAAAAAGGACATAAATTTTGTTTGGGTACAGGGTGGCATGACTACGCAATTGTCAGTTAAAGCAACACAGAGACAGGTTAGGGTGGTATATAGTGCCAGGTTTGGGGTAGTATATAGTGCCAGGTCAGGGTGGTACATAGTGCCAGGTCAGGGTGGTATATAGATTCAAACATTTAATTAACCATATATCTGTGGATGTAGGCTGCCTGAAATCCTTCTATCTCTTCTTGCAATCCCAGACAGACTTAATGATGTTGAGACCAGGGCTCTGTGGGGACCAAACCATCACATCCAAGACTCTTTGTTCTTTTTTATGCTGAAGATCGTTCTTAATGACATTGGCTGTATGTTTGGGATTGTTGTCCTGCTGCAGAATAAATTTGGGGTCCCAATGGTATTGCATGATGAATTAGTATCTGCCTGTATTTCTTAGCATTAAAGTGGATGTAAACCCCCCAAAAAAAAATTTTTTTTGATGTCACAATGTAGAGTATAAGATTTCCTATCATCTGTGCCCAGTCTTGCCACATAGAGTTAATCCAGATCTGAGTAATCCTCTTTCAATGTTCAGTAAAATGAACAGCCTTCCAGATAAAAACCTGCCTAAATAAAAAGTCAGTTTTCTCTCTTATTGCTTTGAGTGACAGGTTATTTACATATCTAGCTAGGACATGTTTATCATATGTTATGTTATGTTTATCATAACATGAGGTATAAAAAGTGAGAAATCCACCCCTCCCCCACATAACACATTCTGGTAATAAACAATGAACTTTGGATCACCTCATGTTGTGATAAACATAACATAACATATGATAAACATGTCCAAGCTAGATATGTAAATAACCTGTCACTGAAAGCAAAAACAGAGAAACGGACTTTATAAATTGGCAAGTTTTTATCTGGAATTCTGTTAATTTGCACTGAACATTACAAGAGGATTACTTAGCGCTGGATTAACTCTGTGTGGCAAGACTGGGCACAGATGATAGGAAATCGTATACTCTACATTGTGACATCAAAAAAAAAACATTTTTTTTTGGGTTTACATCGACATCGAACACTTTTGATCCTAACCAACTTCAACTTCATTCACTAAAGCACATTGCATGAAAGTATATAGGTGACCTGACAAATTTTTCCTAAAAATTGCATGCAATGCTGAAAATGTCAATTCACTATCACCTTATATGGTATTTACCTGAAAATCCCCCAAAAATGCATGAGGTAAATAAGTACTGGTCCAGGCATGCGGTATTCAGACATGGATGAGTGAGTTTGGGGTGGACGAACTTGACTCGCCTACACAGAATCCTGACCTCAACCCGAAAGAACACCTTTTTTTATCAGATATCCGACGAAGCTGCCTTTCATCAGTCTTGCCTACACACCATGAGATAAAAATCCGATCGTTTTCATCCGACGAACCAATCGTGTGTACAGGGCATTAGTTATACTTTACGTAAATACAAAATATCTTAATAAATGTCAAATTTTTTATAAAAATTGTATAAAAAAAAATCACACACATATATACAGTATCTGACAAAAGTGAGTACACCCCCTTACATTTTTAAAAATATTTTATTATATCTTTTCATGTGACACTTTGCTACAATGTAAAGTAGTGAGTGTACAGCTTGTATAACAGTGTCAATTTGCTGTCCCCTCAAAATATCTTAACACACAGCCGTTAATGTCTAAACTGCTGGCAACAAAAGTGAGTACACCCCTAAGTGAAAATGTCCAAATTTGGCCCAAAGTGTCAAAATTTTGTGTGGCCACCATTATGTTTCAGCTCTGCCTTACCCCTCTTTGGCATGGAGTTCACCAGAGATTCACAGGTTGCTACTGGAGTCCTCTTCCACTCCTCCATAATGACATCACAGAGCTTATGGATGTTAGAGACCTTGCACTCCTCCACCTTCTATTTCAGGATGCCCCACAGATGCTCTATAGGGTTTAGGTCTGGAGACATGCTTGGCCAGTCCATCACAATGTCCAATAAACATTAATGACTGTGTGTTGAGTTATTTTGTCAAACACAAGGCCGCGGGCTGAATCCGGACCTCTAGGCCATTTCATGTGGCCCTCGCACCTCTCCTGCAGCTGTAGAGCTCCAGCCCTCCTCTGGGCCTACTTCAGACCCTTACTTTCTGCTTTCAAGCAATGCATCTAGCTTCTTTCCTGCAGCAACATAAGGAAAGAAGGAAAGGGGGGTGCACTGTGATGTAAGAGAGAGTGGGGGACTCAACTTCTGATAGTAGGGTTGCTCTTGACATCTAATGTAAAGTGGGGGGTGCACTGAACATCTAATCTTACATATACAACTGGCCCTTTTGAGGGCAATCATAATGCTAATGCGGCCCACGATGAAATTGCGTTTGATACCCCTGTTCTACAGGGACCGCATTGACTTAGTGAGTTGGCATATTTCCATGGTTTAAACCATTTTACTTTTCTATTAGCCAAGCCAATGTTGGAACACAAGCAAACCATAGTGTATTGGGTGACCCTTCTCGGCAGCAGCCCAGTGGGAGTGGTGCCCCACTGTGCATGCCAGGAAGGGGTACTTAAGAGACAGACGTCGTTTTTCGGGGTCCTTTGCTTCGTGGCCCTCCTGGCGCGAGGTATGTGTGTGTGATTCCAGCTCTGGGACCACGTTGGTACGAGGCTGCATCTCTATTGAGTAGGCCCAACTATGCTGGCTGGGGCCTATGATTCTAAAGGGGATCCCAAGCTGTCAATCTAGGTGAGGGAAGCGCTTAACAAAGGAAACCGTGGGAAGGACCTGCACTGGAGGAGACCAAGCAAAGCAAGCTAATGTGTTGGGATAGGCCTGGTGACTTCGTTATACAGGGTTTTTAAAGCTCTACTTGTCTGAAGCCCCGTACACACGGCCGAGGTTCTCGGCAGAAACCAGCGAGAACCTCGGCCGTGTGTACGCTCTCGGCGAGCCCCGCCCGTCGGGGAAACTCGTCGAGCAAATAGAGAACAGGTTCTCTATTTGCTCGATGGTCCGTCGGGATGAATGGCTGGTTGCCTTTCCCGACGGGCGGGTCGCCGATTCTGACGGCCGGCAGAGAACCTCGACGGGCGGAATGATGTGTTCCGCCCGTCGAGGTTCTCTACTGTGTGTACGGGGCCTTACAGTTCGCCAGATCGGCTTAAAGGCTCTTTACTGTAAGGCTGGAAGTTCGGGACTTAAATCCTGTGGCAGAGGATTCCTGGCTATTCATGATCATTCTCAGACGGTCTGTGGCAGAGACTGTTCTCATACTGGTTTGTGCATCATCCCGGCTGCTAGGCCATGTGAGAGGGGTCTATCCAGGTGAGCAATACCCACTCAAGAGGGAGTGGTGACTGACTGATTGGAACTTTAGATATTTTTGTGCATTCTGTACCGCATACCTGAAACTTCCCCTTCTCTCTATACACTCCACTTTCTTCACAAGTTTTATGCAGCAAAAAAAAACATAACAGTTGAAGGTTTTACATCTTGGACATTGCAATTTCTACAGAGTTTCTTCCCCTGACAACGAACATAGAGGTAACGTGCAAAACCCAAATCCAAACCTACAGCTTCTATTCTTATGTGAAGATTTGTTTTTTTTTAAAGAATTGTATATTGACCAATCTATACAGAATAGCATGACATTAGTCTTACAAAATGTCTTTTCTGTTACCCCTAAAATGTGGTAGATACAACATTGTTCCGAACTCCGCAAAACGTACTTTGATCAGCCTGTTGCTTTTCTACGCACGTAAAAATATTGCTATGCACTGGAAGAAACCCACACCCCTCTCTCTGGTGCAGTGGAGGCGTCTGGTGAACACCAGCCTTCCCCTGTACAGAGACACATATGTCAATCGTGGCTGCCCGCTGAAATACGACAAAGTTTGGCATGCTTGGCTGGTGGAGCCTGAGAGTGCTGCCTAAATAGAATGCTTAAAAAAGCTGTCATTTGACCTGGTCCCTGTGAGTGGTCTCCGCAGTTTTTGATCTATGGGCTTATTGGGGTTGTACCTAGCCTGTGATTTTGTGCACCCTCACCCCCTAACCTATAGGCGATTATTCTGTACACGTTACAATAGTTACTCTGCAAGATATTTCGTTATGTGTATTGTATGCAATTGAGCTTTTTGTGCTTTGTTCTGTTTGTTTGTTCTTTTCTGTACTATGATGCCGCGTACACACGATCACTTTTTGTGATGAAAAAAAACAAAGTTTTTCAAACTTCATTTTCCAAAACGACGTTGCATACACACCATCGTTTTTCCAAAATGCTCTAGCAAAGCGCGGTTAGGTACACCACGTTTGACGGCACTCTGTTCCATTGAAGCTCCGTCTCATAACCTGCTTATGAGCATGCGCGGGGTTTAAAAACGTTGTTTTCAACGTCGTTTTGCCCACACACTTTTTATGACACAAAAAATGACATTTTGAAAAACGACACAAAAAATTCAAGCATGTTCGAATTTTTTTTTGGTCGTTTTTTTGAAGACATAAAACAACGTTTTGCCCACACACGATCATTTTAAATGACGTTTTTGAAAACGTCGTTTTTTTTCATCACAAAAAGTGATCGTGTGTACGCGGCATTAGAAATACCATAATAAAAACAATAAAAAAAATAATAATTTGCTAGATACAAATTAATGCTTCTATTCAAAGAAATAAAGCTGATTTTATATACTTAAATAGTTATTTAGGTTGGGAAAAGACAAATGTCCATCATCCTCATCCTCTCATAAATTCCAAGGGGCAGATTCACAAAACAATTACGCCTGTCTAACTGGGGTTAGACAGGAGTAATTTCAAATTTCGCGCGGCGTATCACTAGTTTGAATCCTCAAACCATGATACGCCGGCTTCGGGCTTCGATCCGAGAGGCTTACGTCTTCGTAAGCCTTCGGATCTACGCTGCCATCTATTTGCGGCCGCTGGGAGGAGTTCGCGTCGTTTTGGTGCGTCGGGATATGCAAATGTGTTTTTACGGGGATTCACGAACATACGAGCGGGCGTCGCAATCGTTTTCGTCTATTTTTTACTACGTAATGTTAGAGCAGCTTTTTGCTGCTCTAACTTTACGTAGCCCATGTTAAGTATGGCCGTCGTTCCCGCTTCGAATTTATTTAAATTTTTATTTTGTTTACGTAACTCGTCGGGACGTGGATCGGCCGTAAAGTACGCTACATAAACAACGAATGACGTCACGACGTGATTTCGCGCAATGCACGGCGGGAAATTTGCGAATGGAGCATGTGCAGATCGATCGCCGCGGGAACGCGCCTAATTTAAATGTTTCACGCACCCTACTCGCGCAGATGGATTGCGACGGGAGAAATACACTACGCCGCCGTCGTTTACCGGAGAAAATCTACCTGAATTCCACGTAGAGCAAGGTAAAAAACGGCGGCGTAGTGTATTTCTGATACGCTACGCTAAGCAAAATGTCTGTGAATCTGCCCCCAACAGTTTTAGCCCCAAGAAATATGACGCAAACACCCCTGGCCAACTGTGACCAATTTTACTTCTCAGGGGGAAATAAATCCTTCTAGTTCTTACAACTCAATAGGATTAGTTCCCTGTAAAAAAAAGTAATTATAACTTTGGATACTGTTCATTTTGAGAAAATCTTTTCCTGAATACTTTTCACAAAGTATATACAGCAGACAAAACTGTGTTAATGTAATAAAAAACACATAATCGAGTGAGACCAATGTTAGCACATATTGATATATGATGTCTTATACCTACGAAACTTGGCCTTAAAAGTATGATAGATTCCTTTAAAGAGTATTAGATATACACAATTAGCATGTTACCTTGTTTACCTGATAACCTATTAACACAAATAAAATACCTTTGCAACAACTGTTTCAGCCAAGTGCTTCTATAAAACTTTGAATTAAGTTTTAAGTTTTAAGTTGTTGCATTATTCTGATATGTTCTGTAAATTCATCAAATCTATGTATTTTACACTTTTAAAGACTTGGATGGAGGCTTGTTTGCCGTTCAGGAAGGCTAACCTGCAGCTCAGATCGAAGGTTTGGTCACATACTATGCAATACAGCAGCATGGCGACCAAGCTCGGATGAGGACACTTGCAACAAAACTCGTAGGTCGGAGCGACATGCTGATGTCATCATGCGGATTTTCCATATAGAACAGTTTACGATTTATGGATGCTAGTGCAATTTTCAATTTTAATAAATCGAGTCAAAAGCTTTTACACTATTTGGAGCTTTTTCTTCCATGTTTTTGGGGAGTAACCTATTGGGATATTGCTGGGATAATCATCACTGTCTAAACATCTGCCTCTGAGGGGATCCTTTAGAAATGCTCCTGGAAGACCCAGGCCGGGCTGTTTGGCCACATGCTCTCCTGACCTTTCTTTAATTGGAGGGTCTTATGAAGCTGGTTAGCTTGCATTAATCCCATAATAAGGTGGTGATGTCACGACTTGGATCTTTTTAACCACTTCCCTACGGCCGTACGACTATATGCGGCCGCAGGGTGGTTCTAAATCTCTGGGCTGCCGTGTTTTCACGGCAGGCTCTTTCTGTGTTCCGAGCGCGCGCTCCAGAGCGCGCAGCGGGGAACTTGTGTACTGGCCGTGTCCCTTGGACACAGCCAATCACAGATCGCCTCGAACGGCCAATCAGAGTGGCCGTTTGCGATGCGATCTGTGCAGCCAATGAGAGATGATCTCATATGTAAACATATGAGATCATTTATCATTGCCGGCTCTCACAATGACAGCGTCCTGTCACTGGAGAGAGCAGACCGATCTGTGTTCCTTATACATAGGGACACAGATCAGTCACCCCCCCCAGTCACCCCCCCTCCCCCCACAGTTAGAACACAATGCAGGATACACATTAACCCCTTCCTCACCCCCTAGTGTTAACCCCTTCCCTGCCAGTCACATTTATACAGTAATTAGTGCATATTTATAGCACTGATTGCAGTATAAATGTGAATGGTGCCAAAAATGTGTCAAAAGTGTCCGATGTGTCCGCCATGATGTCGCAGTCACAATAAAAATCGCAGATCGCCGCCATTACTAGTAAAAAAATAAATAATAAAAAATAATAATTCTGTCCCTTATTTTGCAGGTGCTATAACTTTTGCGCAAACCAGTCGCTTATTGCGATTTTTTTTTTTTTTTACCAAAAATATGTAGAAGAATACGTATCGCCCTAAACTGAATTTTTTTTTTTAAATTGGGCTATTTTTTTACAGCAACAAGTAAAAAATATTGTATTTTTTTTTCAAAATTGTCGTCGTTTTTTGTTTATAGCGCAAAAAATAAAAACCGCAGAGGTGACCAAATACCACCAAAGCTCTATTTGTGGGGAAAAAAGGACGCCAATTTTGTTTGGGAGCCATATTGCATGACCGCGCAATTGTCAGTTAAAGCGACGCAGTGCCGCAAGCTGAAATTTCACCTGGTCAGGAAGGGGGTTTACATGCCCAGTAAGGAAGTGGTTAAATGGTGATGGATGTCCACTTTATACACAGATCTTTTTGAGAATTTAATAAGAGGGTCCCTTTATCTATTTTCACAAACTTTTTACTGCACTTGGACTTTTCTTTGTTTAAATTTGCCTTTCATTTGGTGCAAACTGCATGTGTTATATACTTATTGTTAATTATTGTCATTTGTATCAGTATTAAGTAGCGCGACTCTTTTATGGTAAGCATTATAAAGTATACATACGGTAAAAAGATCAGTCTGCAAAAATGATAACTTGTGTTATTTAAAGTGACACTAAACTCTGATTCAAAACAAAAACTATTCCAAGTATATACAGTACTCTTAAAGGATAAGTTAAAGGGTCACTAAAGGAAAAAAAATGTGGGCTGAAATGACTGTTTACAAGGTATAGAGTCATAAAAGTTAACTGATTCCTTTTAAAAATGATTAAAAATAGATAAAAATCAATCATATAATCAACCTACAGTTCTAGTTTCGTTTTTGCTGTTATTTCCTGTCTCTCTGATGTACAGAGCCAGAGAGCCAATAGAGGGCAGTGATGGTTTGTCTAAAACCCCTCAGCCCAATCTAGTTTCAGTTTACACACAGTAATCACACCTCCTTGATTAGTGACCACAGTGAGAAAGCTCACAGCACTGTGGTTATAAGGAAACAGACAACCAGGAAGTGTGGAGATCAGAGCAGAATTACAGCAACATCAAAGCAAAAACGAACAATGAGGACATAAAAAAAAGCACTGCATTAAGGTAAAGGAAGCTATTTAGCTTACATTTTTTTTCCTTTAGTGACCCTTTAATTAAAAAAATAATAATTATTAAAATAAATGCACATTTTTTGCAGGTAAAATTTTTTTTAATTTGCTATCTTATTTGGAGGAGTCTGGAAAGCATTTCACCTGCATTGTATGGGCAGGCAGTTTCACACTGACAGGAAGACTCAATGCTTTTTGTATAGCATTGGAAAGGATAAAATAATTGGTCAGATATTAGGTATGTGCTACTGTTTGTCTTTATTGTAGAGGTTTCCCCTCACTTCTGTCTTGATAACCCCACAGGAGAAGAAGGAAAGTTTCCTAATGAACACACAAATAGCAATGGAAAACTGACAGAGCGTTTAGCTGTGCTCCATTCAAAATAGCTAAAGTTTATTTTATTAAACTGATCGAACCCTTTATTTCATTATAAGCTAAAAATTATGGAACCATTTTTTCCGTTTGTCACATGAGCTATTGTCTACCACTTGTTACCATTGCCCTCATTTGCTCTCTGCTATATTAACCTAAGTCCAAAAAGCATCATTCCCTGGTTGCAGTAGATCTAAGACAATCTATTACTAGTTGGCAGAGTTAAATTAAACAATACTTTGTTTTCTTGATGCACTGGTGTCCACCCAAATCTGGAAGCATGTTGTATTCCTTGGCCCCACATCAAATATATTCTCAAACCGCTATGAAAACAGCAGAAGAGATGATAGAATCTAGCCTTAGGCTGTAATTAAAGAGTCTGCTGTGGTCCAGTAGCGGTGAATAGGTGGAGCCCTTTCCATTATTTACATATAACAAGCGCAGAGGCTGAAAAGATCCTACGGGCAATTCTTGGTGAGGAAAGAACACTTTCCTAACAAGCTCCATTTACCAAAACTGGTGTTAGAATAAATGTATTTTCTATTCATTGCAGAAGGTGGATTGAAATAGGCTTAAAGGATCACTAAAGGAAAAAAAAATTCAGCTAAATAGCTTCCTTTACCTTACTGCAGTCCTGGTTTCATGTCCTCATTGTTAGTTTTTGCTTTGAAGTAGCTGTAATACTTCTCTGATCTCCACACTTCCTGCTTGTCTGGCTCCTTATGAAAAAACTCATGCTAGCTTTTCACTGTGGTCCATGATCAAAGAGGTGTGATTACTGTGTGTCTAAAACTCCTCAGATTCATTTTAAAAACAAACATTGCCCTGTATTTGTTTGTTTTTGTTCTGTGTGTCTCTTTACTTCACAGAAACATGAAACCAGTTTAAAAGTGAAACTGAAACTGTAGGCACATTATATGATTGATTTTTATCTATTTTTAATCATTTTTAACCACTTAACGCCCGCGGCATGTATATGTACGTCCACAGAATGGCACGTACAGGCAGATGGGCGTACATGCACGTCCCTGCCTTCTTGCGGGTCGGGGGTCCTATCGGGACCCCCTCCGCTACATGCAGCGAGCGTCTTACCTCTGGGAGTGATCCGGGATGAGGGGGCGGCTGTTCGTTTTTGTCCGCCCCCTCGTGATCGCTCCCAGCGAATCCGCAGAGCCTCCTCCCTGCACTTCCTCTGCCTGTGTAAAGTAAACACTGGCAGAGGAAGTGATGTCAGCTCTCCTCTCGGTGGTATTTTCGATCTGTTGAGAGAAGAGAAGATATCACAGTAAGTCGCACCAACAGCACACTGACACCAGTACACATAGGCACACTTAACCCCTTCCGATCACCCCCCCCAGCCCCCTGTCACAGTGTCACTGATTGCAGTGATCATATATTTACTGATCACTGCATTTAGTGTGACAGTTAGTGTGACAGGCAGTTAGTGTTAGGTCCAGGGTAGCCCCGTACCCCCCTAATAAAGGTTTAACCCCTTGATCACAGCCCTAGTTAACCCTTTCACCCCCTATTGCCAGTGTCACTAAGCGATTGGTTTTCTGATCGCTGTATTAGTGTCACTGTTGCCGCTAGGTAGCTAATTTTTTTTTTATATTGCGATCTTTTACTAAAGACATGTGGCTGAATACATTTTGGCCTAAATGTTTGACTGAAACTTAGTTTATTCGATTTTTCTTATAACAAAAAGTGAAAAATATTGTTTTTTTTTTTTCAAAAATGTCGCTCTATTTTTGTTTATAGCGCAAAAAATAAAAATTGCAGAGGTGATCAAATACCATCAAAAGAAAGCTCTATTTCTGGGAAGAAAAGGATGCAAATTTTGTTTGGGAGCCACGTCGCACAACCGCGCAATTGTCTGTTAAAGCGACGTAGTGCCGAATTGTAAAAACGCCTTTGGGCATTTAGCAGCTTATTGGTCCGGGGCTTAAGTGGTTAAAAGGAATCAGTTAACTAATATGTCTCTATACCCTGTAAACAGTCATTTCAGCAAAAAAAAATGTTTTCCTTTAGTGACCCTTTATAGTAGAGATTCATAAAGGTTTTGTGTCCCAGACTCAAACCAGAGAAAAGTGGAGAATAATATTTACTAAAGAACTAATGCATCATTTCATCCAATGTCCTATATAGTCAAGAATAAAGCCCTGTACACACGATCGGATATATGATGAAGCTGACTTTCATCAGTCTTGCATACACACTCTCAGACTAAATTCCAACCGTGCCAAAACGCGGTGACGTAAAACACTACGGCGAGCCAAAAAAATTAAGTTCAATGCTTCCGAGCATGCGTCGACTTGATTCTGAGCATGCATAGATTTTTCTCCGAGTTCCACACAGATGATCGTATTTTTCTATTGTTTTTTTTTTATCCATAGGAAAAATTTAAAACATGTTCTATTTTGTAACACCGATGGAAAAAAGGCCTGCTCTGTTTTCATCGGACAAACCAATCGTGTGTACACGGCTCAACAGTTTTGCATTTTCAGGCCGGACGTTTTCTCCTAACCTTCCTTACACCTTTCTCCTTATCTAATTCAAAGGAAAAAGTGAACCCTCTCACTGGTATTTCTAATACCAAAAGTAGTGAGAAGTGTAACTACAACTGTAATGGGACTGGCATTAAAGGAAATCAGTCGGCACACGGCTTATTGAAACATTTCCCCCATTTATATATTTTTTGTCTTAACCGACCAGCGCACACAGATGTACGTCGGAAGAAGGGCTCAACAGGCAATTGGGCGTACCTGTATGTCCCTTTAAATTGAGCTTATGTCACCAGGCGCCGAGATGCTGCATATTTGCATGCGGATGGTGATAATTAATAAAGCCATCACATCACTGGTAAGCTGCAATAAATAAAAACATGTTCACATTAAGATCTTAGCATCTTGTCTCAGACCGAGAGCAAGGGCCCGCATAGTAACCAAATTTTTCGTAATTTATGTATTCTCTGTAGTAATGCAGATATCTCATATGAAGTTTTATCATATATAATAGGTATGAACTTTTGGAGTTTATCTCCAAATCAACATTATATCAGGCAGTTCATACAAATAATTTTCCTTGATGGCTCCAGAAAAGTTTAATTCTGCTCTTCAGTACAGAATATCTCAGAATTCCTAATATTTAACTGGAAAGTTCTAATTTGGCATTGTGTTGTTGTTTTTTTGCCTTAAAGTGCTTGTTAAATCTAAAATATAAATCACTGCCAGCCCCTCTATTAGAGCCTGGCTTATCACACTATGAAGGTCATTTGTAAATACCTGTTTAGAGCTATCTTCACCTTTATAGCTCTGATACATGGCTTCTATGGGAGGGGCCGAGATCTCCCGCAGAAGCCCTGTCTCGGAGCTGTAAAGCAGCAACGGGTCATGTGACCGGCCTGAAGATAGCTCTAAATAGGTATTTACAATGCTCGTTTTTAAAAATGACTTACATAGTGTGGTATGCCAGGCTAATACGGAGGCTGTCAGTGAGAATTGTAGGTCTTTTATTTTTAATAACAACAGCCGGGGGGGGGGGGGGTCAAAGCCACAGAGAGAAAGCAGACAGGCAAGGAGGAGAGGGTGAGGGGGAGAGAGGAGAGCAGAGAGGACAGCTGTGTATGACTGAGGGATTGACTCAGACCAGGGTGGTTAGGGCTCAGCAGCCCTGATTTTAGTTGTCAGTACAGAGAGGGGATACAGGAAGTGGCAGGGAGTTTTGGTTTTTACAGTTTAGAGGGGGCAGATTACACAGCACAAGCAGATTTTTTTTTTTTTTAGTTTACAAACTGTCAGGGCATCAGAACTGCCCGATCGCGGCCGTTTACCGCGGGCACACACGTGCGTGGCTCGGGCGCGCGCACGGACACGCTCCCCATCCGGCCAATCAGTGGCTTAGGCGGGCTATTTAAGCCATCCTCTTCCCCCTGTCTGGTTGCTGGCTTGTCACAGCTTCTGAGTGCATCTGATACTTACGACCTTCTGATCCTGAACCTTCTGACCTTTGGCTATTGTTACCGGACTGCTGCTGCCTCCTGCCCTTGACCTTTGGCTTTGAACTATCGGACTTCCTGATCTCTCCAACCCTCCTGACCACGGCCTGTTTCCCGGATTAATCTTCTGCTTGTTCCCAGCTCCAGCTACCTGGACTTCTGGACTACCTCCGTGTGCTTCCTCGGCTGACCTCAGCAACCTGCTTCCGGTTCAATCTCTGCTCCACGGATCCAGTCCTCGTCCGCCTGTCGGTACCGGTGCCTCCTGGTGCGTCCGTCCCTCTGTCCCCACTCCAGGGGGCGGATCGCGCTAGGTCGCAAAGGGAGCCGCCCTCAGCATCTTGGCCTTGGTGAGTTTATCCTTTAATAACCGTGATACAAACACTTAAAAAGGTTAGGCTTTTGGTACTACAAACAAGAACCCACACATGCTCTGATCTTTAGCCTAATCCTCAAGATTAATGTAACATTTTAGCCTCCTTACACCCACAATCCTAAAATCTTAGCCTTAACTCATAACCCTACTAAAGCTTAGTAGACACCAGATTCGACATACCAATATCATCTTAATAAAGTAGAACAATAGGCAAAACTTTTATTTTCATTTTGGAAAGAGTAAGGGAGGGTTATAACCCCTGTGTCCCATTGTGGATATTTTACTTCACTTCCTGACCCATAGCCAAACAGGAAGTGAGAGGAAATCCCTGCAAATTAAGGGACTTTCTTGGAGACCTCTAGGTCACCAGAACTAGTGTCCCTATTGGAAGATTTCCCCTCTATTATTTTTCTGGGGTCAACCCAAAATTTTGGATTTTTTTTTACTTTCACTTTCAGTGAAAATGGTAAACAGGACAAATAGAGAGAATGAATCTCCCTAATGTGGGTATAGACAGCAGTAAAACCTAATGGGTGTTCTAATCCATCTCCACTCTATCCAACACTTTGTATGTAAAAAACAAACAAATAGCCGCCTCAGTAAAAAATATTACAATGTAATATGAACAACATAGATGCCAACTGGTGAACCCCTGCTGAAACAGAACAGAACGTGATATGAATGAATGAATGAATGAAAACTTATATAGCGCTACACATGCGAATTGAATCGCCTCTGATAGATATCACTTTTGTGACATCTGTGTCCATTTAGCGTTTACCGGTAATTCGATTTAAAAACCTGAACTTCCGGGACTCACATTAGATCTGTAGCTGGCTGGACCTAATGGACTTGCATCAATAGACTTTACATCAGACTAGCTCCAATCCAATTTGAGGTTAGAAAACATGAAAAAGAATGCAGAACTTTATATTTTTTTTTCTAGACAAGGACAGATAGTCACATTTGTCCACCTATAGACTTATACAAAGTGTATGTTCCACTCCTCCTGAAGTAAGTAGTAAAGTAAATATTTGTTTTTAGTTACATTTAGATTCAAAGATAAAAATTCATAAAAAATTTTTTTTCAGAGTGAAGGACACAGCTTGAGCCACAGATTATGTAAACCAGTAGGTAGTAGTGCCACCTGTAGGATGAGGATCTTTGTCTTATTCCACTAATTAATTTGTTCAGAATATTCAACTAAATTGCTGTCTAACAAACAAGATTCGTTTTGCAGATTGTATTTTGGGGTTCTTTTACACCACAGCTTGCATGATGGTCTAGCCGTATGCACACAGTGATGATGATTTCATTTAAACTTAATTTTTACACTTTACAGACATATAAATAACATTTTACAAACATATATACATAGATTGTCTCAATATATATTCTTATCTACACCTTCATACTATCATACTATCATACTATCATGCTACTGTCTACACCAGAGTTTCTCAACCTGTTTGCCTTGGTAAAAAGTTTGAGATCTCGGGGAACCCCTGAAAAAAAAATTCTGATCTAAAGCTCACGGATCATTGGATCTGATCAGCGAGCTGTAGATATAACAGCAATAAATAAACAGTATCAAATAATAGAATATATATTGTAAAAACACTTACCCCCCTTAATGTGAAACTTGGGCTTGCTTTTTTCTGCACAGATGCTCAATTCTGGGTCGAAATTGAGAGAAGCAGCTTTACCAGTGACAAACACAGCTTTTCTGGAAGCTGAGGGGTAGCCGGAACAACCACTGACAGGGACAACCGCTGACGGGAACAACCGCTGACAGAAACAGGCTTTTTTCAAATCTCACTATGCCATTACATGCCTCCACTGTGCCATTACATTACATGCCTCCACTGTGCCATTACATTACATGCCTCCACTGTGCCATTAAATGCCTCCACTGTGCTGTGTCATCACTTGCCCCCACTGTGCCATCACTTGCCCCCACTGTGCCATCACTTGCCACTTGCCACCACTGTGCCATCACTTTGCCACCACTTGCCACCACTGTGCCATCACTGTGCCACCACTTTGCCACCACTGTGCCATCACTTTGCCATCACACTTGCCATCACTTTGCCATTACATTACATGCCTCCACTGTGCCATTACATTACATGCCCCCACTGTGCCATCACTTGCCCCCACTGTGCCATCACTTGCCCCCACTGTGCCATCACTTGCCACCACTGTGCCCCCACTGTGCCATCACTTGCCACCACTGTGCCATCACTGTGCCATCACTTGCCACCACTGTGCCATCACTTGCCACCACTGTGCCACCACTGTGCCATTACTTTGCCACCACTTTGCCATCACTTGCCACTACTGTGCCACCACTTTCCCGCCACTGTGCCATCACTTTGCCACCACTGTGCCATCACTTTGCCACCACTGTGCCATCACTTTGCCACCACTTTGATACCACTGTGCCATCACTTTGCCCCCACACTTGCCATCACTTTGCCACCACTGTGCCATTACATTACATGCCTCCACTGTGCCATTACATTACATGCCCCCACTGTGCCATCACTTGCCCCCACTGTGCCATCACTTGCCCCCACTGTGCCACCACTGTGCCATCACTTTGCCACCACTTTGCCACCACTGTGCCATCACTTTGCCACCACTGTGCCATCACTTTGCCATCACTGTGGCATTACATTACATTCCTCCACTGTGCCATTACATTACATGCCTCCACTGTGCCATTACATGCCTCCACTGTGCCATTACATGCCCCCACTGTGCCATCACTTGCCCCCACTGTGCCATCACTTGCCCCCACTGTGCCACTACTGTGCCACTAATTGCCACCACTGTGCCACCACTTTCCCCCCACTGTGTCATCACTTGCCACCACTGTGCCACTTGCCATCACTTGCTTCCACTGTGCCATCAGTTTCCGTCAGGCTGATGATTTAAAAGCCGCGCCGCTGCCGCCTCAAAAAACGCGCCTTCTTTTCAGATATTTTTCCTTGATAGGCAGACACACGTTTTCCCAGCAGGGCCTCTGTTCAGTGTTCCGCCTACCACCGATGTCCTCTCGTCCGAGGATGAGAAGGCATTCATGATAGGCTGAACACTGAACAGAGGCCCTGCTGGGAAAATGTGTGTCCGCCTATCACGGAACAGTCTGAAGAGAAGGCGCAGTTTTTGAGGCGGCGGCGCGGCTTTTAAATCATCAGCCTGACGGAAACTAAAGATTTCCCGCGGAACCCCTGGGGACTTCCCGCGGAACCCCGGTTGAGAAACACTGGTCTACACTGTCAACAGATTATATACCATTTCCCTTGTCCCATTTATACCTTTCTATAGCTTCCCTCCTCAGCCCGCCTGGTCTAGTGAGAAGGGCCATTATACCTTTCTATAGCTTCCCTCCTCAGCCCGCCTGGTCTAGTGAGAAGGGCCATGGTAGGCAAGGTTCTCTTGGAGAGAGCATGGTTTTATACGGGGTACCCCTAAGGATAGGAGAGAGAGAGAGGGCCAGAGGGGGAGAAGAGGTAGGGGAGAAGGAGGGAGGAGGAGATAGTAGAGAAAAAAAAGGGGGGGGGGAAATGGGGGAGTAGGAGACCTCCCCCTTGAGAGTCCAAGTGTATATATATATATATATATATATACAGTGCAGAAAATAAGTATTTGAACACCCTGCTATTTTGCAAGTTCTCCCACTTGGAAATCATGGAGGGGTCTGAAATTGTCATCGTAGGTGCATGTCCACTGTGAGAGACATAATCAAAAAAAAAAATCCAGAAATCACAATTTATGCATTTTTAACTATTTATTTGTATGATACAGCTGCAAAGAAGTATTTGAACACCTGTCTATCAGCTAGAATTCTGACCCTCAAAGACCTGTTAGTCTGCCTTTAAAATGTCCACCTCCACTCCATTTATTATCCTAAATTAGATGCACCTGTTTGAGGTCATTAGCTGCATAAAGACACCTATCCACCCCATACAATCAGTAAGAATCCAACTACTAACATGGCCAAGACCAAAGAGCTGTCCAAAGACACTAGAGACAAAATTGTACACCTCCACAAGGCTGGAAAGGGCTACGGGGAAATTGCCAAGCAGCTTGGTGAAAAAAGGTCCACTGTTGGAGCAATCATTAGAAAATGGAAGAAGCTAAACATGACTGTCAATCTCCCTCGGACTGGGGCTCCATGCAAAATCTCACCTCGTGGGGTCTCAATGATCCTAAGAAAGGTGAGAAATCAGCCCAGGACTACACGGGAGGAGCTGGTCAATGACCTGAAAAGAGCTGGGACCACCGTTTCCAAGGTTACTGTTGGTAATACACTAAGACGTCATGGTTTGAAATCATGCATGGCACGGAAGGTTCCCCTGCTTAAACCAGCACATGTCAAGGCCCGTCTTAAGTTTGCCAATGACCATTTGGATGATCCAGAGGAGTCATGGGAGAAAGTCA
This sequence comes from Rana kukunoris, assembly GCA_029574335.1. Taxonomy (NCBI): domain Eukaryota; kingdom Metazoa; phylum Chordata; class Amphibia; order Anura; family Ranidae; genus Rana; species Rana kukunoris. The sequence continues at coordinate 628,956,046 of CM056049.1, read as the reverse complement.
TGTGGTCAGATGAGACCAAAATATAACTTTTTGGTCATAATTCCACTAACCGTGTTTGGAGGAAGAAGAATGATGAGTACCATCCCAAGAACACCATCCCTACTGTGAAGCATAGGGGTGGTAGCATCATGCTTTGGGGGTGTTTTTCTGCACATGGGACAGGGCGACTGCACTGTATTAAGGAGAGGATGACCGGGGCCATGTATTGCAAGATTTTGGGCAACAACCTCTTTCCCTCAGTTAGAGCTTTGAAGATGGGTCAAGGCTGGGTCTTCCAACATGACAATGACCCGAAGCACACAGCCAGGATAACCAAGGAGTGGCTCTGTAAGAAGCATATCAAAGTTCTGGCGTGGCCTAGCCAGTCTCCAGACCTAAACCCAATAGAGAATCTTTGGAGGGAGCTCAAACTCCGTGTTTCTCAGCGACAGCCCAGAAACCTGACTGATCTAGAGAAGATCTGTGTGGAGGAGTGGGCCAAAATCCCTCCTCCAGTGTGTGCAAACCTGGTGAAAAACTACAAAAAACGTTTGACCTCTGTAATTGCAAACAAAGGCTACTGTACCAAATATTAACATTGATTTTCTCAGGTGTTCAAATACTTATTTGCAGCTGTAAAAAAATCATACATTGTGATTTCTGGAATTTTTTTTTTTGATTATGTCTCTCACAGTGGACATGCACCTACGATGACAATTTCAGACCCCTCCATGATTTCCAAGTGGGAGAACTTGCAAAATAGCAGGGTGTTCAAATACTTATTTTCTGCACTGTATATAGGTTTATGTTCAGAGTACGAAGGGGGTCGAATGATGATTTAATAAAGCGTCTTAGAATGTTTACAACCTAAATCAAGTAAAGATTCAAATTAGTTAGCCAATCCAGTGAAAAGAAAATTCCTGTTTACTTATTTCATCTGCACATGATTGGATAATTGTCGTGTGAACATCCTAAACCTTTAGTAAATCAGCATTAGTGCATCAATTGTCCAAAAAACTGGTAATTTTTTGTTGCAAAACCTTTTTCACCAAAATCACCACACTCTTCCCCAGTGGTAAAGTAATGAATCTGAATCTCTTAGAAGAAGATCCAAGATCTTAACTTAGCCAGTGATTGACTGAACTCAAAGCTTAAATTTCAGTTGTCAGTCTTGAAGTCAAGGCATTTCCATACTTCTTACTGCATATCCTATTTAAATTTAAGACCCTCCTATCCCTGCCGCTGCCCCTCTATCCATGTTTTTTTAAGCAGCTATTTAGAGCCTGAGGCACTAATAGGCTTCAAAAAAGGGTGGGCTCAGGGCGCAGAGTACGCGTGACCATAGTGAATGACTATTTGCTATTTTCACGCTACAGTGCCTCCCCGCCAATCAGGATTGGCCAAAGCTCGGGAGATCATATTGGATGCCCAGTACTTGGCAGAAGAGAAGACATAGAGAGCGGAGGAAGCATGAGGAGCGGACTCCTCCACCACCACCGCTGCTACCCGAACTGGAGGAGACACAGCAGGAGAGCCACAGCCTGGTAGGTGCCGTACCTCCTGCATGGTGCTGTGCGTGCTTTCAGTGCCAGGAGCCGCGAGCCCGCAGGGTGGGGTGCTATCAGAGCCACAGAACGGGAAGGGGGGGTTGTGCTGTCAAAGCCGCGGAGGGGGAAGGGGGGAAGTTGTGCTGTCAGAGCCGGTAGTTGCTGGGGGGATTCCTGGCAGAGCTGTGAGCTGGGAGGGGGGGGGGGGGTCGCGGGTGCTGTCAGAGCCATGAGGGGTAGAAGGGGTGTGATTGCTATATACCAAATGCTGACCTATATACAGGTGAAACTCGAAAAATTTGAATATTGTGCAAAAGTTCATTTTTTTTCCAGAATGCAACTTAAAAGGCGAAACTAACAGAAATAGACTCATTACATGCAAAGCAAGATAGTTTAAGCTGTGATTTGTCATAATTGTGATGATTATGGCTTACAGCTCATGAAAACCCCAAATCCACAATCTCAGAAAATTTGAATATTACATGCAATCAATAAAACAAGTATTAAACTTAAATTAAAAATCATCACTCTACATAGAATAGGATATCTCACTTTACTTTGAACCAAAAATCATGAGAAAGTAGAATACCCGATAAGAGCACTTAGTACCAACGTCTGTCTCGACACCCCCTATGGGTTCACACTGTTCCGGGGACTGACTAAAACGTTAAATTCGTAGAGTGTGCCTGTTAAAGGCAAGACTGGACTCCCGACTCCGGAATAACTGAGGCCTCCAGAGCCGCGAGACAGTCCCAAAGTGAGGAATACATTTTTATATTCCAGTGGCTCAGTTAAACCTGGAGTATCCTGAAGATATCATCCGAAATATACAACATCTCCTATGTTCGTGTTACTGTAGAAGAGATAATCTCTAACGTAAGAGAACAGATTGAAACTGACTGCTATCAAACAGTGTAGTCAAAAACAAAAGAAAAAAGAAAAAAAGAACAGGAGCAGAAAAAAGAAAAGAAAGAAGATAGGAGAGTGTTGCCAGCTACAGACTTCAAACGTTTGCATAAGTCGCCGAAATTCCTGGGATGAGGGATATGCCTACATGTCTAGCCCAGGGTTCCCATATTGCCTCAAAAATTTTAGTGTAGTTTAGTATTGAGCTGACCATTTTCTCTTGGTGCATAATCCAAGAAATTTTCCTCTTGGCCAACGAGACAGAGACTAGTGGCTGTTTCCAAGCTCCAGCCAACGTAATTTTTGTTTCTAGTAGCATGAAGGCTATCAGTTTTTGAGTGTATTTAGGGGCTTGGGGGATATGGATCCTCAGCTGGTTACCTTCCTGATGAGGTTAAAGATTTTGTTCCAGAATCCTCTGATTCTTGGGCATTCCCACCAAATATGTAACATGGAACCCTGGGCTTGACAATCTCGGAAACATAGTGGGGATGTGGCCGGGAACATTGCTGCCAGCCTACTGGGAACCAGGTACCATCTCATCAAAACTTTCAGATTAGCTTCTATCAGAGAAATATTAACAAGACCTTTAAAAGCTCTTATCCCTACCTTATGCCACTCCTCCAGGTCCCAGGTCCACTATAAGTACTTTCAAGTGTTCTTTGTTATGGTCTGGTTTCCAGGAGTGCTCCCCCAATGATGTGCTCGTGATTTTCATTTAGTTCAGTGCTATGTGCTCTTTTATTTTTATTTCCCCAATGTAGAGCCTTTTGCAGGTGCATTTTGTGTACAATGTCATATATACAACATCAGATGCACAGGAGAATTCATCCAGGATGTGATATTGTTTCTTTGATATTGTTCATCGAGTTTTTAGTAAATCTAGACATATTTCCATTGGTTGATTATATAAAGTATGGGTTTTAGTAGAGTTATACAGTAGGTAACTATAATTGAAGCTGTCTGCAGGCTTATCTTCAACCATCAAACAGTCTTCATTGAGAATAGAAAAGTATTTTAAAGCATTGTAATCCATTAAAAACAGTACAACACATGAGACTGATTATCGTCGTACAACAGCTAGGATACAGTAGGACACAATTACATAAAAGTTTTAAGCATTTGTCCCTGGCATGGCACTATGGGTCTGATTGTTAGCTATTTGTGGATGATAATCCTGGTTTATCAAGATATTTCAGAGTGAGTAGAAGTCTTTGTTTTTCATTTTTCCACCTCACATAGCTAGTATTTACCATATCAAAAAATTCCAAACTGCAATCAATTTTTATTTTCAGCAATAACTTCCGTGTCTTCACCTTTACACATAGCCTGTCTTTATGGAGTGTCCAGATGCTTGGAGGTTTTTCCCATGACAGCTGATTATCTTTGCAGCTCTCAGTTCAGGTGTGCCATTGGTTCTCATGCCTCATGCACACGACCAGTTTTCCCGTCAGGAAAACTGACATGAGAAATTTTGGCCGGGAAAACTGGCCGTGTGTATGCTCCATCGCAGTTTTCCTGACGAGAAAACTGGCGGAAAAAAAAAAGAACCAGCTTTTTATTTCCTGTCGGGATTCCCGGTGGCCTTTTTTTCCCGTTGGGAAAATCGGTAGTGTGTATGCTTTTCCGAGGTGAAAAAAATGTGCATGCTCAGAATCAAGTGTGTGACGGGCGCGCTCTTTCTGGTAAAATTAGCGTTTGTAATGGAGATATCACATTCGTCACGCTGCAAATTATTGCATCGTTTAATGCAGCACATAAAAAAAGCGCGAATCATCTCTCACCAAACTCTTACTAACACGAGGATCAGCAAAAAAAGGGCCCAAAGGGTGGGGCCGTTTGAATGAAACTTCCCCTTTATAGTCCCGTCATACGTCACTGTTTTTAGGATGGGCGGTATTTGGACTGAACGCGTGTATGCAAGGCAGGTTTGAGAGGAATCCCGTCTGGAAAAATGGTCATGTGTACGAGGCATCAGACTAAATTCCTGTCGTTCACTTAGTTTGGTGGATGGCCTTCTTTGTACCTTCAAGGGACCTTCAATATCACAGGATCAAACAACTGCACCTCCAGTAATGGTGTGTACCTCATTCAATGCAAAAGATGTAGCAAAGGTATCTTATGTTGGCGAAACAGGACAGAAGTTGCAAGCGAGGATGAATTTGCACAAACATACCATCAAGTAACATAAAGAAGATGGGTTCTGCACACCTGTGGAACATCATTTGTCACAACCGGACCACACTATGGAAGACCTCATTGTCTTTGTTCTTAAAAGAGAATTTCAAAACTATTTAGGAAAGAAACCATTTTGAACTAAGAATGATAGTTCTATTTGACACAAAAAATAACGGCCTGAATTTAGATATGTTTTTTTTTCATTCATTCTTTAAGGCCTCGTACACACGATGAGATATGTTCGCTCAAACTTGTCCGACGGACAGTTTAGAGCGGACATGTCTCATCGGATTTCGGTCCGATGGCGTGTACACACCATCGGATCAAAATCCCCGCCAGCAGACAGCGTGGTGACGCGGCGGTGACGTTGACGCCGCCACGTCACCGCTACGTTACGCACCAGGAAGTAAACACTTCCGCACGCATGCGTCGGATCCATTCACAGGATACAACGCATGTGCGGGAGGATATGTCCGCTGGTTTCCCGTACTAACCAGCGGACATATCCAACAGAGAGGTTTGTAGCGGACAAATTTCAAAGCATGCTTTGAAATTTGTCCGATGGACAAACCTGTCCGCTAGCCCGTACACACGATCGGATTTGTCTGCTGAAACGGTCCATCGGACCGTTTTCAGCGGACAAATTCGATCGTGTGTACGCGGCCTAACAGTTTTACAACCCCCTCTTGTGACTGTCATCGCCCCAGTCTATAGCTATCCCTCTGTCTTATCCCACTAACTAGCTTTAGGCTGCATTCACACTTGGGCGACCTAATCGCGGCGTTTTGTCCCGAGATTTGCGGCGACAAATTAAGGACGTCTTGTGCCGCGACAAAACGCCGCGATTTCAGCCCCCATTTTTTTTCCAGGTACACATCTCTATGCCGGCATTTGGCGTGGAGATGTGAACCATCTCCATAGAGGGGAATGTTAAATTTCCCCTCTAGCGTCTTTGGGCTGCATTTGCGTCCTGATTCAGGCGACAAAACGCCTAGGTGTGAATGCAGCCTTATTACCATTGCTGTGTACATGTGTTTGTTTGTTTTTTCCTCTTTCCCTCAGAGGTTGTCTTTTTTAACATTCTGCTAAAACGTTTGTTAATTAGTACTGCTGGGACCTTGAAGAAGGGGACAAAATTGTACAGTATGTTAGTACAAATACAAAAAGTATCACAAACAGTTGTTTCTACCTTCAAGGAGAGATGGTCTATCTCCAAGGTAAGCCTGCTCTCAGGTGTTCCCTGCTGGGAACTCATATATTTTTGTTTTGTTTAGAGCATGGGTCTTCAAACCACGGCCCTCCAGTTGCTCAGGAACTACAATTCCCATCATGCCTAGTCATGTCTGAGAATGTCAGCGTGTTACAATGCCTCATGGGATGTGTAGTTCTGCAACAGCTGGAGGGCCGTAGTTTGAGGATCCCTGGTTTAGAGGTACAATGAGGTAGCAGTGTGGCTTTTTTAGGTATTTACAAATGTATGCAAAAAATGTAAACAGTTCAGACTAGGTATACTGACTAGTTAATCTTGCTCTCATTTCTGTCATCAGCTGATCTGGGCATCAATTAATTGAGGCAACTACATCTACTTTTTCTCTCTCGGGAAAAGTAGCGAGACTTTCAAATTTGAAATGATGTTCTTAACAGGTTCCACTTCCAGACACTCTTTAAGTCAGGGGTGCCCAACCTTTTGAGGAGCGAGGGCCACTTTATCGACTTGGTAACCGGTCGCAGGCCACAATGAGCATCAGTGGCGTATGGTTTGTCAGCGCCCGGGGAAAGGCAAGTAATTTGCGCCCCCCTAACCTGTGGACTTTTAGCACCCCCCAAGTCCCTTCACTTCCTACAATAGTACAAACCAGCCTGATTCCCACACTAACCACTGCAATAATCTGCCTACCTGATTCCTACACTGACCACTACACTAACCTACCTGCTTCATATACTTGCCACCATTACACTGACCTACCTGTCCACTAGACTACCTGATTCCTACACTGTCCACTACACTACAATAACCACCTCACTACACTACAATGACCACCTCACTACACTACAATGACCACCTCACTACACTACAATGACCACCTCACTACACTACAATGACCACCTCACTACACTACAATGACCACCTCACTACACTACAATAACCACCTCACTACACTACAATGACCACCTCACTACACTACAATGACCACCTCACTACACTACGCTGACCACCTCACTACACTGACTACCTCACTACACTACACTGACCACCTCACTACACTACACTGACCACCTCACTATACTACGCTGACCACCTCACTATACTACGCTGACCACCTCACTACACTGACCACCTCACTACACTACGCTGACCACCTCACTACACTACTCTGACCACCTCACCACCTCACTACACTACACTGACCACCTCACTACACTACACTGACCACCTCACTATACTACGCTGACCACCTCACTATACTACGCTGACCACCTCACTACACTGACCACCTCACTACACTGACCACCTCACTACACTACTCTGACCACCTCACTACACTACTCTGACCACCTCACTACACTACGCTGACCACCTCACTACGCTGACTACCTCACTACACTATACTGACCACCTCACTACAATGACCACCTCACTACACTACTGACCACCTCACTACACTACGCTGACTACCTCACTACACTACAATGACCACCTCACTACACTACGCTGACCACCTCACTACACTACGCTGACCACCTCACTACACTACGCTGACCACCTTACTACACTACACTGACTACCTCACTACACTACACTGACCACCTCACTACACTACGCTAACCACCTCATTACACTACGCTGACAACCTTACTACACTGACCACCTCACTACACTACGCTGACCACCTTACTACACTACACTGACTACCTCACTACAATGACCACCTCACTACACTACGCTGACAACCTTACTACACTGACCACCTCACTACACTACGCTGACCACCTTACTACACTACACTGACTACCTCACTACACTACACTGACCACCTCACTACAATGACCACCTGACTACACTATACTGACCACCTCACTACACTGACCACCTCACTACACTGACCACCTCACTACACTACGCTGACCACCTCACTACACTACGCTGACCACCTCACTACACTACTCTGACAACCTCACTACACTACACTGTCCACCTCACTACACTGACCACCTCACTGCGCTGACTTCTACACTAATACTGACACCAGAAGTTTTTTTTTTAATGTATTTATCTTTGGCTGCTCCCTCTCTCCCCAGACCGTATCCACCCCCTCACCTGCAATTTGTATCTTCCATCAGTCCGGAGGTGAGGGGGAGCCTGGAGGAAGTGAAGGCAGCGATGTTCACAGGGGTGGAGGCGGGACTCCAGGAGCCAGCACGATCGCGGATAGGCCAGCCTGGTGGTGATCACGGATAGGCCAGCCCCACCATGATCACTGATAGGCCAGCCCCAACGTGATCACTGATAGGCCAGCCCCGCCGCGATCACGGATAGGCCAGCCCCGCCGCGATCATGGATAGGCCAGCCCGCCGCAATCACGGATAGGCCAGCCCTACGCACATGACCCCATTCACGAATGCTCGAAGATGGCGGGTCGGGAGCCCGCGATCTGGGCATGCCGACCCGCCATCTCAGAGCAAGACATGGCAGGCCACCTGGGAGGGTGCCGCGGGCCACATGTGGCCCGCGGGCCAGCGGTTGGGCACCCATGCTTTAAGTAGTAAACACTTTTACACTGACAGTATAATTGCAGTAACGCTGGTAGTGCAATGGTATATCTTCAGCATGAAAAGATATCACACTACCACAGCCTAAATTATTAAAGCAGCATCTGCAAGAGGGGTGGCTGACTGGCAGCAAAAGCGGCACTTGAACTATACAGGTAAGTAATTTCGGAGACCGGTGAATAGCAGAACAGACAGCAGTGTCCCCAGTGTCTCCCTTCTCAAACAAGAACTATTCTTTTTTTTTTTTAAAACTTTGTTTATTGATTTTCAATCAGTACAATTTCCACATGGCACATGTGTCTTTACAGCACCGGTAGGAAATGAAACACATAACATTTATGCCAATTGGATAGACCGTGCATTAGAAACAAAACCCATCACATCCCACACATACACCATCCATAGCCACTCACACACACACATCCCTCCTGGCCCTCACCTCCGCCCCAGATGTTACCTGTGCCCACCCTCGCCACCCTCCAAACACTCTACGGTTCACTACACCCTCACGTAATCCCCCCATACACGGCCCCTCAAGGCTGAGAGAGTGGGGTATCCTTCCAGAAGGATTCTTCAATATCCAGCCAGGGTTGCCAGATTTTGTAAAACTTTTTGGGGCAGGCCCTGCTTTTGTATACACATTTGAATATGGGTAGGACCTTGTTCACCATACGATATAACATTTGAACAGTGGGGGAGGAAGCACTCTTCCAATTTAGTAATAACAATTTCCTGGCATAGAAAAGGATTATGCGTACCAGAGTCCGAGCATGAGCCTTGGAAACAAAGTCATTGAGCACCCCCAGTAGTCCAACCTCCGGGGTGAAAGGTAAAGGAAAATGTAGGTTGTCCTTAAAAAAAGAAAACAAGTCCATCCAATATGACAGTACAGTAGGGCATGACCAGAACATATGTATGCAATCGGCCTCAGTGGAGCCGCACCTAGGGCAGTTAGCAACAGAAATCAGACCCATTCGGGCCAACCTGGCGGGAGTATAGTGCAACTGGTGGATGAACTTAAACTGAACAAATTGATCGTTGGTCCCAATAAGGTCAAGGAAGCAGACCTCCGAGGCCTCCTCCCACCCTTCCTCGGACAGCCCCGGAATATCCACCTCCCATTTCCGCTGAGCTGTCACAAAGGGTTTAACCCCCGCCGATTGGAGACGTGAGTAAAACGTTGTGACCAGCTTCCCCAGATCGGTGTATGACATGAGCGCCTCTAGAGGCGATTCGCTGAGCTCCTGGGACAGACCCTCAAATTGTGTCCGTATTGCATGACGGAGTGACATGTATCTGAACAGGGAGTTAGCTGGCACCCCACTGCGCGCCCTCAGTACATCGAATGAAACAAACTCGCCTCCCGCAAAAATGTGTGAGATACGTGAGACCCCATTTTGTGTCCACCACCCGGAATCCGGGTGGCCCAGGAGTTCAGGGAGGTTACGATTGTGCCATAGGGGAGCTCTAGGGGACACCCCACCCAACTCTGCAAGTATCCCGTTACCCTCATGCCAGGCCAGCCAGCTAACCTCCATCGGGGAGTCCCGGGAGCATCGCCCGGCCCTAGACCTAAGTAGGTCATCGACCAGCGAGTCCCTGGACCCCACGAAGGCAGACAAAAGAGCTGTGGAGCAGGACGGGGAGGCCTCCAGGAACCAGTCATAAACATATGTAAGTTGTGACGCTATAAAGTACTGTCTCAGGTTGGGACACGCCAAGCCTCCATCCAGCTTGGGGGCCTGGAGAGAGGCCCTAGCAATGCGTGGACACGACCCCTGCCAAAGAAAAGTGAACAGGAGCGAATTAATTTTCTTAAAGAGTTTTTTCAACAGAAAAATAGGGGATGCCCGGAACACATACAGAAACTTGGGTAGGTATATCATTTTGAAAACATTAACCCGGCCTATAAGATTAAGCGGTAGAGAGGCCCAGGTCTTAAGTCTTGTCTCCATATGGGACACAATTGGGGCAACATTTAGGGCCTCATACGAAGACAAGTCTGCACTAACGTGTATCCCCAAGTATTTGAAGGTAGGTTGGATGGATAGTTTAGACCCAGAGAGGTAGGAGTAGTCCTGCTCTGGGCCTATAGGGAATGCCACCGACTTCTCCCAACCCACCCTCAGCCCGGAGACCCTTCCAAATTCCTCCACCACGGCCATCAATGAGACAAAAGACCGCTCAGTGCCATCAAGGTAAATCAGGGCATCATCAGCATATAAAGAGATCTTTTCAGAGAGGGAACCATAGCAGATGCCCCCCACCCCCGCCGTCTGCCGCACCGCCAGAGCCAAAGGCTCAATGGCCAGGGCGAACAGGAGTGGCGAGAGCGGGCAGCCCTGCCTGGTGCCCCTCTGCAAAGTAAAGACAGCTGAGACATCTCTATTAGTGCATACTCTGGCTGTTGGGTTAGTGTATAGCAGGCGGACCCACCGAATAAACTGGGCGCTAATACCCATGCGGTGCATGGTCTCCCACAAAAAGGACCAGTTGACAGTGTCAAAGGCCTTCAGTACATCCAAAGATAACACCAAACCCCCCCTATTCACCGCTGCCGCCCTGTGTATGTGTAAGTAGAGCCGTCGGATGTTATCTTACGTACTCTTTCCCGGCATGAATCCCGCCTGATCTCTGTGAATAAGGCGGAGAATAACCCCCTGAAGTCTAATAGCTAAAACTTTTGCAAGCACCTTTACGTCGCTATTTAGTAGGGATATGGGTCGGTACGACCCACACAGCAGTTTATCCTTATCGGGTTTGGGGAGCACCACTATCAGGGCCTCGCACATGGAGGGGGGAAGCTCGCCCTCCTGCAGTGCCTGCCCAAACAGGGAGTGCAGCTTCTGTGCTAGTTCCGCCGCATAGTTTTTGTACCACTCCGCGGGTAAGCCGTCCAGCCCAGGGGCCTTGTTGGGAGGGAGTGAATAAATGGCCTCAGTGACCTCTTCTACCGTAAGGGCTTTGTCCAAGGTCGCATTATGCGACGCTTCCAGGACAGGGAATTGGAGTGATTCCAGGAAACCCAATGTTTCCACCTCGTCCGGAGGGGGCGGAGCTGTATAGAGGTTTTCATAAAAAGCCTGAAAGGTTCGATTTATGACCAAGGGGTCCGATGTAGCAGATCCGTCCAGCAGTCGGATACGAGGGATCGTCCGATCCACGTACTCCGTGCGGGAGAGGTATGCCAACAACTTACCATTCTTACCACTATATTCCATCAACCTGGCAGATAGATATAACTGCTGTTTGTTCGTCACCTCCACCCTGTGAAGGTCCAGAGCCCTATGCGCCCCCACCAGAACAGAACGTGAGTCCGGGGTGGGATGCGCAGAGTATTGGGCCCTGGCGTTCTCCAGGGAGGATTCCAAGGCCAAAAGGGCAGCCCGGGAGGACTTCTTATGTCGGGCAATGTTGGAGATGTATGAGCCCCGTACTGACGCCTTAAAGGCATCCCACACGGGGCCAAAGGAGGCCGAACCAGCATTGTCCCCCCAATAGTGGGACATATCTTGCTGAACCGGCTCCTGAAACTCAGGAGTGGAGACCCAGATTGGACTGAGCCGCCACACCCGAAAGGAGGGCCTGTGTCCCAACACCAGGTCTATAGAGATGGCAGAGTGGTCTGATAGCGTCTGAGACAGGTGGGAAACCGACCGCACAGTGGGGATCAAATCGGGGGTCCCCAAAGCGTAGTCTAACCTGGAGAGGGTACGGTACGTCCTTGATTGGCACGTATACTCCCGAGTCTCGGGACGGCCGAGCCTCCAGAGATCTACATATCCAAAGGAGGCACACCACTGACTAAATAACTTCGATTCATATTGGGTGGGCCTCAAGCGGTCCCGAACAGGGTCAAGCACCGAGTTGAAGTCCCCCACTATAAGAGAGGCCAGCTTTGGGAGGGTGGCAAACTGTACACTTAAGTCCGTGAAGACATCCGCTGTGACAGGGGGAGGAACGTACACCACCACTAACAGCAGCGGCGTGGCGTGTACTGTACAGTGGAGAAATACATACCGACCCTTAGGGTCCGATATCACCCTCTCACAAGAGAATGGGAGGCCCTTCCGCACCAATATGGATACCCCCCGTGCATAGTTAGAATAGGTGGAATGGTACCCATGCATGACCCAGCACTTCTTAAGTGCCATCACCTTTGATCCCAAAAGGTGCGTTTCTTGCAAACATAGTAATTGAGGTTTATGCACCTTAAGAAAATCAAACAGCAGAGCTCTTTTAAATCTTGAGTTTAGACCCCTGACATTCCAGGAGATACATCTAATCATCGACATAATACGACAGTTGCAAAATTAAGGCACAGCAGATTACCTTCAGATACACAGGTGGGGGCAGAGAGAAGGCCAAACACATTCGCACACATGCATACCACACACACACACCACAACATACAGCATAACATCGATAATGCAAACAAAAGGAAAAAATAAGGTTATACAACAAAAAACTCAGAGTAGGCAACGGCCTACCACACTTAACCCCTGCCAGGCCCCAAGAACAAGGGGCTGGCTTTGACCCCGAACTACAATTAGATGCTAGGAACATGGCCTGCCGCAGGCAAGGCAGCAATCTAAGATGGAACAGTCAGTGACCAAACAGCTGAAAACAGGTGCAAAAAAGAACAGTTTTTAAATATGTACTAGCAGCTCAGTCAGTCAACAGGGATTCATGACCCCCTATCTCCAGTGAACGACTGGAGCCTTCTGCCCCGGGCACACTCCGGTGGGACAGGAAAACATCAAGCAGAAGTCCCAGAAATGAAGAGACAAATGAGAAAAACAGGAGCAGCAAAAAAAACAAACAAAAAAGAAAAATCAGGTGTCAGGAGCTCGATCAGATCCACGGCCAGGCTGGTGTAGAGATTCAAACCAGGATAACGCGTTGGCAGGGGTTTGGAAAAAGTGCACCTGGCTCTGGTGCACTACTCTCAGCGTCGCAGGAAACAGCATGGAGTATTGGATGGTCTTCTCCCTCAGCTTCTGTTTGACGTGCTGGTACTTGGCCCTCGAGGCGCGGACAGCAGGGGAGTAGTCAGGGAAGAGAGACACCGAGGCATTATTGATTTTCAGGCTCCCCTTAATACGGGCAGCCCGCAGGATAGCGTCCCGGTCCCTATAGTTGAGGAGACGCATTATCATGGTGCGAGGGGGCCCCCCGCAGGCAGCGGTCTGCCCGGCACTCTGTGGGCCCTCTCAATAACAAAGCAGGGGGATAGGCAGTTCTCACCAAATTCCTGGGCAAACCAGCTCTCCAGGAAGGCAACCGGGTCGGGACCCTCAACCCGTTCGGGAAGGCCCACTAAGCGCAAGTTATTCCTGCGCAAACGGTTCTCCAAATCGTCCATTTTGTCTTCTAAAGAGCGGATTCTAGTGCCCTGGGCCTTTAGGGTGGGGATGGCTGGGCCTACCGTGTCCTCCAAATCGCTAATGCGGCGTTCAGTTTCTGCGACCCGGTCCCGCATTTTATGCATGTCCTGGCGCATTATAGTAATGTCCAGTTTGAGCTCATCCATTTTCCCCATCGTGTCAGAGTGATTTACCTTCATGAGGTTGAGGACCTCCAGCAGCGTGGGCTCCGGTTCCGGGCCTTCCTCCAGGCCGTCCTCAGTGGGTGACGCAGGAGCGGGCAGCGCCCGGGCAGCGGAGGTCCCAGGGGAGGGTGGGGGAGAGGACCCACGGTCATCGTCGAAGAGCTCTGGCGTGGATGCCATAGAGGAGAGCGGCGCGGTGTTACGGCGGCCATCATGGCCTGAGCGTGTGGTAACATTCATCCTGACCGCGGGCTGCTTCTTCCGTCTTCCCATCCACCGGACCGCACCAAAAAGTGTCCCAGGGGGTTCCCCGAGGGAACTGCAAGGTTAGTAGCAGAGTTATTGGGGCAGAAGAGCAGGATGGCTTAGGATTGTTTCAAGGGATCTCAGAGCTGCTAGGAAAGACGTCTGCTCACATGCTGCTCCAGGCCACGCCCCAACAAGAACTATTCTTAGGCTATCATTGTCCCTAGCAAGTGGTGATCCTATCCCTACTGTAGCCACTCGCAACTGTGCACCAAATGCAGCTAAAAACAGCACTGCTATTTTTTTTTAATGGTCGTCAAGATCAACCAGTATTGCAGTGTCCAATCAGACCACTGCTCCCTTGGAGACACCTACGTAGGATGCAGAGGAACAATGTTCCTCCCATCTTGCACTCCATCTGTACAATGGCACAGCAACACAGCACCACCTACAGAATGGATGAAAATTGCACCTGCCTAGATGCTGTTAAAAGACTAAGATTTATTTTTTAGCCAAACATTGGTGCTTTTTCAAAACTTTATACTGGACTCTTTCAGTGGGGTCTTTGGGCTTTACGGTGCAATTTACATCTGTTCACTATCAAACGCTTGGGCCTCCAAAAGCCGTTATATTTTTTTACAAGCTACCCCTTCAGGAGCCGCTAAGTATTTGTGGTTCTCCATTTACTACTGAGCCCCGAGCAGAGCACTATCCCTGCTGACACCACCAAAATACCTTAGCAAGACGATTACCTGGTTATCACACAAAGGATAAACACAAACACTCTGGGGATATAAATGTTCAATTTGTAATATCAGTAAAATAAAACATGCAACGGAAACAATTTGCAGAGTTTATCAAATGGCAAGACAGAACAGAGAAAAGGTAATAATACACAATAAAGCACCCCTTTAGGTATCACCCACCCATCCTGCAGGACTGAAGATTGAAACGCCAGCTCCCAAATTGAGATCATTTCCCCAAGTGAGCAAAATAAGAGAGAGGGGCTAACTCAATTGTAGGAGTCACTCTCACGAATTCAAGAAAGAAAATATCACAAAGGGAACCATAAACATACGAAGAACTCCTTTGCCGGCTAATTGGGGCCCATACGTTGGTGCACAATAGGAATATACAGTAGTTTCTTTGAGGAGAGGCGGAATTACCCAAAAGATGGTAAAGTAGCCAACAGCGTCCCCCATTAATAGACAAGGGTAATGTAAAGAATCACTATAACCACTTTATTACCTGCCACTTTCACTCCCTTTCTGCCCAGGCTAATTTTCAGCTTTCAGCGCTGTCGCACTTTGAATAACAATTGAACAGTCATGCAATGCTGTACCCAAACAACATTTTTATAATTTTTTTGAAACAGACAAAGCTTACTTGTGGTGGTATTTAATCACCACTGAGTTTCAATTTTTTTGCTAAACAAATGAAAAAGGACAAAAAAAGTGTCTTAGTTTTCGTTAGAAAATTTTGTAAATTAGTAATTTTTCTCCTTCACCGATGTGCACGAATGAGGCTGCACTCATGAGGAGGCACTGAAAGGCGGCACTTATCGGCATCGCTGATGGGACTGAAACTGATAATCAATGCACTGATTATCAGCACAGACCCCCCCTGTCAGGAAAGCCACTTATTGTCTCCCCTCTACTCACGCACTGGGCATAGCTGATCACATGGTACGCCATAGGCTTTTTACCGTGATCAGAGATGCAGGGTGTCCAATCAACACACCGCACCACTGATCGTCGCCCTGCTGACACGCAGACAGGCAGAGAGGTGAGGGGAGGAGGACAGAGGAGACACAGGAGAGCAGGGTTACGGATGACGCAGGCACGTAAACGGACCACTGTGTCCTGTGTTTCTTCGGGGTTAAACGCTTTAATGAATCCAGCTGGAGGCAGAACACTTTCAGAAAAATAAACGCTATACTTTCCTTGACTCTGGGCTTTCACGTTGAATGATGGCCAGTGTTATGCCCTGTACACACGATCGGTCAATCCGATGAGAACGGTCTGATGGATTTTTCCATCAGTTAACCGATGAAGCTGACTGATGATCAGTCTTGCCTACACACCATCGGTTAAAAAAACAATGTCAGAACGCGGTGACGTAAAACACAACAACGTGCTGAAAAAAATGAAGTTCAATGCTTCCAAGAATGCGTCGACTTGATTCTGAGCATGCGTGGATTTTTAACTGATGGTCGTGCCTACAAACGATCGTTTTTTTTCTATCGGTTAGGTGGACGGTTTTCATCAGACCAAACCGATTGTGTGTGGGCCCATCGGTTATGTATACATCGGTTAAAAAATGAACCGATGGGGCCCACACACAATCGGTTTGGTCTGATGAAAACAGTCCATCAGACTGTTCTCATCAGATTAACCAATCGCGTGTAGGCGGCATTAGAATTACACACTTCCTGTGAGCCCAGGCTGCCATGGACCTGCACCCGGGGTGGTTTCATCATGCAGCCTGGGTTGTAAGTGGGGTGTGCAGTGGATGAGGGGGTGCAAAGGGGAAGGATGGATGAGTGGATGCAGAGAGGTGCAGTATAGGAAGGAGTACAGAGGTGAACAGGGGGTGCATAGATGAAGGATGAATGAGTGGATGCAGATATGTGCAGTATAAGGATGGATGAGTGGATGCAGAGAGGTACAGTAGCAAACGGTGAATGAAAGGATGCATAGGCAATTTTGTGGACGAGGTGGTGCAGAGCCAAGTACTGACAGGTGTGCAGAAGGGATGCAGTGGGAGCAGAGGTGAGGAGTGGGGGGTTCTTTAAGGTAGAGGGTTGTGTTTTATTTCATTTTAGACTGAGGGATACTAGGTAATTTTTTTTTTGCCGGAATACCAGCACTCTTGACTGTTGCACTTTGCAAGTCAGTCAGGAGTGTGCAACATAAGACAGACCATAAAAAGTGCAGCAGTCAGGATTGTGAAACTATGGGGGTTATTTAAGAAAGGCAAATCCACTTTGCACTACAAGTGCACAGCAAGTGCACTTGAAGGTGCACTTTCAAGTGCAGTCGCTGTAGTTCTGAGGGGGACATGCCAGGAAAATAAAAAACAAAATTTTATCTTGCACATGATTGGATAAAATCAGCAGAGCTTCCCCTCATTTCAAATTGTCCCCCTCGGATTTACAGCGACTGCACTTACAAGTGCACTTGTAGTGCAAAGTGGCTTTGCCTTTCGTAAATAACCCCCATAGTGTGTACATTACAATATCCTGACTACCATACTCTGTACTTAGTGATGTAAACTATGCACCCCTTATCGTTACACACTTAGGACTGCTGTACTCTGTACATGACATATTCTTGACCTTTTGACTCTATATGCCAATAGTAATTATACAGTCCTGATCAAAAGTTTAAGACCACTTGAAAAATGGCAAAAAATCATATTTTACATTATTGGATCTTAACAAGGTTCCAAGTAGAGCTTCAACATGCAACAAGAAGAAAGGAGTGAGACAAAACATTTTTTGGGCATTCAATTAATTGAAAATAACGATTAAACTGAAACAGGCTGTTATTCAGCTGATCAAAAGTTTAGGACCACATGCCTTTATAAGGCCAAATCTTTGCAAAGATGTGGATTCATTGTAATTCTCTGTCAGGTAGTCACACGTTGTGATGGCAAAGGCAAAAAAAAACTCTCCCTTTTTGAACGTGGTCAGGTTGCTGAACTGCATAAGCAGGGTCTCTCATCAAGACACTGGACGACCCTCGACCAAATTAAGGCCCTTACTGGTGCTGACTGCAGCCCCATAACCATCAGACGGGATCTGAGACTGAAGGGCTTCAAAAACAAAAAACGTCTTCAAAAACCTTGTCTCGTTGAACGCCACAGAACTGCTCGTTCAGACTTTGCAAGAGAGCACCAAACATGGGACATTCAAAGGTGGAAGAAAGTTTTATTCTCTGATGAGAAAAAATGTAACCTTGATGGTCCTGATGGTTTCCAACGTTACTGGCATGACAAGCAGATGCCACCTGAGATGTTTTCTGCACGCTACAGTGGAGGGGGCGCCATAATGGTCTGGGGTGCTGTTCCCTTCAGTGGAACAATGGAGCTTCAGGAAGTGCAGGGGCGTCAAACGGCCGCTGGCTATGTCCAGATTAGGGATGAGCCGAACACCCCTGGGTTCAGTTCACACCAGAACCTGCGAACAGACCAAAAGTTTGTGTGAACTTTAGAACCCTCTTAAAGTCTATGGGACTCGAACGTTTGAAATCTAAAGTACTAATTTTAAAGGCTAATATGCAAGTTATTGTCCTAAAAAGTGTTTGGGGACCCAGGTCCTGCCCCAGGGAGTGTTTGGGGACCTGGGTCCTGCCCCAGGGGACATGTATCAATACAAAAAAGTTTTAAAAACTAACGTTTTTTCAGAAGCAGTTATTTTAATAATGTCTAAAGTGAAACAATAAAATTGAAATATTCCTTTAAATTTCGTACCTAGGGGGGTGTATAGTATGCCTGTAAAGTAGCGCTTGTTTCCTGTGCTTAGAACTGTCCCTGCACAAAATGTAAATTCTGAAGGAAAAGGATCATTTAAAATCACTCACCTTAGGGTCTGGTATGAATATTAAGGGGAACCCTGCGTCAAATTTAAAAAAAATTATGTGGGGTTCCCCCCAAATATCCATTCCAGACCCTTCAGGTCTGGTATGGATTTCAAGGGGAACTCCACCCCAAAAAATGTTTTAAAATGCCGTGGACCCCCACACATTTTTTTTTTATGAATGACTTTTCTCTGTATTGTCGACAATTCATTATAGCCGCAAGTGATTTTAAATTACTTTTTTTCCTTCAGAAATGACACTTTGTGCAGGAACAGTTATAAGCATGGGAAACAAGCGCTACTTTACAGGCAAACTTTTATTGTTTCACTTAAAGGAATTATTAAAATCACTGCTGCCAAAAAAACTGTAGTTTTTAAAACTTTTTTTTGCATTGATACATGTCCCATGGACCAGGATCCAGGTCCCCAAACACTGTATTACAATAACTTGCATATTAGCCTTTAAAATTAGCACTTTATATTTCAAATGTTCGAGTCCCATAGACTTTAACAGGGTTCTAAAGTTCACACGAACTTGCCGCAAACACTCCAAATAGTTCGCTGTTCGGCGAACAGGCAATGTTTGAGTCGAACATGAGTTCTACTCAAACTCGAAGCTCATCCCTAGTCCAGATGTTGCAGAGAGCATTCCTCATGACTGAGGGCCCTAGTCTGTGTGGTAACGACTGGGTTTTTCAACAGGAAAACGCTACAGTACACAATGCCCGCAGGACAAAGGGACTTCTTCCAGGAGAGTAACATCACTCTTTTAGTCCATCCTGCTTGTTCCCCTGATCTAGATCCAATTGAGAAACATTGGGGATGGGTGGCAAGGGAAGTTTACAAAAATGGACAACAGTTCCAGACAGTAGATGGCCTTCGTGCGGCTGTCTTCACCACTTGCAGAAATGTCCCCACTCACCTCATGGAAACGCTTGCATCAAGCAGGCCGAAACAAATTTTTGAAGTGATCAACAATAACAGCGGAGCTACTCATTACTGAGTTCACGTTTGGAAGTTGGATTTCTGTTTTGGGGGGGGGGGGGGGTTAGGTTTTTTTCTTTGGAGGTGTGGTCCTAAACTTTTGATCAGCTGAAAAACAGCCTGTTTCAGTTTATTCATTGTTTTCATTAAATTGAATGCTCAAAAAATGTTTTGTCTCACTCTCCTTTCTTCTTGTTGCATGTTGAAGCTCTACTTGGAACCTTGTTAAGATCCAACAATGTAAAAAATGATTGTTTTGCCATTGTCAACTGGTCTTAAACTTTTGATCAGGACTGTATATACCGTATTTTTCGCTCTATAAGACGCACCTGACCATAAGACGCACATAGGTTTTAGAGGAGGAAAGCAGGAAAAAAAATATTCTGAACCAAATGGTCCACTAAACTATTTACCAGTGCCAATGAAATGCAGCCTGACCTGTGCCAAAGAAATCCCTCCCAGCATAAATCCTCACTCTCAGAAAAAAATCCTCCCCCATCTCAAACTTGTGCCGTCTTCTCTCCCTTCCCAGTACAAACTGCCCTACTCCAGCTGCTTCTCCTGTTCTGTAAAAGCAGCCCGCTCTGCTGGGACTTGTAGTGCCTCTGTGGGGGGCTGAGATATGGCAACCTGCTATGCTGGGACTTGTAGTGCCTCTGTGGGGGGCTGAGATATGGCAACCTAATCTGCTGGGACTTGTAGTGTCCTATACTGTGGGGAAACTGAGGAATCCTCAGTCCCCCCCACAGAGGCACTACAAGTCCCAGCAGAGCAGGTTGCCATATCTCAGCCCCCCACAGAGGCACTACAAGTCCCAGCAGAGCAGGTTGCCATATCTCACCCCTCCACAGAGGCACTACAAGTCCCAGCAGAGCAGGCTGTCACCTGTCCTCCAAACACAGCACAGCCTTCCATTCACTCACTCCTTGGCTGCCATAAATTCCTCCCCACTCTCCTCTCACAATAGTGTCCTACCTGAGCCTTGCATGACGAGCTGCATAGTGGGGTTCTGTATTACGAGGCTTCACAAGGCTTTGTCACTGACCAGGCACCTCCGTGGCTGCAGCCGAGCTGGGCATCGGCGGAAGCGACAACTGTGCGGGAGGAGGCCGCGGGAACCAGGACTTTGAAGTTCAGGTCAGGGGATTATCGTGCGGGGGGGCGGGGCATTGACGGCGGCGGCGGGGGGCAGTGCCAGATGTTCATTCGGACTATAAGACGCACAGACATTTTCCTCTATATTTTTGAGGAAAAAAAGTGCGTCTAATGGTCCGAAAAATACGGTACCTAATCAAGGTATTAATTGTACTAACAGTTGCTGTTTGATAAGTAGCCCCTGACTTCTTTAAAGCGGAGTTTCACCCTAAATATAAGTCCTTCCCATGTGATCCAGCATACTGGCGTCAGCGCCAGTATGCTGTTTTTTTTTTTAAATCCATGTACTTACAGTCTTATTCAGAATTTTATTTTTTTTACCCCGCGGTGGACGGCGCCAGTATAGCGCGTCACATCTTACGAAAGTACCCGAAAAGGACTCGGGTAATCGCGGTGAAAATGCGGCGCCTGCGCACAGACCTAGGAGCTGACTGCGCAGGCGCCGTATTTCTCCGAGTCCTATTTCGGCGTTTTTCGGAGGGCGTGACGCGCCACAGCCGTAGGACTCTGAGAAATACGGCGCCTGCGCAGTCAGCTCCTAGGTCTGTGCGCAGGCGCCGCATTTTCGCCGAGATTACCCGAGTCCTTTTCGGGTACTTTCGTAAGATGTGACGCGCTATACTGGCGCCGTCCACCGCGGGGTAAAAAAAATAAAATTCTGCATAAGACAGTAAGTACATGGATTTAAAAAAAAAAAACAGCATACTGGCGCTGACGCCAGTATGCTGGATCATATGGGAGGGCTTATATTTAGGGTGAAATTCCGCTTTAATGAAGGTGAACTCAGAATCAGAAAATGGTTAACATTCTGTATGTGTGTGCAGAAATACATTTGCAATGGGAAAGTTTGTTTTTAAAAATGGTTGTGCTGAGGTTTATATGTGTCTGTGTAGCAAAGTAATTAAGGAAACCATGTCACCAGATTAGGTTTATTTTATCTGTACGCTTTTATCCAATCAAGCATGATAGATGTATGACAGCTCTAGAGAGATTCGCTAATCCAATGATCAGACTTGTGCTGACATGTCCCCATTCACCAGGAAGTTTAGTATGCTGCTGATACTCCACCCCAGCTCATACTGCAGCTGAAAACAGAGGGTATATTATCACTTATAAAAAAAAAAAAATTATAAAAAGGCAAAAAAAAATGATCTATAATGTATGTACAGGTGCATCTCATAAAATTAGAACATCATCAAAAAGTTTATTTATTTCGAAAATTCAATTCAAAAAGTGAATTTCATAGATTTATCGGCTGCACATTCATGATGCAAATCTCCATTCCACCACATCTCATAGGTGCTCTATTGGATTGAGATCTGGTGACTGAAGGTGGTGAGAAGATTTGAGCTTTGTGACATTATCATTTTGTGACATTATCCTGCTGGAAGGAGCCATCAGAAGATGTGTACACTGTAGTCATAAAGGGATTGACATGGTCAGCAACAATACTCAGGTAGGCTGTGACGTTTAAACGATCCTCAATTGGTACTAAGGGGCCCAAAGTGTGCCAAGAGAATACCCCCCACACGATTACACCACCACCAGCCTGAACCGGGCCTCCTCCAGCCTCTCTCCATCAAACCTACTCTGGACTCCATCTGGCAGGTAAAACCTGCCCCCCCCCCCCTGGAATCAAGAGCGGCCGTCCTTTTCAGGACAAGCTGCAGCTTGTTTTTAGCCAGGAATCAGCCCACACTCACCACAGACCACAACCGAGGCACCCCCCCTCGCCACCCCTCCCCCGCAGCAAATTTCTGTCCTTTTCGGCGGTCCGCGCCAGCCTATGCTAGGTCCGCGGCATCCACGGCTCAGGAAAGTCCGCGGCTTCAACCGCGGCCTACCGGCGCACCGCAACATCGCTCGGGATCACCCCCAGATTCACCTGGCATACCCCCCCTCACCCCTGGAAGACCCTAGCCATCCCCGATTCACCCAACCAGCCCTCTCTGGCTGTCTGCAGCCAGTGTTAGCTCCCCAGCCTGGGGCCTCTGTCGGCGGCCATCTTGGTACACCTCCCCTTCCCCAGCTTTAGCAATACCTTTCACCCCAGCCCCTCACAATCATATCAGCATTTGATCCAGGGTTTGTGCCGATCGCCTCTTAGGGATCAGGAAGGAATTTTTTCTCCCTGCCCAGCACATTGGCTTAGCTGGGCCAGGGTGTTTTTTGCCTTCCTCTGGACCAAATAAAAAATAGCTAGGAGAGAGGATTCAAGGATTCCTCTCCCCACCACCAGCTGATCATCGCCACCAAAAGGAACGACTTTTCTCCCCGGTGAATGGCGACCATGGCTAATCTGCGGTACTCCGCAGAAACCATTGGGAATTTGAGGCATTTCGCCGCAATACTGCCAGCCATCACCAAAAAGACCCTAAGAATTGAGCACCTTTTGAGGATCGATCGACGATCGACCGTCAAAATTTTTAGCCGTTTACCCCAACCTAAGCACATTTCATGTGCTCTGATCAACACAAGATCGGCAGTAAAACACCGACTTGAAATCCATGATTTCATTCTACAACACGACCTAGACTGCCTCTTTATTACAGAGAGCTGGCTCACAGCCGACTGTAACACCATTCTAGGAGAATTGGTGCCAGAAAACTACCGTATTATTACGGAAAACAGAATAGGGCAAAGAGGAGGAGGACTGGCAGTGATCCATAAGACGCGTCTTGCGATCACAAAACCAAGCCTCCAAAACCCTCTTCCGTTCATGGAAACCCTTACTCTTCAACTGCAAGTAAACGGCCAGAAGACCGTCCGGATTCTACTCTGCTATAGGCCACCTGGCCCCAAGTCGCAGCTGCTCCCATCTTTGACGGACTTTGTCTCCACCTATACCCTGAATAGCAAACACCTTTTGCTGCTCGGGGACTTCAACCTTTGGGCCAACTCCCCGCAAGACCCCATTGCCGACGCCTGCATCGACCACCTGGAAGGATTAGGGCTTCAGCAATTAGTATGTGGGCCCACACATGCTTCAGGTCATACGCTCGATCTTATTTTCAGACAAGATCTGGAAATAAAAATCTTGGAAAATGAACCATTGCCATGGACAGATCACCATGCAATTAAATTCATTATTTCCGAATTCCCCCCCTTAACAAAAACATCAAATCCAGTGACAACACACTGGACCAGATGTCAGAAGAAGCTCCACTCGGAACTCTTCAAAACTACGTTAGGGGTAAAAATAAACACAATTCAGCCGCACCAAACAGCGGAAGAAACACTAGAGGCCATAAACACAGCACTATTGCAGTCAGCTGACTTGATAGCGCCGAAACGAAAGACCCAGATCAGGAAACATAACTCCGGCTGGTTCAACAACCAGCTGGCGTTACTGAAGCAAGAGCGCAGAAGGGCAGAAGCAGCCTGGAAGAGAAGCTCCTCAGATGAGAACCTCGCGATTTACAAGGCAATAACCAGAAAATACTACAAGCAAATCTTCGAAGCCAAGAAAAATTATTTTTCTAAGGCTATCAACGGTGCCCTAAATCGCCCCCGCGAACTCTTCAAGCTGGTCACTCAGACCATGAATCCAGGATGTCTTGAAGCCCCCAACTTGGATACACAAGAATTTTGCGATGAGTTATCGGATGGCTTCATTAACAAAATTGAGGCAATCCGGCAAAGCATTCAGCGGAACAATTGCCTTCCCAGCCCCCCCCGTAGTCATTTACACAGCACCGGCAACAATTCACCACAGTTTGGTGAGTTCACGCTGGAACCCATCTCCATTCAGACCACAAAAAATATCATCGGCACTCTGCGCAACAGCACGGGGCCTAATGATATTATCCCCACCAAACTGCTGAAGGAATGCGCCGACATCCTGGCACCTCCTGTCACGCAGCTTATTAACCAATCCTTCAGGGAGGGCATAATGCCCTCCCAGCTGAAGGAGGGCTTCATTCAACCCATCTTGAAGAAAGCCACCCTGGATCCTAAGGATCCACTCAACTGGCGCCCCATAACAGGCTTAAATGTTCTCTCCAAGGTAATGGAGAAAGCAGTGGTACAGCAGCTGCAACAGCATCTAGATACCCACAACTTACTCGACCCATTGCAATCAGGATTCCGTCCCGGACACGGGACGGAAACAGCATTGCTTAAGATATGGGACGATGTTCTTGAGGCCGCAGACGAAGGAGAATCTTCTCTTCTGGTTCTGCTGGACCTAAGCGCAGCCTTTGACACAGTTGATCACAAGCTGTTATTGACTCGGCTGGCTAAAGTAGCCAAAGTCGCAGAAAGCGATCTATCTTGGTTCTCCTCTTTTTTGGGAAAACCGATCGCAAATAGTCAAGCAAGGATCATTCACTTCGGAACAACGCACATTATCGTGCGGGGTCCCTCAGGGATCTCCCCTGTCGCCGATGTTATTCAACATCTATCTGCGTCCTCTTTTTGAAATCATCAGCAGCCAAAAACTGCTATATCACTCTTACGCAGACGACACGCAATTGTACTTCCGCATTAGCAATAAAAAGGATCACCACCTCGATCTAGAGACATGCCTCTCTTTGATAGAGGATTGGATGACAAAGAGTTATCTCAAACTCAACGGAGCGAAAACAGAACTTCTTCTGTTTCACGCCAAGCGCAGGAATCAACCGATAACAACCTGGATCCCCCGCCCATTCTGGGCAAAGTCATCACCCCTAGCGCCAAAGTCAAAAGTCTTGGGGTCATCTTTGACTCCGACATGACAATGAACGCACAAATAGGGGCAGTAGTCAGCGGATCTCACTATCTGCTGCGCCTACTACGCAGACTCACGCCTTTTATTCCGAAGAAGGACATAGCGGTCGTGGTGGGAGCAATTGTAAACTCCAGATTGGACTATGCAAATGCCCTTTACCTCGGACTCCCCAAGTACCAAATCGCTCGTCTTCAAGTCGTGCAAAATACGGCCGCCAGACTTGTGACTGGGAAAAAAACCCTGGGAATCAATCTCACCTTCGTTGAGATCCCTTCACTGGCTACCAGTCAATGACAGAATCACTTTTAAAGCACTCTGTCTAACGCATAGATGTATCCATGGGAATGCTCCCCATTATCTATGCGAAAAATTAAAAATGTACAATCCCAATCGTATTCTACGATCCAACAATCAAAATCGGCTTCAAATACCGAAAGCCAGATACAAGTCCAAAGGAGACAGGAGATTCGCTGTCCAAGGTCCCAGACTATGGAACGCCTTACCAGTCAGCATTAGACTGGAGGAGAACTACTTGGTCTTCAGGAGAAAGATTAAGACGCATCTCTTTTGATCTCAAAGGAGACAGGAACAACAAGCGCCCAGAGGCGATTTACTTCGCATGTGCTGCGCTATACAAGTTCTTCATTCATTCATTCATTCATTCATTCATTCATTCATTCATGGATCAATGCTTTAATTTTTTTTTTTTACAGATTCTGACCCTACCATCTGAATGTAGCAGCTGAAATTGAGAATCATTAGACCAGGTAACGTGTTTCCAATCTTCTATTGCCCAATTTTGGTGGTGCCTGTGTGAATTGTAGCCTCAGTTTCCTGTTCTTAGCTTACAGAAGTGGCACCTGGTGTGGTCTTCTGCTGCTGTAGCCCGTTTCAGGATTCGATGTGTCGCATGTTCAGAGATGCTATTCTGTATACCTTGGTGTAGTAATAAGTTGTTATTTGAGTTAGTTGCCTTTCTATCATTTCAAACCAGTCTGCCCATTCTCCACTGACATTAACAGGGCACACAATTGCCACTCACTGGATATTTTCAGGCCATTCTTTGTAAACCCTAGAGATGCTTGTACGTGAAAATCCCAGTAAATCAGCAGTTTTTATTACTTTTTTTTTTTTAAAACAGAATGTTTGAGGGTTTACATATACTTTAACCGCTTGCTGACTGCCCACCGCAATTTTACAACAGCAGGTCGGCTCGGCTGCGCAATATAAACACCCATCTCTCGGGCCTTTCAGGGGGAGAAATGACTGATCGTCTGTTCATACAATGTATGAACAGCGATCTGTCATTTCCCCTAGTCAGTCCCACTCCCCCTTCAGTTAGAACACAATGAGGGAACATTTTTAGCCCCTTGATCACCCCCCCTAGTGTTAACCCCTTCCCTGTCAGTGACATTTTTACAGTAATCAATGCATTTTTATTGCACCGATTGCTATAAAAATGCCAATAGTCCCAAAAATGTGTCAAAAGTGTCCGATAACGGCAGCCAGGTTTGCTCAATAGAAATGTAGGCTCTGTTTCCTGGGTGTGGTTTATGGATCTGACTGCAAGTTTATAAGATATAAATGGACACACAAAGCACCAACAATGCTCCAGCAGTCAGAGATGCTGTAGAGCCATATTGGTTTATAAAGGTTATTTTATATAATATCCCCAACAGCACATATCGCATGGCCAAACACCGGACACACTCAAGAATTATTTTTAGGTATGCTGGGTGAATGGAAACACATGATGAACATACAGTGGGGGTTCCTCAGATTTGACTGCAAAAGTAAAACTATATGTTAAGAAAGAACAGTGCACTAGGCAAAGTAACAGCTTTGGCCACTGATCCCTTTAACAGGACATTGATAAGGATTGCAATGGGCACAAAGAAGCCATTCAATACGCATTTTGTGTACCCATATGGCTTTACCCATCAGACACCAAATTTCTACAGGTTACAATTTTTGAGTTACAAGGTAGGTCTAGTGCTAGAATTATTGCTCCTGCTTCAATGATCGCGGCGATACCTCACATGTGTGGTTTAAACACCGTTTTCATATGCGGATGCAACTTCCATATGTGTTCACTTCAGCACGCGAGCTTGGTGGGACGGGGCACTTTAAAACATTTTTTTATATATTTTATTTAACTTTTTATTTTTACACAGTCCTTTTTAAAATAAATAAATGTTTGGGTCGCTTTTACTCCTATTACAAGGAATGTAAACATCCCTTGTAATAGAAAAAAAAAAAAAAAGCATGACAGCACCTCTTAAATGTGAGATCTGGGGGTCAAAAAGACAGTCTGTGGGCATGATGATGTTGACAACAGTTCATTCATAAGACCGCTAGCATGTGGGGGGGGGGGGGCAAGAGCAACAGGGACCAGTCTTGCGCTTAGAGGATTGGTTGAATAAGCAACTAGATCTCTGCACTTAAATCCGCTAAACAAAAACGAGCAGTTAACCCATGCAGTGCGGGCAAAACCCCACTGCATCGAAAAATAAAAATTTTGCTCTTTAATATAAAATATTGGACAATACACCTTTAGGACAGATCAACAGTACAGACATTTTGACCTAAGCGCTCCAGAGTCAAGATGTATCGGTACTTATCTTTTCTTGGATTAATGCATTTCAGATGTTAGTGATTGGGTGCCAGTGATAAAGGGGCCAGCTTGCACTAGACAAAGAACTCAAAGAATTTATATTAATATAATGAAGATAATCATCAAGTGCATAAATAAAACAAATTACTTTCACAGGGATTACCTATTTTTCTGGGCCCCAGATGCTCTGACTAATGAAATGCATTCAGATACCAGCCTTACCATGATTGGAAGCTAGAAAACAGCTGCAGGAGGGCTGTAGACTCCACGGACAATACTGATAAGAGGGTCCCTGTGCATACTGGGAGTGTAAGGGGACATATGTACAGCACGCCAGGTTTGGTGTGGGTGCTGTTTGGACAAGTTTTTCAGGCATTACATAATGTCTGTTCTTCACTTCATACACCTGTGTTTTGTAACGTTAAAAGAAAATTCAACTTTTGTTTAAAAAAATTAGAATGTTACAAAAGCTATTTGAATAATTACTGTATTTTCCGCTCCATAAGACGCACCTAGGTTTTTGAGGAGGAAAACAAGAAATACTAAAATATTTACCAGTCCCATAAATTTCAGCCTGACCAGTATCAATGAAATGCAGCCTGACCTGTTCCCATGAAATGCAGCCTTACCGCACAAAGCTCTGTCATGGATTTCATTATCCCAGCACCCACTGTAACAAAGTCCCGCCTCCTATGATACACTTTACACTGATTCACTGTATCATTGGATAAGTGTTCCATCTATCCAAGAGGCGGGACTTTGTTACAGTCCTCCACCTTGCACAGACTGGCATTCCCTGGCGAGGACGTCATCACATCTGCCTGTCACTCAGAGCCGCTGCGGCCGTACTACATTCAGGTCTTCTGTCTTTCGGCTGAGTGACAGGCCCAGCCGAGAGATTGTCTGGCGCTCACGGGAGACTGGGGATGTCTGTCCTCCTCTTCTGCCACAGGGGAGGGGAAAGTGCGCCTTGTGGAGTGAAAAATAGAGTATTCAAATGTAATTCTTCAATTCCACCTGCAGCTTCGGTAATTT
The DNA here is from genome assembly GCA_029574335.1 of Rana kukunoris. Classification (NCBI taxonomy): domain Eukaryota; kingdom Metazoa; phylum Chordata; class Amphibia; order Anura; family Ranidae; genus Rana; species Rana kukunoris. Next base: position 628,926,790 of record CM056049.1, on the reverse strand, counting down.
TCTAAAACCGCCAAAAAACAAAAATTAAAGATTGCTTCGCTGCTTTTTTCAGTCTGCACTATGATACACATAGAAATTTGAGTGTGAAACTTCCTAAGGCCTGTCCTCTTCTAAAATGATGCAGACACTGCAGCTTTCCCCATTAGAATGCTGAGATTTGTCCAAGTAGTGATAATAAAGACTGACCCCCCCATTCAAACATCTGCTACTGCTTTTTAATAGAGAAAGATATATCTGCAATGATGTTCAGCAAAGTCCTAGCAATCAATACAGATCATCGACAGACGATAATTTTTACTTTAACAAAACTGGAGTCACACATTTATTAAAAGGAATATAAAAGATATAGCTTAGACCAGGGGTCTCCAAGCTTTTCAAACAAAGGGCCAGTTTATTTTCCTTCAGACTTGAGGAGGGCCAGATTGTGGCCAGCAGGGGCAGAAAATGTCGTAAGCCCAGCATGAGCGAGAATAAATATAAGGGTTGGGGTCAATAGAAGTAGGAGTCGCGTCCCTATTAGTAGGAGGAATAGCATCCCATCATTAGTATCGGTGGAAGAAATGGTGCCCCATTGTTGGTGTCAGTGGGGGAATAGTGCCTCATATCAGTGGGAGGAATAGTGCCCCAAGGGCCGGATAAAGGCTAGCAAAGGGCCACGTCTGGCCCTCGGGCCGCAGTTTGGAGACCCCTGGCTTAGACCAACAAATGTATTTGGTGACTAGTGATACTTGTAGGCTGAATGAGAAAATCTAACAGATTCCTCCATCCATTGATGAACCTCCCTATGTACCTCTTGTATTCTGACAGCTGGTATCAGTGGCCATCAGAATATCGAAGAGCAGCAGGATCCGATATGATGCAGCCATTGCTCGACTGAAGCTTTTCAATCCAGCTACTTGAATTTTTCAGTCGAAGGATGCTGGTTAGGAGGTTGGTGACAATGCAATTAACTTATCCCTAGTAATAAGAAAAAAAAAACAAAAAAACAACAAAGGCCAACATGTATATTTAATAGTTTATTAATTTTTATCATAACAGATTTAGTTACAGGCAACTGTTGAATAACTTCAAAATTCCAGCATTTGGTACGCAATGATTTAAACTGAAAACATGACTACATCAGGCATACGTTTCATGTTTTCTATCCAGTCACCCACCCCCATATTAAAAAACAATTAAACAAATTATTAAACTTAACTTGGCAAACAAAATCTACTATAATGTTTATTAAGATAAAGAACATGTGTATGCAAATGTGTTTTAGGGTTCATTTCCTGTTTGTTTGGGAGGCAATATAAACAATAGTGTCCACATGGAGATCACTGATTATTATGCTGTAAAGGGAAATCCCCCCCCTCTGAGGTTAAAAGCCACTGAGAGAATTTGGAAGAAAATAGGAAATCAAAATAGCTCACATCCTGCTTTTCTAATATCCCTATCAGGATAGAAGCCAGAATACTGGGATTCAAAGTAGGTCCACTCTGGTAGGTAGGTCCACAAGTCTGTTTAAAAGCAGCATTGACTGGACTGGAGTGTACATATAAGTCAGGGATCTCCAAACTTTTAAAAAGGGCCACTTTACTATCCTACAGACTTGTCCAGTGAGGGTAGAAAATGTGCCAAGCCCAGCACCAGTGAGAATAAACATGGCCTTAGGGTGTGTGGTCAGGAGGAAAAGGAGCAGTGCCCCATCAATGGTATTAGTAGGTGTAATAGTACCCTATCATCATTATTAGTGGGGGGAAAATGGTGCCCCATTGTTGGTGTCAATGGGCCGCATCTGGCCACAGTCTGGAGACCCCTGGTCTAAACCATTGCTGTGGCTGGATACAATACATATCTATCTGGCTGCAGGTTAGTGGGCGACAGCTATGGATAACTAGTGTGACACAAGTATTAGTATTTACACTGAACAAAACAAAGGACTGAAGCTAGTCATTTTATAGGCAACTACACAGACAACAAATATTTAACAGTTAATCAACACAATTCCTACTCCAAAAATGGAAATGAATGCTTCCCATTAGAATTATGGCTACAAACAACTATCTGACATAATACCAAAAGGTCTATCTCTATTTTTAAATGCCCCTAGTATAGAGTAAACAGCGACTTTATTGAATTATTAAGACATTTGTAGTACAGTAACAAATATACTGTACAAATAAACAGGGCAAACATTAAACATATGTTACCCCAACATTTCATATTCCTGATATGCATCTGTTGTACCATGTACTTATTGTAAAAGTATTTTGTTCTCTTTGTATTGCTTCCTGTGTGTGAAATACCTGGTGACCCTGCCAGTCCCTCTGCTTTCATAACAAAGACTTTAAACTGACCCTGCTATGCATGAGAGCACATCTATGCCAAAGTGTCTTCTGGGAGAACAGTCTACCTGTCCTCCAATGATCACACTTGTGCCGACATGCCCCCCCCCCCCCCATTAACTGGGAAGGTCAGTGTACTGCCGTTTCGTCATCCCCACCTTTAAAGCCCCCTATGCAGCGGATAGAGAAAGAAAAGAAAAAGAAAGAACGAAAGTATATATTTTATACATATACACACACACACACACACATATTTTACCCATTTTAAACTAAATGGGTTGTTTTAAAAAGGTAGGGGGTTTACATATGCTTTGACTAAACCCACCTGTGATCAAAATGCCCATATAACAACAATTAAACCAAACTGTTTTTGCCACTTTAAAGAAATCTAAGTCCAAAGACAAAAATGCAATCTATTGCAGCTTAGCAGTCCTGAGGCTGGAAGCTTAGTTTCCTTCTTTAAATGTGTACCCTTTTTTTTTTTAACTGGTGATCCCACAAACTACACACTTATTCCTGGCAGTCTACAGTCACTCCTCCACTGTATCTGTGATAGGACTTTTAAATATGTATTTTCCAGGGTTTGCTTTAAGCAAGGTATGTCTATAAGCATGGGGCTGCATATGTGTCTATGCAGACATTTTTGCCACTAGTGTGAGCTTTCTGGAGCTCAACCTGGGTATTAAAAAAATACACTTATACACTTGTATGCTTTTTAGCAACAAAACTATGCGTTTTACTTATTTTCTATCTGAGGATGCTGAAAATGAGGGTAATGGTGGCCTCAGATTCAATAATCTACATATACATCCCCTTATATCCATTTTATATCAGGACAATATATTATTTTCTTCATTCAGCTACAAGTTATCTTTCTTCTTTTTAAAACATGCTAAAACTGTCCAATATACAATTCACATTTACGTTCGGATCAGTGGGGCGACTGACAAAACATTAAAGGATGGTGCACCATGGACACATGCACCCGTTTCAAGAAAGAACATTGCTTTTATGTATTTAGCCTCAAGCAAGGCACATTTTCATCTGAGCCAAGAAGCCCATGAAACTCTTAAAGTAGTAAGAATATGTGTATATTACATGAATCAATATTGAAATATGTAAAAATAAAATAAAAAAAAACCACAATATCTCAATGTATCTTGCATTTTGCACAATACTTGTTCAATACAGTATTCCATGTAGTAAGTAAAGAAATTGGAAGATGACATTCTCACTTTGTGAACAAAACTTTTGTATTTCTATGTAAATGTAAAATGTCATATATTAACTTGTGTCAGATACAGTGTAAATACAGCAAGAACAACGCCACAGACAGGCATCAAGATATAGTTCTTATATTTCTGCCAGTTGGATGGCTGCATCTCCATTTCATCCTTCTTCCTGTTCTTTTTCCGTTTTCCTTTCAGGCGGTTTTCAAATGCTTCTAATTCAGCCTATGAAAGGGAACATTCACAAAGGTAAATTGCAATGCAATTTGTACAATTAACATTGTTTGGATTTAAGGGAGAAGGGTTAGAGCCTCTTTTTTTTACTGCTGTGTACCTGCTTGGGGAGATTTCCCTTACATCCTAAGAGAGCACATAGAAGTGAGGGGAATCTCCTGTAACTGAAATGTAAAGGTTGTAGAATCACAGATGATGCCCTCACATGATCGTAGCCATGGCTGTTGCAAATGTCATCGCCAGATCATCTCTGCAATCAGTGGCCAAAGGCAAAGTGTGTTACTATTCATGCACAGAATGGTTCTTAGGTAGATGCAAACCATAATACTCAATAACAGGATTCCGACCCATATACAGATCAGATACCGCACTAACTGCCCATATTCATCAGCATAAATGCAGCTTGTTGGCCAGCCTCATCCTGGATGCATATCTTAATTAGGAAATCATCTCAGCCTCCATGTTCCAAACTGAGCTTTCCCTAGTCTGAACCTGCTCAAAGCACCGATGCGTACCACGTTGGTGATCCACACAATGCAGGTGCCAGCATCCAAGATGCCCATTCGAGAATCTTGATAGTATGAGTGATGTAAAGATGCCACACTTTCGACAGCCCAGTATGTGATCCCAAGCCATGCCTCCGATGCATTTTTGTCTCCCCCTACCTTGGGGCTTGATTAAATGTGTTGGGCGTGGCTTGGGATGGGCTGAGGCCGTTTTCCACCTTTATCACATACTGGGCTGCCGTAATTGCGACGTCTATACATCACACATACTTTAAAGATTCTAGTAATTTCAGTTCTATTAAAATAAAAATCACCTTTTGCAAAAAAATAAAATCACCAGCTGTATAATCAGAGGTAACATTTAAAGTCTGCAACCAAAATAATTTTTCACTGTTCTGAATTACTGTATATATGATGGTAAAATGTAGTTGCATAATACGGACAGAGGAAAAACTAGTCAAAATGAAATAAAGGGCACAAACGCAACCTAAATGTCCTCTACTAAATACTGTGAAATACAGCGCTGCAATACTGTCCTGATATAACACAAGAACTATCATTGATGGCCTCTCTGAGAATGCTTGCTGCCAAGCCATCATGGCGATTCACAGGATTAAATACTTAAAGGAAATAGGCAGAACACTAATCAGTCCAGGGGGGGGGGGGGGTGGTGGAGTCGCCTATCCAGGAAGGGGGGGGGGGGGGGGGTAGTGGTGGAGGAGTAGTGGTGGAGGAGTCGCCTATCCAGGAGGGGGGGGGGGTAGTGGTGGAGGAGTCGCCTATGCAGGAGGGGGGGAGGGGGGGGGGGGGTAGTGGTGGAGGAGTCGCCTGTCCAGAGGGGGGTGGCTGGAGTCGCCTATCCAGGAGGGGGGGGGTGGATGGAGTCGCCTATCCAGGAGGGGGGGGGTGGATGGAGTCGCCTATCCAGGAGGGGGGGGGTGGATGGAGTCGCCTATCCAGGAGGGGGGGGTGGATGGAGTCCCCTATGCAGGAGGGGGGGGGGTGGATGGAGTCCCCTATGCAGGAGGGGGGTGGCGGAGTCCCCTATGCAGGAGGGGGGTGGCGGAGTCGCCTGTCCAGAGGGGGGTGGCGGAGTCGCCTGTCCAGAGGGGGGTGGCGGAGTCGCCTGTCCAGAGGGGGGTGGCGGAGTCGCCTGTCCAGAGGGGGGTGGCGGAGTCGCCTGTCCAGAGGGGGGTGGCGGAGTCGCCTGTCCAGAGGGGGGTGGCGGAGTCGCCTGTCCAGAGGGGGGTGGCGGAGTCGCCTGTCCAGAGGGGGGTGGCGGAGTCGCCTGTCCAGAGGGGGGGTGGCGGAGTCGCCTGTCCAGAGGGGGGTGGCGGAGTCGCCTGTCCAGAGGGGGGTGGCCGTGGTGGAAGAGTCGCCTGTCAAAGAGGGGGGGGTGGTGGAAGAGTCGCCTGTCAAAGAGGGGGGGTGGTGGTGTCGCCCTCTGTCCAGGGGGGGGGGGGGTGGATGGAGTCGTCTGTCCAGGGGGCCAGGGGGGGGGGGGGGTGGATGGAGTAGTCTGTCCAGGGGGGGGGGGGGGTGGATGGAGTCCCCTATCCAGGAGGGGGGGGTGGATGGAGTCGCCTATCCAGGAGGGGGGGTGGATGGAGTCCCCTATCCAGGAGGGGGGGGGTGGCGGAGTCGCCTGTCCAGAGGGGGTGGTGTCAGAGTCGCCTGTCCGGGGGGGGGGTTTGGAGTCACCTGTCTGGGGGGGGGGTGGAGTCGCCTCTCCGGGGGGGGGGGGTGGGTGGAGTCGCCGCCAAGAGGGGTGGTGGTGGTGGAGTGCCTCTCCAGGGGGGGGTGGAGGTGGAGTCGCTTGTCCGGGGAGGGGGGGTGGTGGAGGGGGGCCTGGGTGGGGGTGGGGGTGGTGGGAGGTGCCTGAGGGGGGTGGTGGGGTCGCTGGTGGTGGAGGCGCTGGCGGTGGTCGGTGGGGGGGGGGTGGTGGGGTGTGAGTGGGAGGGGGGGGGTGGTCGGAGTCGGTGTTGGGTGGGTGGTGGTTGGTGGTGGTGGTGTAGTGGGGGTCTCGGGGGGGTGGTGGAGTCGCCTCTCCAGGGGGGTGGTGGTGGTGGAGTCGCCTGTCCAGGGGGGGTGGTGGTGGAGTCGCCTGTCCAGGGGGTGGTGGTGGAGTCGCCTGTCCAGGGGGGGTGGTGGTGGAGTCGCCTGTCCAGGGGGGGGGGTGGTAGTGGAGTCGCCTGTCCAGGGGGGGTGGGATGGTGGAGTCTCCTATCCAGGAGGGGGGGTAGTGGTGGAGGAGTCGCCTATCCAGGAGGGTGGGGGGTAGTGGTGAAGGAGTCGCCTATCCCGGAGGGAGGGAGGTGGCGGAGTCACCTATCCCGGAGGGAGGTGGCGGAGTCACCTGTCCAGGGGTGGTGGTGGAGTCGCCTGTCCAGGGGGGGGTGGTGGAGTCGCCTGTCCAGGGGGGGGTGGTGGTGGTGGAGTCGCTGTCCAGGGGGGGTGGTGGTGGTGGAGTCGCCTGTCCAGGGGGGGGTGGTGGTGGTGGAGTCGCCTGTCCAGGGGGGGGTGGTGGAGTCGCCTGTCCAGGGGGGGGGGTGGTGGTGGTGGAGTCGCCTGTCTAGGGGGGGTGGTGGTGGAGTCGCCTGTCTAGGGGGTGGTGGTGGTGGAGTCGCCTGTCTAAGGGAGGGGTGGTGGTGGAGTCGCCTGTCTAGGGGGGGGGGGTGGAGGTGGAGTCGCCTGTCCAGGGGGGGGGGGTGGTGGAGTCGTCTGTCCAGGGGGGGGGGGGTGGTGGAGTCGCCTGTCCAAGGGGGGGTGGTGGAGTCGCCTGTCCAGGGGGGGGTGGGGGGTGGAGTCGCCTGTACAGGGGGGTGGGGTGGTGTAGTCGCCTGTCCAGGGGGGGGTGGTGGAGTCGCCTGTCCGGGGGGGGGGGGGGGTGGAGTCGCCTGTCCAGGGGGGGGGGGTGGAGTCGCCTGTCCAGGGGGGGGGGGGGGAGTGGTCGAGTCGCCTGTCCAGGGGGGGGGGGTGGTCGAGTCGCCTGTCCGGGGGGGGGGGGGTGGAGTCGCCTGTCCATGGGGGGGGGTGGTGGAGTCGCCTGTCCATGGGGGCGGGGGTGGAATCGCCTGTCCATGGGGGGGGGGGGTGGTGGTTTTGGTGGAGTCGCCTGTCCATGGGGGGGGGTGGTGGTGGTGGAGTCGCCTGTCCAGGGGGGGTGGTGGAGTCGCCTGTCCAGGGGGGGGGGGGGGGGGGTGGTGGTGGTGGTGGAGTCGCCTGTCCAGGGGGGGTGGTGGTGGTGGAGTCGCCTGTCCAGGGGGGGTGATGGTGGTGGAGTCGCCTGTCCAGGGGGGGTGGTGGTGGTGGTGGAGTCGCCTGTCCAGGGGGGGGGGTGGAGTCGCCTGTCCAGGGGGGCTTTTTACAGAAACAAAAGGCAGCAGCATCAACACATTATAAAAGCGATGAAGCAAGAAACCAACACCCCGCTGAGCTGTTCAGTTCAATAAATATAAATTCAATAAACATTAAAACAACTCAATACAAAACAGTCTTAAACGTGTTGACTTTATCACATTCCTATGTGAATTACTTATTGTGCTGTACTCCATGCTGGGAGATAATAGGCGTGCGACAGCACTTCCCCAGGCCACAAATGAAAGCCAGCTATACCAGTAATCTTTCAAAACTCTTAACAGGCTTGTGGAGAACAAAGTGTAGCCTAGGATGATGGGTATATTGTACACAGCGTGCTGCCTTGTCCCCCCCCCCCCCAACTCTGACAACCTGAAAACACAACAAAGCCTCCATTCCCCTGAAATATGGTTTGTGTTACATTCATTTTACACTGTCTATGATAAACGTCGCCTTAAAGCAGAACTAAACTTGGCCTTTTTAAATGCAATCACTGCAACGTATTTGGGAAAATACATGGAACCCTGAGCAATCTCCATTACTGCTGGGATAAGTCCACCCAACCCCTGGGCCCCAGACCGGTACCAATCAGTGGCCTTATAAGAAGCAGGCCACAGGAGGTGAGCGGTAGGCGAGCAAGAAAAGATTTACCTGAATTTACAGTCACTCACCATTGCATGCACCAGAAGCGGCATTAGATTTCCAAAGGAGTGCAAACCCTACTGTAAACTTTGCATGTGAGGGATTTAGGTTGTGCACCCCTTAGGAATCTAATTCCTGATGACCCGAGAAAGAGCTGCTAGCGATGGAGAGCGGCTGCAAATTCTAATTATTATTAAGCAGAGAGGTTCGACTGTACAGAGACTACAGTATATTAAAAATCAATGTATACCTGAAGCTCTGGCTGGATAACTAGCCACAGGTTTTAGATAAGGGGGGGGGGGGAGAGAAAGAAAGAGGGAGAGAGAGAAAGAAAGAAAGAGGGAGAGAAAGAGGAGGGGAGAAGAGAAAGAAAGAGAGAGAGAAAGAAAGAAAGAAAGAGGGGGAGGGAGAGAGCTGAAAAGAGAGAAACCTCGCTGGAAGGAGGAGCTTCCCGAGGGAGCTCGTCGGAAAAGAGCACGCTTCTTTTCTCGAGCGCTGGAAAGAATGGCTGGTTGCCAAGGGTCGCCGATTCGACGCCGGAGAAGAAAGAAAGAGGTTCTGAAGGAGGTTCTGTCGTGTGAGAGAAAGAAAGAAAGAGGGAGAGAAAGAAAGAAAGAGGGAGAGAAAGAAAGAGGGAGAGAAAGAAAGCGGGAGAGAAAGAAAGCGGGAGAGAGGAGTGTGGTGCCTGAACCAACGCAATACACACCCAGTTGCTGGCAACAATATAAAAGCAGTTTTAAATTAGTTTTTGTAAGGGAAAAATGATACCACTTCCCTCTGACGTAGCCACCTTCTTCATCAGCTCAGAGGAGAAATAAAAGACGACGTTTCTGCAAGATGGCGGGATACATTTACTAAAACCGGAGAGTGAAAAATCTGGTGTAGCTCTGCATAGAAACCAATCAGCTTCCAGGTTATTTTGACAAAGCTTAACTGAACCAGCTGAAGTTAGAAGCCAATTGGCTTCAATGCACAGCTGACACAATACCTAAAACATGTGTAGGCCAGGGGGAGACACTGGCGGAACCACGTATTTGCCAAGCTGATGATTATAAGCGTATGGCATTTAGACCCATGTTTTGTTGGCCTTCTTCAGAAATCTTAAAAAAAAAACACCACGGTTTTACATTATGTGGCGATCTTTCTCTTCTTTTATATTTTAGATCGCATTCATGAAAGCGAGGTAAAGGGAAAAACCAGCAAGGTTGGTCAACGCCATTCTCATTTACATCCAGTGGATGGATGCTCCATGATGTGCGAATCTATGTCTTACTAGGCTCCTCTAACGCGGAGTCTAGCTATCTGGTAACAGTGGTGTAACGTGTGTTGTCAGCGCCCAGGGCAAGGCAAGAAATTTGCGCCACCCCTAACCTGTGGACTTTTTGCACTCCGAGTCCTTCCCACAATAGTACTGACCAGCCCGATTCCTATACTGACCACTACACTGACCTCTACACTGAACTATATGATTTCTAGACAGATCATTACACTTACCTACCTCTGTCCACTGCACTGACCTACCCAATTTCTACATTGGCCACTACACTACACACTGACAACTACACCGCACATCACTACGCTACACTGACAACTAACACTACACCACACCGACCACTACACACTGACCACTACCCTACACCACACTGACCACTACACTAAACACCACCAGGGCTGGTGAAAGGATTTTTGCCGCCCTCCCACTGGCTGCGCCCTGACTCCACTTTACCCTGCAACACATGTGATCTTAGAAAAAAATAGCCCTAAGGCTAACGCTGCGCTAATTTAAGAAGATAATAAAAAGATAATAAAAAAAAAATGATGATAAAGTGTATAAGAAAGCAGCTGACGCTTAAGTTCAGTACAAAAAACTTAGAATAGATAGGAAATTACAGATAGATAGCAAATACACTGACCCCCTGACACACCTAACTGACACATACACAGACCCACCGACCTTACACCTACACTGACCTACTACACAGACCCACTACACAGACCCACCTGACTCCTACAGTAGGAGTCCTACTTCCTGCACTACTCACACTCCCCTCCTCCCAGCTCGGTGCAAATCCATCCTCCAAGATCCTCCACCTCCGTGCTCCCATCTCCACCGAGCTCCGATCCGTTAGACACACAGCACCGTACCAGAGCAGAGGGACAGGCGGAGGGGAAGACATCGACACCGGCGGCTCACACTTCCAGTGCTCGTCTCCTGCCGCCATGTTCAGAGTTTCCTGGCGCACTGTAATTGGGCGTATGTCGGTCATGTGCGGAGGCAGATCTATCGATCGTGATTTCGGACAGGCCAGCCCCACGCCTTACATGACCCCCATATGCCCAATCACAGGGCGCCGGACACTAAACATTAGTGTCCGGAGATCGGGGACACAGGAAATTAAAATTAGGAGGCACGGAATGTCGCGCCCGTGGCCAGGGCACCCCCCCCCCCCATGCTACTCTCTGGTTTTAGTACATAAACCCCAATGTGTTTAAAAAATATATAAATAAAAGAAACACAGGGAAAAGTGTTTCAGGTATGGACGCACAATTGTTCTATAGCTATTGCCTGAAAAAAAAAAAAAACATGCATTTTTTGGGGGGGATAAAGTACAGAAGGGTTAGAATCCCCATATTTTTATTTATTTTTTGCTTTCCATGTCTCTTTTCCTGTGCTTGACCCCTTCAATTTGTCCTAACAACCAATGTCACTGTTGTAATATTAACCAATAGTATCCAGTTTCAACTTCATATTTTATATGAAGCATTGTAAAGCAACCAGTACCTCAAATCATAATATGTTTGTTGCTTGATTTATGGGTCAGTTCTAGTAGTTAAACTGACCCAATTGGGGGTATATGTTGTAATAATATATATGTGTATGCATTTTATATATTGTGTTATATGTATAGCACAGTGTATATGTATCACATCACATACAAACATTCCAGGAAAAAGAGTGTTAAGGGGACTTGTTGATCAAAAAGGATAGTGGCGAAACAAGGTTTACGCCACATATCAAAGGGGACAGATAGTGACTCAGTGCCATGTTAATGTAGAATGCAAGAATGCAAATTAGGGCAGTTTATGACGGCAGCCGTTTACGGCTAGGGGTCATTATCTGTCACTCTGAAAGACAGAAGCAAATCAAAGGCCTAATGGAAATGGCCAATCAAATTGCACAGACCTTCCATGTATAGGGGATATAACCTGGTGTTCAGTCTAGTCATTGTCCATGGATATGAAGGCATAGGTCTAGAAATGGTCTAGGATAAATGGGACTCTGAAGGCTTATGTTCTTTGTCATATTTACTCTGTTGGATTGTGTCATCTGTTGCAAGTATCTTATAGACTTTGCTCTGTGTTGGAAGTCAATAAAGTGCATCTCTCTGGAAGAATCGGGTTGCATCATCATATGAATACCTAAATATGAATTATCTACCCACTATACTATATCACTACAGTCACCAGCACTGAAAGTGAGGGGAAAAATCCAACCTTTTGAATGGTCACTGGAATAGGAGTAGAAGGGAAATCTTCCAACCTAAAAACACTTGTAAGGCGGCGTACACACGGCGGAGGTTCTCGCTGAAAACCAGCGAGAACCTCGCTGGAATGTGCATTCCAGCGAGGACCTCGGCCTTGTGTACGGTCTCGGCGAGCTTCCCGTCGGGAAGCCCGTCAAACAGAAATAGAGAGCACGCTCTCTATTTCCTCGACGGCCCGCCTGGATGAATGGCTGGTTGCCATTCCCGACGGGCGGGTCGCCGATTTCGACGGCCGGCAGAGAGCCTCGACGGGCGGAACGATGTGTTCTGCCCGTCGAGGATCTCTGCCGTGTGTACACGGCCTTACCGTGACATCTAAGAGGTTTTGTCTTCTTTGGAGAGACCTCCTCTCATTTCCTGATATTTCCTCAAGACAGGAAGAACAGGAAAAGGTCTTTAGTTGGCTTGCAAGAGGAAGATAGGCCACAGAGAACCTCTGCACTATGCTGTTCTTTCATGGTCAGGCAAGTGACACAGGAAGCTGCAAGTCTGCCATAGCACATAGAGGTCTATGTACAATATTTTGGCAGTGGTTTCACTTTACATGGTTACCTATAAGAACCCACATTTTTGCTTTTTTGGTATGCTTTCTAGTACAGGTTTGAACACAAGCCTTGTTGCTATAGGCAGTACCTATAGTTGTGTTTCTTCACACTTTTCCAAGCTGTAAGATACCGGCGTTCCATTTTTTTTAAATATATTTATTACATTTTGCCGGCTGCCACAGAAGATCAGTAAACAAAATAGATCCAGATATAACAATGGCTGCTGGAATAACACTCAGCTGATTGCAATGAGCCAGTTATGTCCAATTGTTTGGGAACATAATACAAGTCTATGTGAACTTTGGCACTGATACACCCGGAGACATAGAATGATTACCACACTACCGCAATGTTTCTAAGAAATGGTTGACAAATCGGGATATCTATAGGCACCAGTGAAATCAGAAGGCAGTCCTATGTAAGTAGCTTTGCTGGGAACTAACGCACCTATTGGGATAAAACAAGTCTTCCCTAATAAGTGCATAATAAAAAGGAGATAGAAGCCTGGCAATGGCACCTGCAAATGTTCTTTTCTGAGTACAACACAAATAATAATATAATGTTATTAGTAGTACCTGCTGCTTTCGTTTCTCTTCCTCATTTGCTGCCTTCTCTTCCTTTTCTTTCATCTGCAAAAAATATATAAATATTAAAAAGAAAAAAAGAAGAACATAACCAGCAGTGTACTAAGGTGGGCGCAGTTTGCTTCGGGTGTTGGCCTGTGAGTTGGTAACGGACTGCCAACCCCAGAATTGGACTGCTAGTAAGACCTGGAGGGGGAGCAGAGAAGGACGGGGGACAGGGGGGATGACCGGAGGAGCACACAGAGGAACACAGAGGGGGAGCTGGAGAAGGATACAGGGGGCACTCAGGAACAATCGGTGCAGTGGAAGTTATAATCACCGATTACCCGGTGTGCTTCTCCTCCTCTCCCCTCCACGGCTTTTGCCTGCTTTATTGAAAGCCACACAAAAAGATCCATGATTATAGATCCCCCCCCCCCACCGCACCGAGTGTCCCAGGTATCAGACTAGGCATCAGGATCATTTGCACTAGTACAAGCACTCATGCAAATACTCAGTATCGGACAGATACTTGTATCGGTACAACCCAAGCAGCACAGTGGTGTAGTGGTTAGCTCCCTCACCTGGCAGCAAAGGGGTTTAAATCCCAACCATGACGCCATCTGCCTGGAGTTTGCATGTTCTCACTGTGTCTGCGTGGGTTTCCTCTGGGTACTGCGGTTTCCTCCCACACTCCAAAGATATGTGCGCCTAGACGCGCACCTATGGGTGCGCATTCGGCACAGTACAACTCTTACATCAAATCAAACCCTACTTTTAGTAAAAAACGTGGAACCTTGGATTGTGAGTAACGCAGTTGACAAACGTTTCGCAATAAGAGCACTGTATTTTAAAAACCGTGACTCGGTTTTCAAATGTTGTCCTGCAAAATGAGCACGATTCAGGTCAAAGCGGTGTACAGAACCGCTTTCGGCCTGAGGTGGGGCGGAGACAAGCAGAGCCGAATGTTGCCGATTGGCGCAGTTCGGAAATGCAAGGAAAGGCCGAGGACAGCACTGCTGACCTCGGAAAATCTTGGGTAGGAAGCCGAAGTGTCCTCCGTCCTTTTCGTCCATTTCGGAGCCTCTCCGCCGCCCCCCGGCTCTGCCCGCATGCGGTATTGCATCCCATTGAAGTCAATGCGGAACAAATAATTTTCATTTCCATTGACTTCAATAGGGAAACTCGCTTTGATATGCGAGATCTTTGGATTACGAGCATTCTCCTGGAACGGATTATGCTACTAATCCGAGGTTCCACTGTATAGTGTATGTATGGAACAGTTTTATTTCATTAAAATTAGTGTGCTGGGATGTATACTCGTCTGTTACATTCTTGCTTGTAGCTCTGCCATTAAAGCATATTTTGTGGGTAAAAGGACTATATGGAATATGCGTCTTGAGTATAGTGGAGTCTTAGTTATCTATGCCCTTTTAAGCCCCTCCCACTATTATCACAATTTCACAATACTCCCAATACGTCACTTTATTCCTTCAAAACATTATTTTATGGGTGTAAAAAAATTATTGGACCCAGGTGCCACTGCATATTAAATGTAGAATTTTCATTATTTTGCTAGCAGAGGCTAGAAGTCTTGCAGTCTTCCAACAATAATCTAAGCACATTGCTTTCCTATCCCAGGAGGGTATTGGACGTTCTCTTCTTTTTATTTCCACCAGTGGGAATACGCAGATCCAAGCTGTATGCATGCTCAGGTCCTCAAGTGAGGAAAGCATGTCTTGATTATCACTCGGGGAAAAAAAAGAAAGCTTGTGTGGTGACCAATTTTTCTGTTTTAATTTAATCTGTGACTGAGTCTAGCTCCTCTTTGTCGAGGAAATCTGCATTAATATGCTTAGCTAATGATAATAAATCAGACACATTTAGCCATCCTTAACCACTTCGGGTCCGCGCTATTGACAGAATACGTCAGCAGCGCAGACCTGAGGCGCCGGGGTCATGTCTTTGGACGTCATTTACTTGTAATTCCCGACGCATCGCCGAGGATTCGATGCGTGTACCCGGCGGCCGCAATGTCCATCAGGTACACGCGATCGTCGGTGACAGAGCAGGGACGTGGAGCTCTGTGTGTAAACACAGAGCTCCACGTCCTGTCAGGGAGAGGTGACAGATGCTGTTTCTCTTGTACATAAGGAGACAGCATCGGTCACCTCCCCCAGTCACCCCCCTCCCCCCACACAGTTAGAACACACCCAGGCAATACATTTAACCCCTTCCTCACCCCCTAGTGTTAACCCCTTCAATGCCAGTCACATGTATACAGTAATTAGTGCATATTTATAGCACTGATCGCTGTATAAATGTGAATGGCGCCAAAAATGTGTCAAAAGTGTCCGATGTGTCCGCCGCAATATCGCAGTCAAAATAAAAATCGCAGATCGCCGCCATTACTAGTAAAAAAAAGATATAAAAAAAAATCATAATTCTGTCCCCTATTTTGTAGGTGCTATAACTTTTGCGCAAAGCAGTCACTTATTGTGATTTTTTTTTTTTTTTTTACAAAAATACGTAGAATACGCATCGGCCTTAACTGAGAAAAAAATAAATAAAAAAAAATAAAAAAATTGGGATATTTATTATAGCAACAAGTAAAAGATATATATATATATATATTTTTATATTGTCGCTCTTTTTTTGTTTATAACGCAAAAAATAAAAAAACGCACGGGCGATCAAATACCACCAAAAGAAAGCTCTATTTGTGGGGAAAAAAGGACGCCAATTTTGTTTGGGTGCCACGTCGCACGACCGCGCAATTGTCAGTTAAAGCGAAACAGTGCCGCAAGCTGAAATTTCGCCTGGGCACGAAGGGGGTTTATGTGCCCAGTAAGCAAGTGGTTAAATGACTCTTAAGGCACCAGGATTAAACTCAAATGTCCTTGCAATTCTGTCAATGAAAGAGTCAGACAAGCACAGGGAGTGCTTTATTACTTTATTAAGGGGGAGCAATAGAGTATTATTTCCAAAGAAGTTACTGGAAAAGCTGTTTTTGCACAACCCTCATCTCAGACAAAGGAGGACAAATATAAACGAAATAACTAAATCATAGCTGCTCTGCTGAGACCCCAAGCGATCTCTGGTGTTCATAGTGTGTGCCTGGTAAATTCTCTCCTTTTCTAAAAGTGTTACTAAACCCAGATTAGTCTGTATATGCAGTAAAGCATGCTTGTTATACTCAATGTGGAAACTAAGAGGTTAATCCTCTACATTGTGTAAAAAGCATGTTTGACTGTCTTCTCTGATCCTCCCCTTCCTTTACTGTCCCCAATCCATCTCCTGGAGCACATGTTCAGTTTGGTGTGTATTGCTAGGGTTTTTTTGGGAGGGAAATCAGCAATGTCCAGACAAAGGGTCAGGGGTCCTGTGGCCTCATAGGCAGTCAGAGGAGAATGAAACGCTTCCTGCAAGCAATCAGATATTCGATACGAACACACACACACACACACACACACACACACACACACTAGTGGGCAGGTGGCAATGCCACTACAAGAATGTTACAGACACCCCTAGTGCATTCGCCACAGAATAAGGCTAGTATCTGCAGAATTTATTCAACCCATCACAATACTTAACAGTGAAATGAAAGATGAGAAGTGGTGTTGAACAAATTATCATATCACAAATGAACTTACAGCCTATTCTAAATAGATGCTTCCCCTTTGAGCTACAACATACATACATTGAATTGGTGGTGTTTGACCGACAGTGGCACAAAATGTACCAATGGTCTGGGAAGCATTGGCCTACATGTTGAACCTAGCTGTAATATAGTAGCTTTAACTTTTCATAAAGTGCAAGAAATTTTTTTCAATTGCAAAGATATAAAAAAAGCTCATTTCAAAACCATATATACAGGATATAAAAAAGGATGACATTATGTATGCCAAAAGACTAGTATTTAACCACTTGATCACCGGGCCTATTTTGGCACTTTTCTCCTTCATGTAAAAATCTCTTTTTGCTAGAAAATTAATCAGAACCCCCCAAACATTATATTTTTTTTTTTAGCAGACACCCTAGGGAATAAAATGGCGGTCATTGCAACTTTTTTTCTCGCACGGTATTTGTGCAATAATTTTTCAAACGCCTTTTTTTATAGGGAAAAAAACAGTTTCATGAATTAAAAAAAATAAAACAGTAAAGTTAGCCCAATTTTTTTGTATAATGTGAAAGTCGATGTTACGCCGAGTAAATAGATACTCATGGAATGGTGCCAAACTTCGCTTACAGGTTACTATTTGAGTTACAGAGGAGGTCTAGTGCTAGAATTATTGCACACACTCTAACGCACGCGGCGATACATCACATGTGGGGTTTGAACGGTGTTTACATATGTGGGCGGGACTTGCATGCGTGTTCGCTTCTGCACGTGAGCTACTGGGACAGGGGTACTTTAAAAAAAAAATTAAGAAAAAAAAAATGTTTTTGATCACTTTTATTCCTATTACAAGGAATCTAAACATCCCTTGTAATTAGGAATCACTGTGACAGGTCCTCTTTATGGAGAGATGTGGGGTCAATAAGACCCCACATCTCTTCTCCAGGCTTACAAGCATGAAATCGGTGAAAAAAAAAATCACCGATCACATGCCGACAGCCGCGATTGCGGCTTTGTTTACTTCCGGGTATCGGGCGTGACGTTATAACATTGCGCCCGGGCCTCCGACACCAGTCATATCTATGCTTCCCAGCAGCACCGGCCGATTCACTCTCCGGGCCACCGATGCCACGGGAGAGCCCGGAGAAGCACCAGGTGGCGGCGGGGGGGAAGTTTAGTCCCCTCCCGCTGCCTATAAGAACGATCAAGGGGCTTATTGTGCACAGGATCGCCGGCTGAAGACGGCAATATCTGAATGATGCCTGTAGCTGGAATGTCCCATTGTGATATCTGACATGTGCATGGGAAACAGCAGTTAAATACTTTTGACTATGTCTCTAAACTCCGGATGAAGCTTTTCAAGTCTAGACTAGTCCATAGTCATGATCATAAGAAAGAGTTGAACAAAACAAGGAAATTACCGTATTTATCGGCGTATACCGCGCACTTTTTTCCCCTTAAAATAAGGGGAAAATCGTTGGTGCGCGATATACGCCGATACCCACGCTTAGTTTGAACGCCTCCGCCGACATATTACAGCTCATTAGACTCGGGTACATTCGGCCAGGCTCGGCTTCACTCGCGGTCACGCTCCTAGCCTTTATGCGTGAGAAGCCGAGGGTGGCCGAGTGTGCCCGAGTGTACTGCGCTCGGTAAATTTTTGGCGGCGGCGTTCAAACTAAGCGCGGGAAGCGAGGATTCGACTCTGAGACAGCGCGGGAGAAGCGAGGAGGACACCACACTGAGGCCGCAGACGGACGCCGGACCGGGCAAGGCAGCTGATGGACACCGGGCAAGACACCGACAAGGGGCATCTAAACTAAGTATTTTCTTTTTTTTTTTTCAGGATTTTCCCTTTTAGGTTGGGGGTGCGGGTGCGCGCAATACCCCGATAAATACGGTATGTATGGCATATGACAAACCAAGGAGGGCAAGTCAGAGACTCATTATACAGGTGAAACTCGAAAAATTTGAATATTGTGCAAAAGTTCATTTATTTCACTAATGCAACTTAAAAGGTGAAACTAATATATGAGATAGAGTCATTTCATGCAAAGCAAGATAATTCAAGACATGATTTGTCATATTTGCGATGATTATGGCTTACAGCTCATGAAAACCCCAAATCCACAATCTCAGAAAGTTAGAATATTGTTAAAAGGTGCAATATTTTAGGCTCAAAGTGTTCCACTCTAATCAGATAATTAAGCCATAACACCTGCAAAGGGTTCCTGAGCCATTAAATGGTCTCTCAGTCAGGTTCAGTAAGAATCACAATCATGGGAAAGACTGCTGACCTGTCAGTTGTGCAGAAAACCATCATTGACACCCTCCATAAAGAGGGAAAGCCTCAAAAAGGCAAAATCGCAAAAGTTGGATGTTCCCAAAGTGCTGTATTAAAGCACATTAATAGAAAGTTATGTGAAAGGGAAAAGTGTGAAAGAAAAACGTGCACAAGCAGCAGGGATGACCGCAGCCTGGAGAGGATTTTCAGGAAAAGGCCATTCAAAGTGTTGGGGACTTTCACAAGGAGGCTGGAGTCAGTGCATCAAGAGCCACCACCCACAGACGGATCGTGGACATGGGCTTCAAATGTCGTATTCCTCTTGTCAAGCCACTCCTGAACAACAAACAACGTCAGAAGCGTCTTACATTGGCTAAAGGAAAAACAGACCTGGTCTGTATCTCATTGGTCCAAAGTCCTCTTTTCTGATAGGAACAAATTTTGCATGTCATTTGGAAACCAAGGACCCAGAGTATGGAGGAAGAATGGAGAGGCACACACTGCAAGATGCTTGAAGTCCAATGTGAAGTTTCCACAGTCTGCTGGTGTTGGTCCACTGTGCTTCATTAAATCCAGGGTCAACGCAGCCGTCTTCAAGGAGATTTTGGAGCACTTCATGCTTCCTTCGGGAGATGAGCTCTATGCGGACGCTGACTTCATTTTTCTGCAGGACTTTGCACCTGCCCACACTGCCAAAAGCACCAAAACCTGGTTCAATGACCGTGGGATTACTGTGCTTGATTGGCCAGCAAACGTGCCCGACCTGAACCCCATAGAGAATCTATGGGGCATTGCCAAGAGAAAGATGAGAAACACAAGACCAAACAATGCAGAAGAACTGAAGGCCGCTATTAAAGCATCCTGGTCTTCCATACCTCCTCCGCAGTGTCACAGGATGATGGCGTCCATGCCACACCGCATTGAGGCAGTAATTGCTGCAAAAGGGGCCTAGACCAAGTACTGAGTACATATGCATGCTTCTACTTTTCAGAGGTCTGATATTGTACAATCCTTGTTTTATTAATTGCATGTAATATTCTAATTTTCTGAGATTGTGGATTTGTTGTTTTTATGAGCTGTAAGCCTTATATAATCCTCACAATTATGACAAATCACGGCTTGCTTTGCATGTAATGAGTCCATCTCATATACTAGTTTCACCTAGGTTGCATTAGTGAAATTAATTAACTTTTGCACAATATTCTATTTTTTCGAGTTTCACCTGTATGCTATGGATCTTTCCCTTTGAATGATGTAACCATGTTGGTATACATTTTTGTAATAATTATACATTTTCTTAAACAATTTGTGTTACCGATTTTGTGTGACCCATATACATCTTGTATATTTGGGTTTTGACTACACTGAGGGATGAAGAGCAAGGACCTACCTATCAATATACCCATGTTTTGTGTTAGATTTAAACAAATTAGTTCCTAAATTGGCTTTGGAACACAAAGAAGGAGAAAAAGAGGAGCACATGAGACCCAAATACAACAATTTGATGTTCCTGGCCTACAACAAGGATAACATTATCCAAGTTACAGCTGGCGGTGGGTGCAAAGATGTTCAATCCTATGGGGGCACAGCTACAAGAGCTACTCACACATTCTCCTGATCAAACTCAAACCACATAAAGGGTATCTGCTAAAATATACAGGGATTTACCTCTACAGCTTTCTTCTTCAGTGCTAAACAATGCAAATCACACTCCAGTGAAACATGACCCTCACGTGCAGTGTTACACTGGAACTCCTACAAATGGAAAAAGGAGAACAAGGTTATGATCAGCAGTTCAGGAAGGTCATTATATCAAGCAGCTCTAAGGAGGCACACAGATAAAATATCCAACATCTTCACATGTACAATTCTGTTAATCATAATTTAAATATGAAAAATGACTTAATATAAAAAGAAAGGTTCTAATTAATGTATGCAAAGTGTTGACTACACGGGTCTCTTGCCAGCTCTATAGGGTTATAAATAAATTTATGCCTTTAGCCTGGTGTTAAGGCCTTGAGACACATTAACATATTGCAGATCTTACTTTATGTAGATACTTGGGAGAGCTGACATTCAATGCTCTGGCCAAACAAATGAATGCCAGATTGAGGTGGGGAAATAAACTAAAATACCAAGTGTTCCTGGGAAAAGCAATAATCCTTAGATCTGATGCCACATGAAAGAGGTTGTACACAGCATAAGCACAGGCTGTGGACAGGACATGATGAAAAACTAGGTAAATAAGACTAGGGTCACCAGGAGGCTAACAAGAGCATAGGAAAATGTGTCCTTGATCTTTGGTGTAGAGATGCGTCTTCTACAGCCACTTACTGTAATGGAAAAAAGGTGTGACATTGAGTGATATCGGCTACATGGAGATCTAGAGCTGCTGGAAAAAAGACTAACTTTTCTCCAAGCTTCATTAAAGGGATCCAACTGTGCGTTTTACTGGAAGGTTGTTTTCATTTTATTACTGCAAAACATGTTTACCAACCATTTAATCTCTTTAATCACTTCCCGACGGCCGTACGAATATATGCGGCCGTCGGGCGGTCCTGAATGTCTGACAGGGCGCATATATGCGCCCTGTGCTATTCCTGGCCACTAGAGGGCGCGTGCGCGGCCGCCGGCGCGCGTGTGCCCGCTGCATCCCTGAGATACCGATGCGCGTGCCTGGCGGCCGCGATGTCCGCCAGGCACTCGCAATCGGCGGCTACAGGGACAAGACGTGGAGCTCTGTGTGTAAACACAGAGCTCCACGTCCTGTCAGGGAGAGAGGAGAGCGATCTGTGTCCCTTGTACATAGGGACACAGCATCGGCCACCTCCCCCAGTCACCCCCCTCCCCCCACACAGTAAGAACACACCCAGGATACACATTTAACCCCTTCCTCACCCCCTAGTGTTAACCCCTTCACTGCCAGTCACATTTATACAGTAATCGGTGCATTTTGTAAGCGCTATAACTTTTGCGCAAACCAGTCCCCTTTTGCGATTTTTTTTTTTTTTTTAACCAAAAATATGTAGAATAATATGTATCGGCCTAAACTGAGGAAAAAAAATGTTTTTAAAAATATTATAGTAACAAGTAAAAAATATTGACTTTTTTTCAAAATTGTAGCTCTTTTTTTGTTTATAGCGCAAAAAATAAAAACCGCAGAGATGATCAAATACCACCAAAAGAAAGCTCTATTTGTGGGGAAAAAAGGACACCAATTTTGTTTGGGAGCCACGTCGCACGACCGCGCAATTGTCAGTTAAAGCGACGCAGTGCCAGAAGCTGAAATTTCACCTGGTCAGGAAGGGGTATAAGTGCCCAGTAAGGAAGTGGTTAAAAACAACTCTCAGACCCCCCCCCCCCCACGAACAGTAGGAGCAACATTTTACTCTAGTATATAGGACAGCCTTTCTCAACCTTTTTACCGCTGGGGAACCTTAAAAATAATTTTCAGGTCTCAGGGAACCCCTGATAAAACCCATTCATTGGGGGTCAGTGGGAACAATGCCCCTTACTTTGGTGGTCAGTGAGAATGCCCTTTTTTACAGTAATGGTAAGAATGCCCCCCTTACAGAGAACTATGAAGATCATTGGTGTAATACCACTGGCTCCTCCAAGTGGAATTGGCTCAGAACTATGTAGGCACCATCAAACAGGAGGTAAATCAGCCACAGCTCAAGGAACCCCTAGCCACCTCTGGAGGAACCCTAGGGTTCCACAGAACCCTGGTTGAGAATGGCTGATATAGGATATTAGTGCCCAGGTACGGCCTGCCCAGCACTAGAGTTTTCCTGGCTCCATTGTAGACAGCTGTGTGCATTGAGGGGATTAGAAAACGTGGCTGGTGAGTTTTGTTTTTTATAGAGACTGGTGTACTTAGAGCGGATCTTCACTGCATCACGCTTGATTTTGTTGAGAAATCACTTTGAAAAACCTTCCCATAACTTTTCTGGAAGGCAGATAATTTAAGTAGCATTTATTCTTGGAACCCATCTGCCCTTAGCACAGGTATGCATGTAGGAGAGCGCTCTTAACCAAGAAACCCCCCCCCCCCCCTTCTGGAAGACTCCGGGATGCAAGACATCATTTGCTTAGGCAGGAAACCAGAAGTCACTGAAGACACGTAAAAAAAATGTTTAAACCCAATATTAAATCGTTTCCGATCAAATTATTAATTCTTGCAGCACGAGGATTAAAAATAACCAGTGTTGATTGGGAGAGGAAAGTTCTACTTTACAGTGGTTACAAGGACTCAAGGTATTTACCTTTATGCATTCGGGCAAAACAAAATAAAAAAAATATGTGTGCAGCAGCCCCGCCCCCCCAATCAATACTTATCTGAGCCCCAACTCGAGCCAGAGATCTGCATGAGAGCAGCGGCTCTCCTGGTTCTCTTCTCTCTATTGGTTGAGACAGCAGCAGCAGCCATTGGTTCCTGCTACTGTGAGCAAATAAGGAGAGAGAGTGGGGCAGAGCCGAACCTTGCTCAATGTGTGAATTGGTACTCAGATCCGCAGCTCGTAAGCAAGCCTTCTTGGGCGCCCCCTAGGAAGCTACTTGCTATGGTGGCAAGAGGGTGGGGCCTGGAACGCCGACAGGGGACCCAGGAATAGGAGGATCGGGGCTTCTCTGTGCAAACCCGATGCACAGAGCATGTTTGTTATTTAAAAAATAAGTAAAAAGCAAACCTTTATGCCGCATACACACGATTGGTTCCTTTGATGAAAATGGTCCGACGGACCGTTTTCATCGGACGAACCAATCGTGTGTGGGCCCCATCGGGTGAAACCCCCCCCCCCCCCACCCCCATCAGTGAAAAAAATTAGAACCTGTTTTAAAATTATCTGATGGTTAAAAAACAGATTGTCTGTGGGCAAGTCCATCGGTTAAAAATCCACGCATGCTCAGAATCAAGTCGACGCATGCTCGGAAGCATTGAACTTCATTTTTCTCAGCACGTCACCGCGTTCTGACACAAACGGTTTAACTGATGGTGTGTAGGCAAGACTGATGAAAGTCAGCTTCATCGGATATCTGATGAAAAAATCCATCGGTTCGTTTTCATTGGATGAACCGATCGTGTGTGCAGAGCATTACCGTCACTTTTAACTAAATTATGTAGACTTTTATAGACTTTAGCAATTAAAAGCTGAGTGTCAAGCTGCTGTCAGCTGTCAGAACAGCAGCTACCCACTACTTCTTCCTTCCTCCCAATAGGCAAAAATCTGAAGCCGATTGGAGTGTTCGTGTTTATCTGCTCACTGATAGAATGTGATCAGTCAGGACATGACTGCATGTCTAACCAAGGTAACCAAAGAAATCTATATATCATTAAAAACTTAAAACAGAAATAAGGATATTTAAACATTAGCTCATCTAATATCCATATGATAGTAACACACATGTGAATACATGCTCTGTCTAGGGGCAATCTGGTCAGAAATGTGTCTAAGAGAAAAGAATGCAAATTTGGGAAGAATATACTACTGTAAGTTTATACGAGCAATTACTTAAAAACAGTTTTTTCTAAATCCACTTTAACAAGTACCTTTGGGGGTAACACCAACTAGGAACTCCCCCCACCCTCTCTTCAAATTATGGCAAATAAATCGGAAGCTGTACTACCTAATAAAAGACAGATGTAAATAAAGCTCCTGTAGATATGTTACGTTACTGCGATACAGTCAGACAAAAAAAAATATGTAAATTTCGCTAACCCTGTCACATAACGGACCTGCACTTCCTATAACGTCTAGTACACTTCCTCATCATTAGATTATTTGTTTTGTATATTATGGCAAAGCACCAAACCACAGAGACACTCAGAGAATACCAAAGACTACTTGCTCAGGACACAGCAGACCTGCTCTGGGAAACCACTTAAACTTCAAATTGTAGTATGTATTTTTTTTTTTGGAAAAAAATAAAAAGGAGCAATAAAAATAAACCTATGGGAGATTAACTTTAAAGTGTGACTCACAAAAAGAGAGCCAAACAATGGCAAGCTATGAATGCAGTCAGAACTGAAAAATGCTTAATTTTTATTAACCAAGAAAGTACTATGTACACCATGCTTCTTCAAAAAGGCAAAACACGCAAGTTGTAAATCATAAACATACAACACATTGGGGTTGATCAACTAAAACTTGAGGTACAAAATCTGGTGCAGCTCTGCGTAGAAACCAATCGGCTTCCAGGTTTCTTTTTCTCAAAGCTTAATTGAACAAGCTGAAGTTAGAAGCCGATTGGCTACCATGCACAGCTGTACCAGATTTAGCATTTTCCAGTTGTAGTAAATCAACCCCTTTGTCTTCATTTGCCAAAATTCAATAGATTGTAGACACCATTTTAAAAGTTTTACTATTGCCTTACTTTAAAGTGGGGGTTCACCCTAAAAAAATCTATATACCATTAGATCCAGCATACTGCTGACATCTGCAGTATGCTGTCCCCCCCCCCCCCCCGCTGTACTTATCGTGTTATTGTAGTTTTCACCCGGCTTCCGGGTTCTCTCTGCCCCGGGGAGTAGGCGTTCCTAAGACAAGGCGTAGATGATTGACGTGCTGGAAAAAGCGCGTCACGCCTTCCGAAAATTACACAAAGTGGGACTCAGCTTTTTACGGCGACTGCGCAGTCAGCTCTACACGACAGGCGCCGTATAGCGCCGTAAAAAGCCGAGTCTCACTTCGTCTATTTTCAGAAGGCGTGACGCGCTGTACCCGCACGTCAATCATCTACGCCAGGGGTGTCAAACTGGTGGCCCTCCAGCTGTTTCGAAACTACAAGTCCCATCATGCCTCTGCCTGTGGGAGTCATGCTTGTAACTGTTAGCCTTGCAATGCCTCATGGGACTTGTAGTTTTGCAACAGCTGGAGGGCCACCTGTTTGACACCCCTGATCTACGCCTTGTCTTAGGAACGCCTATTCCCCGCGGGGAATCAGAGCTCGGAGCCGGATGAGAAATACGATAACACGGTAAGTACAGCAAAAACCAAAAAAAAAACCCAGCATACTGCAGATGTCAGCAGTATGCTGGATCTAATGGTAAATGGTTGATTTTCAGGGTGAACCTTCGCTTTAAATTGGAAACGCTCAACTGGTATTTAAAGTGGGAAACCATGCATGAGACAGAGACAGACAGAAACAGTCCAGACAGATTTGTCCTGCACTTTCTTCAGCAAGGCAGCAATGGATACAGAATACTGTTTTTAACCACTTAATGACCGCCTCCTGCACATATACGTCAGCAGAATGGTAGGGCTGGGCACAAGCACTTACCTGTACGTCCTCTTTAAGTGCTCAGCTGTGGGCGCCCGCCAGCGACCTGGTCCGAAACTCTGCGGCCGCGGGACCCGATCGCCGCCGGAGTCCCACGATCGGTCACAGGAGCTGAAGAACGGGAAGAGGTGTGTGTAAACACACCTTCCCCGTTCTTCACAGTGGCGCTGTCATTGATCGTCTGTTCCCTGATATAGGAAAAGACCATCAATGATGTCACATGTCCCAGCCCCGCCCCCCTACAGTTAGAAACACATATGAGGTCACACTTAACCCATTCAGCGCCCCCTAGTGTTTAACTCCCAAACTGCAATTTTCACAGTAAACAATGCATTTTTATAGCATTTTTTGCTGTGAAAATGATAATGGTCCCAAAAATGTGTCAAAATTGCCTGATGTGTTCGCCATAATGCCGCAGTCACGATAAAAAAAAAAAAAAAAAAAATCGCTGATCACCGCCATAAGTAGTAAAAATATATATATATATATTAATAAAAATGCAATAAAACTATCCCCTATTTTGTTAACGCTATAAATTTTGCGCAAACCAATCGATAAAACTGAGAATTTTTTTTTATATCTTTTTGGGGATATTTGTTATAGCAAAAAGTAAAAAAAAAATATATTTTTTCAAAATTGTCGCTCTATTTTTGTTTATAGTGCAAAAAATAAAAAACGCAGAGGTGATCAAATACCACCAAAAATCTATTTGTGGGAAAAAAAAGATGACAATTTTGTTTGGGAGCCACATCGCAGGATTGGGGGTTAGGGTTTCCTATTGAAGAATATGGCTAGGACTCAGGAATTAAAACAGGGACCTCCCCCAAAGGTCAGGGGGCGGGTTCCCAGAGGTCAAAGGTCACAATGCGTGGCTGACCCACCCCCACCAAAGAGTACTGCCTACCCCAACTAAGTCAGGGAATGAACAAGTCGGGGAATGAACAAGTCGGGGAATGAACAAGTCGGGGAATGAACAAGTCGGGGAATGAACAAGTCGGGGAATGAACAAGTCGGGGAATGAACAAGTCGGGGAATGAACAAGTCGGGGAATGAACAAGTCGGGGAATGAACAAGTCGGGGAATGAACAAGTCGGGGAATGAACAAGTCGGGCAATGTGTAATTGTCAGTTAAAGCGACGCAGTGCTGAATCGTAAAAACTGGCCAGGTCCGGGTCTTAAGTGGTAATACAGAAGGGCTTTCTACAGCAAGTTCTTAGCTTAAAAATTTGAAAAAAAAAAAAAAAAAAAATGAACACATTTAAAGTTCATTCACACCATATGTGCATGAAAACTGATGGAAAAAGCACCCAGATTTCACTTGCAGAGACATAAAAGTTTACAACAATCTGTTTTCGTGTGTGTTTCAGTGAGTTTTTATGCACGTTGACATCAGTTTTCATGTGCGTTAGTTATGTGCCCCGTTAAAACCAATGTTGATTTCATGTCAGTTTTTTTTTCTGCCACTAGGGCAGTTTTATCTGAACTCCCAACCTTGAGCAGGTGTCAACATCCCCCTAAAATTCAAGCAAAATATTAACAGAATTTACCGCAGACACATTTTTAGGACTGGTTATGCGTTTTTCCCCTACAGTTCCTAAAACAGAGGAAAATCACAGCTCAGTATTATACAGTGCAAAAAGTTCTTAAGCACTTCTTTTGACACGATTTACAGTTCCATTAAATGGACAATATCTGCCTTCCAGTCTCAATTCCTATGTAGGTTACAGGAACAAGCTTGGAAAATGGTGACATATGCTTCTCCAGGTCACATTCCATAGGCTCATATAATATGGGGCACTTGGCAGCCACAGTTCAGTCTTTGCCACTGCTACCACTGAATATGGTGGTCTTTGATAACGTAATTTATGACGAAACATGTCAGGGCGGAGCCACTCACTGACGTCACCGCGTTAACGTGACCCCGGAAACACAGGTGTACGTTTGTTTTAGTTTTTTTCTGCCAGAAATTTTAAATCAGTTTTTTTCCGTGTGTTATTGTATACCTTTTTAACTGATTGCCGACCGCCCGCCGTCATATTACTGCGGGACGGTGGCACTGCTACGCGGGAGCACGTAGCTCTATGTCCTCCCTTTAGCAGCTTGTCGCGCGCCAGCGAGTCCCGCGCGCGTGCCCGGCGGGTACGCGCGATTGCTCGTTACAGAGCGGGAAACGGGAGGTATGTGTGTAAACACATACCTTTCGTTCCTGTCAGCGGGGGAAACGCTGATCTTCTGTCCATACAATGTATGGACAGAAGGTCAGTGACTTCCCCTAGTGAGGCCACCCCCCCATACAGTTAGAACACACCAGGACCACACTTAACCCCTTCCCTGCCCCCTAGTGTTAACCCCTTCACTGCCAATGGCATTTTTATAGTAATACAATGCATTTTTATAGCATTGATCGCTATAAAAATGCCAATGGTCCCAAAAATGTGTCAAAAGTGTCCGATGTGTCCGCCATAATATCGCAGTACCGAAAAAAAAACGCTGATCGCCGCCATTACTAGTAAAAAAAAATAATAACAAAAATGCCATAAAACAACCCCCTTTTTTGTAAACGCTATAAATTTTGCGCAAACAATTAATAAACGCCAATTGCGATTTTTTTTAACGAAAAATATGTAGAAGAATACGTATCGGCCTAAACTGAGGAAAAAAAATGTTTTTTTAATATCTTTTTTGGGATTTTTATTATAGCAAAATGTAAAAAATATTGTTTTTTTTTCAAAATAGTCGCTCTATTTTTGTTTATAGCGCAAAAAATAAAAACCGCAGAGATGATCAAATACCACCAAAAGAAAGCTCTATTTGTGGGAAAAAAAGGACGCCAATTTTGTTTGGGAGCCACGTCACACGACCGCGCAATTGTCAGTTAAAGCGACGCAGTGCCGAATCACAAAAAGTGCTCTGGTCTTTGGACAGCAATATGGTCTGGGGCTAAAGTGGTTAATAAACCCAGCGGTTACGTTACTTCACTATTTTGAGCCTTCATTCTTTCCTTGCGGTTCCCTATGCGACGCTGAGTCCAGGAGTGGATTGCCTTTGAAGAGATGAGCTTCCTGAACCTGGTGAGGATCGGCTGCGAGTGGAGCAACGCATAGCCCCTGGGATTTCCTATCACCTGACAGGGTGGATGTTCAGGCCTTCTTGACCTCATCTAACAGGGGGTCCAACATTTCTGGTAAGGGCATTACCTTTCTTCCTGGTGTGACCGTGAGGATTTTTTTTTCAATCAACTTCCATTTGAATTGGTGGTGGACTTTTCTCTCACTTTATCACAGTTTTTGAGCCATTATTGAGAATTGGACATTCTTATTCATGTACTGATTTTTTAACACAATTTTTCATTTATCAGTTGAGTTTTTATGGTATATAGTCTTTATCCTCTGGAAGGGCATCGACCTTTATTTATTTAATTCATATACACTTTGCTTTTTGCACAATGTTCATTTTGTGTTGATTATTTACCGCAACCTTAATTCCCCCCTTTTTTTCTACCACTGAATATGCCAAGTCCATTTCAAAGAAGAGAATCCTTTTGGGCTACGGTGTGTCTACTTTTCTTATGCGCTGCTTTACCCATTTGAATAAAAAGGAACACAGTCTAACCTGAGGGTGAGCTTTACCTGTTCTGTTTATAGCGCAAAAAATAAAAACTGCAGGAGGTGATCAAATACCACCAAACTAAAGCTCTATTTGTGGGGAAAAAAAGGACGAAAAAAAGTCAATTTTGTTTGGGAGACACGTTGCATGACCGCACAATTATCATTCAAATTGCAACAGCGCTGAAAACGAAAAATTGGTCTGGGCAGGAAGGGGGTGAAAATGCCCGGTATTGAAGTGGTTAAGCCATGTCATCTAGCAAGCTTGACAAGCCTGAATACCCGTAGTAACTGACAATTGTAAAGCATTTACACCAATACACAGGTAAGTGTCTGTGGTAAGGTAATCGAGATATAAAACATGTCTATACTACTGTATAATGAAACTTATGAGGTTCAGCAAGTGAAGAGTGCACACTACCCTTGTTGCAGAATAGGAGAGAACTCGCGATTGGTCTCTAGCAAAATGGGAGCCAATGCTGCGTAATATTTTGGTTGCCTGGCTGTAAAATATTGTCATCCGGAAATATAGATACAATTAGGACACTGGCAGCGTGAGAAGGTCTGTATTATAAAACATTTCAGCACTCCCCTTAACCATTGTGAGTGTATTAGAGAGGAGTTCAGCAATGCCCTCTCCAAAAAGCTGCTGAAACTACAGCTTGAGAGATCACCTTTACCATCAAATACAATACAGCCACCCAGTCTTTCATCTTGGAGGGCCAATGACTAAAATCTCAGGTCAATTTTATGAGTGAACTTTGCCAGGAGCCAAATAGTCCAGGGCTTTTTCATTCTTAAACCATTTTGTTTTGCCGTTTATTATTGTCTCTTCTTTCATTGCAATATATATTTTTCTGTAAATATTTTTCTACACTGGTTTTGTTTTTTGTGTTAGACTTCAATTTAAACTTAGTTGATCTCTAATGTACTAAAACCAGTGACCCTTTGCTTGCCTTTATCTGGCCCTTGAGGTACCATTCCATTCACTGACACCAATAATGGGGTACTATTCCTTCCACTGATGCCTTGTGTTGAGGCACCATTCCACCCAGACACCAACAATGGGGCACGAGTCCTCCCCTAAATACAAACAATGGGGCACCATTTCTCCCTGTAAAACCAATGATGGGGCATTGTTTACTCCCACTGACCAGGTATTTTCTAAATCCCACTGGTCCCAGTGGATACCTTTGTGGAAGAGGCTCATCCACTCTTGGGGTTGTAGTTTGCCTATTGTGCCGGTGTAACATAATGGATTTTCTGTTACTTAAAAGAGAAGTTCAGCCTGAGCTTTTTTAGGCTGGGATTCTCCTCTGGGTCATAGGAGTGCATTTCGTTTTGCACTCCTGTGACCCTTTTTCAGCAGAGGGTGGTTTGAAGTCCACTCTCCGCTGACGTCACTGCCATCAGTCCAGGCACTGCGTCATCTCAACTTCCAAGTCGGGATCCACCAGCTTTCTTGATTGATGGCAGCCTTAGCAAGCTGTTGAGACAGCCTTTCCCCGCCCCTCCACAGCTCATCGCTCCAATAAGCAAGGAGGACCAGAGCAGGAGCCATGCTCACCGATAGTCAGCATCGCTCGGGGAGGAGTGAGAACCGAGTCATCGGCGGTGTTCGGTTCTCAGTGCAGAAGGCCGGGGGACAGATGCAGCATCAGTCTGGTGCTGCATCCACCGAGGCAAGTAGGACTAGGTGAAAAAAAATAAAATAAACTTCTCTTTTAACAGGCAAGGCTCTGTTACAGTTCCAGACCACTCACTACACAGTCTAAGCAAAACGTGAGCACTTTCATTTCCAGCTTTTTTTTGTAATGTGGAACAAACATCTGGGACTTTGCTGGCTTTCCAGGGTCATGTTCCCATATATATTACCTCTTGACTTTAGGATACTCCTTGACATCCTGGGGTTATAAGTCAACGTAGGTCTTCTGAGGCTTCCCTATTAAAACATGTGCTAGTACATCAGTTCAAAGATCCTTGGGTAGCTTTTTGCATTCGGTGACTCTTTCAGAGACACTGAAGCAAGTTTCACTGAGCAGCATATGATATCACCTGTGATGTATTTCAGTTATCTTGCAAACCTGGCCTGTTAGTGGGCCCTGCAGGACAAGGCTGATGACCACTGCAATAAGTCACACCCTTAAACAGCCTTATTAACCACTTGCTTACTGGGCACTGCCCAGGCGAAATTTCAGCTTTCAGCACTGCGTCGCTTTAAATTAAAATTGCCCGGTCGTGCGACGTGCCTTACAAACAAAATTTACGTCCTTTTTTCCCCACAAATAGAGCTTTCTTTTGGTGGTATTTGATCACCTCTGCGGTTTTTATTTTTTGCGCTTTAAACAAAAAAGTGCGACAATTTAAAAAAAAAAAACATATTTTTTACTTTTTGCTATAATAAAAATCAAATTTTAAAAAATTTTTTTTTTTTTCTCAGTTTAGGCCGATATGTATTCTACATATTTTTGGTAAAAAAAAAATCGCAATAAGCGTATAGTAATTGGTTTGCGCAAAGGTTAAAGTGGCTACAAAATAAGGGATAGAATGCCGACAATTTTTTTTTTTTACTAGTAATACGGCGATCTGCGAATTTTGTCAGGACTGCGATATTGCGACGGACACATCGGACACTTTTGACACATTTTTGGGACCATTCACATTTATACAGCGACCAGTGCTATAAAAACGCACTCAATTACTGTATAAATGTGACTGGCAGGGAAGGGGTTAACACCAGGGGGTGAGGAAGGGGTTAATGTGTACCCTAAATTGTGTTCTGACTGTGGGGGGAGGGGGGACTGACTGGGGAGGTGACCAATGCTGTGTCCCCATGTACAAAGGACACAGCATCAGTCTTCTCTCCCTGACAGGATGTGGAGCTCTGTGTTTACACACAGAGCTCCACGTCCCTGCTCTAAAACTGCCCATCGGCGGGTACCTGACGGACATCGTGACCGCCAGGCACGCGCGTCGGCATCTCGGGAGCGCACCCCCCAGTGGCCGGAGAAGACGATGCCGTCAAATGACGGCGGCTGGGATATTCAGATTCCCTTTGCCGCCGTCATTTGACGATAAACGGGGATTCAAGTGGTTAAACTGTCTAAAGCAGGCACTTGAATATATGTGTCATTGACCATGAAATACTGAAGTGTTTCTACGTGAAATCCTAATTCATGTATTACAGGAGATTTTATTCTGAACCCCAACCAGGTCAATAGACTCAGAAGATATACTCATTGTCCATTGTGTGATAACCCTATCTAAAGCCTTTTGATTATCAGGTGTAAATGTCTTCTGCCCTGTCTCAACTCTCCAGACGGTTCCATGGCTGGCTATTGTGTACATTGATTGCCTGGGGCTTTTGTCTGAATACACATAACAGTCTTTCTATTCAAACCTTTCTGACCAATCTCTGCTGTGTCATTTTCAAATCCTCATTTGCATGGTTCAGGAGGACATGATGGGAAACTGCCTGGACTTTAAAAAGGACCAATAAGAAAGCGGTTGTTGGGGGCGGGATGTTCCAAATCCTGTATAAAAGTGTGCTGTGTACTTTCAATAAGGTGTGTCCTGTTTACATCCAGCATTAAGCTTTGGCTCATGTGTGGATTATTCTGCGATTCCAGGGATATTCCTACTCGTGGAATATTGGGTGATTTTCTTTTATTAGAGAAGAAGGGAATGGATGACGGGGATATGTTCTACTACCGTCACAATATGTTCTAAAAATGTCCAGAATTGGTGTTTTGATTCTTATATGAACAGAACAGCAGATAACGGATATACAGTATAACCATGCAACAAGAATTTACCGATGCAGGCAGTTCCCGGGGTTACAAATAAGATGGGGTCTGCAGGTTTGTTCTGAATTTGTAAGTCGGAACAGGTAACATTTTTTAAGTGTAAAAATAATTTTTATGATTTTTTTGGATAGCATAGGGAAGGGTTATCACCCCTGTCAATTTGTTTTGCTGTATGTACCCCTGATCAGAAGATTTCATCTTACTTTCTGTCCCAATGACAGTTGGATTTGGAAAATTTTGGGTTGTTGTGGAAACAGGGATTGGTGATAAGGCTTCAGTGGGGATACCTTTTTCCCATGTTAGAGCTTACAGGAGTTAATTTCCCTTTCTAGGGGTAGATTTCCTCTCCCTCCATTTGTAAGTAGGAATCGTTTGTAAGTCGGATGTTTGCAACTAGGGGACCGCCTGTATATGCCAACAACGCAGATGAAGTACCATACAGAGAAATGTTAGTTTTGAAAAAACATTTGTTCGATCAGGCAGTTATACAGACCTTTTTAATTCTCCGACAAGGGCATCGAAGTTTAACTTTCTGGATACAAAGAACTGAACAACTTCCCTGGTGACAAATCTCTTTGCACCGATGTCCACAAGGCAGCTGAAAAAAAAAAAAAAAAAAAGGTAAATAAAGTTTAACAATGAAAAAGACATGGATTCAGTTCATCATAAAAATGCAAAGCATATTTAAAGCGGTATTAAACCCAAAAATGTATTATATTGCAGCTTACCAATCATTAGATATGAGGGCTGCATCGATTTTCCTTGATTTTTACACCTGGTGATCTTGCAAGTATCACACCTACTGTATTAGCCTACTGGGGGAAACGTCACCCAACCATCCAAGAACAGTTTGGCGATGAACAATTCATTTTGCAGCATGATGGAGCACCTTGCCATAAGGCAGTGACAACCAAGTGGCTTGGAGAACAAAACATCTAAATTTTGAGTCTATGGAAACTTCCCAGACCTTAATCCCATTGAGATTGTGTGAACAATCTTTAAGTGGCGGGTGAACAAAAAAAAAAAACACAAATTCTGACAAACTCCAAGTATTGATAATGCAAGAATGGCTGCCATTAGTCAGGATGCGGCCCAGAAGTTGATTGACATCATTCCAGGACGTATTGCAGAGGTTTTGAAAAAAAGGAGGGTCAACACTGCAAATATTGACACTGCATAAACTTAATGTAATTAGCAATAGCAAAGCATTTGACACTTATGAAATGCTTGTAATTATACTTCAGTATACCATAGTAAAATCTGACAAAAAAATCTAAAAACACTGAAATATAAATTTGGGCAAATTTATATTTGTGTAATTTACAAAATTTTTGGCCGCGGCTGTACTTGGTATTACCTCACAACTGTAATTGTATGAAATCCAACAAACAGGCATATCTTTATGGGGTAACTTCCAACAAATCAACAGGGTCTGAACACCTAGATGGCATACAGAACCATGTACTTATTGCATATATACAGCATGTTTAAGTCTCAGGCATCATAAGGCATATCTAAAGGTTCTGCGCGATTGTGTCAGTCTGTACACCACAGACGGCACCATAAATTTAATTGTCATCCGTATGAGACTGCAACATAAAACATTTAATGGTTATTCGTATGAGACTGCAACAAACATTTGAGAAAGCTACAGCAAGCCTTTCATATGGCAAAAAACTTCAGTGGAATTTAGATTTAAATTAATCATATGTTATATATTAGCAGCCTTCTGTTAAATTGATAGAAAAACCATACATTCATAAGGTGCCAAAACAGATGGAAATGTAGTCTACATACGATTACAATAATACAATCTCCTATCTACGGTTCAGTAAGCTTCCTTCCACAGGAAATGTGCCTGCTACCATCGAATTACACCATGTGAAAAGTCAAAGGAAAGATGCTGAGCTCTGTAAATGTCTGCAGACCTTCTAGTCAGCAGCTACAGCAAGAGACAGAGACATACTAGGGAGCCATACAATATGAAACTTGGGTCAAGAAACAACACTTCCACAAAGCCCCAAAGGGCAGAAAAACACCTTCAGGCTGCCAAGAAAAACAGCTCATGTCTGGCCATCAGCAACATCGTCAATCCCAGAGTTCTACTGCTGAGACCCACCAAATTACCAGCAACGTGCTATTTTATTCATGCCAGTGGAAGCAGACTAATTGCAAGTGACTGATACGCCTTCAAATCCCACTTATTTCCTAATGACAATACATTTCCTTACAGGAGATTCCAGGCTGAACATTTTCTCAGGCTTCCACAGTTGGTTCCTAACTGGAGGTTTACTCAGAGGAACATACGCACTTTAACATGTATTCAAGCTGTCATTAACCTTCAGTAATGATATTAGCAGAATCGGCTATAAAGATATTTTATAGCTGAATAACAAATGTTTTCTACCTTCTAACAATTTGTAAAATTCTGTATTTGCATTCAGCTAAAGTAATAAAAATTATTTGGTATATATTGTAGCTGAATAGATGTAACACTTTAATAACCAAAAAGGTCATTGATGCATAGGTGTCCATCCAAAGTAAATAGCGTCCGTATGGGTCAGTAACTTTGAATATAACTTTATAATTAATAGTTAACCGCTTCTCTACCGTGGGTGTTTTTCAGATTTGGTGTTTACAAGACTAAACATTTTTTTTTGCTAGAAAATTACTTAAAACCCCCAAACATTATATATATATATATATATATATATATTTTTTTTAACACCCTAGAGAATAAAATGGCGATCATTGCAATACTTTTTGTCGCACCATATTTGTGCAGCGGTCCTACAAGCGCACTTTTTTTTTAGGAAAAAAATCACTTTTTTGAATTAAAAAATAAGAGCAATAAATTTGTCACGCTTACAAATTGCGCCCGCTCGTGGCATGGCGTCAAACTTTTACCCTTAAAAATCTCGATAGGCGACGTTTAAAAAATTCTACAGGTTGCATTTTTTGAGATACAGAGGAGGTCTAGGGCTAGAATTATTGCTCTTGCTCTAACGATCGCGGCGATATCTCACTTGTGTGAATTCGACACCGTTTTCATATGCAGGCGCTACTCACGTATGCGTTCGCTTCTGCGCGCAAGCTCGTCGGAACGGGGCACTTTAAAAAATATTTTTTTTTTTTTTCTTATTTATTTTTATTTAGTTTATAATTTTTTATAAACGTCACTTCCGCCCAGCAGAGGCATGGGGACGGGCGAGGGAAATTTTTCCCACTCTCGCATCCCCACTGAGCAGACCCGATCGCCTCCGCCGCTATCGACGGCTCCGGTAAGTGGCGGAGGGCGCGGGAGAGCGGCGGGAGACCGCCGTTATCTTTTACAGGATCGTTAGTACTAAAGATGGATACCTCAGTTTTGAAAAACGTCATTTAAAATGATAGTGTGTGTGGGCTACACATCCTTTTCAGGTTCTGAAAAACGACAAAAAAAAATCGAACATGCTGCATTTTTTAGCGTCGTTTTAAACAATGCCATTTTTCGGGTTGAAAAAAATGATTGTGTGTGGGCTAAAACGACGTTTTGAACCCGCGCATGCTCAGAAGCAAGTTATGGTAAAACTATCGTTCATAATGGAGTAAGCACATTCATCACGCTGTAACAGACAGAAAAGCGCGAATCGTCTTTTACTAACACGGAATCAGCTAAAAGCAGCCCAAAGGCGAATAGAACTTCCCCTTTAGAGTGCCGTTGTACGTCACCGCGATTTGTTCATAATTTTTTTTAAATGATGGTGTGTGGGCAACGTCGCTTTTAATGATGAAGTTGGAAAAACTTCGTTTTTTGGACATGCTGAAAAATGATCGTGTGTACATGGCATCATAGCCTTATACAGATGTATACTGTAATCCGCTGGCTGCCAAGGCATAGGCATGGTTTATTTTCTGAATGATCATACTATATACCCTGCATGTGATTACCACAAGATTGCCTGTCATGTTGATCATGTTGGGAAATCCGGTGATAGTTTCCTAAATGCTAGGGGAGACCCAGAGCTGTCATTTGTAAGTGGAAACTGTGATCTCACATGGAATAGTAATTTGTTTCTTAATTCCTGGGGGTACTCATTCCCTATACTAGCAACTTCCCATTCCTGTCACTAGGTTTTAAAACAAACCCGTCATTTACAATGGTTGGACACAAGACTCTTCTGGACGATAACCTTAAGGCTTCATTTCCACTGGCGTTTTTACAGCCACTTTTCTGAGCGGTTTTTACAGCTTAAAAACACCTGTCCATGTTTATTTTAGAAAAAAAAAAAAAATTCTGAGCTGGAGCTTTAAAAACGCTGCGGCAGCGTTTTTGTGCGTTTTTTTAATGTCTGGCGTTTTTACAGCTCTATTGCTGGAGCTTCAGAACGCACTGGTCCCGCGTTTTTTTGCAGCTTAAAAACGTCTCAGCCATCTAGAGCTCAAAAACTTCATGGTGGGCATGAGGCCATAGACTAACATGGACAGGCGTTTTTAAGCTGCAAAAAACGCTCAGAAAAGTGGCTGTAAATCGCCAGTGGAAATGAGCCCTAAAGTGCAACAGTACACACAACGTGATAAAAATAAATGTTCTTTAGCAAGGAACATAAATTTCACATTATTAATTATGCTACCAAAATTAGTGTGTGCTGTAAACTGGCCCCAGCATTATTCCTGTTTCTTCTTGCTGGAGGCTGCGATGTTGCTGAAGCCCAGAGCCCCTGAACAGCAGTAAATCTGCAATAAGCGTTTATCGATTACATTTTGCGCAAAAATTTTAGCGTTTACAAAATAGGGGATAGTTTTATTGCATTTTTATCAATTTTCTTTTTTTTTACTACTAATGGCGGCAATCAGCGATTTTTTTTCGTGACTGCAACATTATGGCGGACACTTCAGACAATTTTGACACATTTTTGGGACCATTGTCATTTTCACAGCAAAACATGCATTGTTTACTGTGAAAATTACAATTGCAGTTTGGGAGTTAACCACAAGGGGGCGCTGAAGGGGTTAAGTGTGACCTCATCTGTGTTTCTAACTGTAGGGGGGTGTGGCTGTAGGTGCAACGTCATTGATTGTGTTTCCCTATATAAGGGAACACACGAACAATGACAGCGCCACAGTGAAGAACGGGGAAGCCGTGTTTACACACAGCTCTCCCCATTCTTCAGCTCCGGGGACCGATCGCAGGACTCCAGCAGTGATCGGGTCCGTTGGTCCCTCGGCCACGGAGCTTCGGACCGGGTGGCGGGCGCATGCCTGCGACCCACGGCTGGGCACTTAAGGGGACGTACCTGTACGTGCTTGTGTCCAGCCGTGCCATTCTGCCGACTTATATGTGCAGGAGGCGGTCCTTAAGTGGTTAACCGGTTAAGACCCGTACCATTATGCAGGTTAAGGACATGGCCCCTTTTTGCGTTTCGGAACTGGGTCGCTTTCTTTTGGTGGTATTTGATCACCTCTGCGGTTTTTATTTTTTGCACTATAAACAAAAATAGGAGCGGCAATTAAAAAAAAAAATATATAATTTTTTTTTTACTTTTTGGTATAATAAAATATCCCCCCCAAAAAATAAAATATTTTTTTTTCCTCAGTTTAGGCCGATGCATATTTTCTACATATTTTTGGTAAATAAAAAAATAAAATCGCAATAAGCGTTTATTGATTGGTCTTAAAATAGGGGATAGTTTTATGGCAATTTTTTAGTAATGGCGGCCATCAGCGATTTTTTTCGTGACTGCCATTATGGCGGACACATCTGACACATTTTTGGGACCATTGTAATTTTCACTGCGAAAAGTGCTATAAAAATGCACCGATTACTGTGAAAATTACAATGGCAGTGAAGGGATTAACCACTAGGGGGCGCTGTAGGGGTTAAGTGTGACCTCATGTGTGATTCTTACTGTAGGGGGCGTGGCTGAATGTGTGACATGACAGGGAACAGACGATCACTGACACTGCCACAGAGAAGAACGGGGAAGGTTTGTTTACACTCATCTCCTGTGACTCGATCGTGGGACACCCGCAGTGATCGGGTCTGCGGGTCCCGCAGGCAGGGAGCTTCGGAACAGGTTCTTAAAGGGGACGTACATGTACGCCCTTGTGCCCAGCCGTGCCATTCTGTCAACATATATCGTCGTGTGACGGTCCTTAAGTGGTTAAGCAGTATAGGAACTTATTTTTAAGGTTTTACATACCAGCTATACCAGAAAAAGGGAAGGCATGAAGCGATCTACTAGCAGGACTTAATATTCTGACTAATGTTCCACTTTAGGGGCTCTTGCACCAAAAACGCCACATTTTTAAATGTTCAGGGTATTTTTTGCCTTCTCATCTGTATTGCATCCCATTGTTTTTAGTGGACCTGTACAAACAGGCACATACTGTAAATATCATTAAACTAGTGTTTTCTCTGATAGAAAAAGCAGCAATTGTAATGAAAACCTTGGGTAGCTTAGTATGTCAGAAACTCATGAAAGGGAGACACGGGCTTTCATTCATAACCCACTCTTATCAGACAGCTGACTGAATAAGCCGATGTCTAAGGCAGCACTTAGTAGTGAACAGCAGTGGCCAATATGGGAGACAAATTTCACATGCCAGGGGGGCGTGGCCAGCACGGCATGTGAACGGACGCAGGTTCACAGAGCTCCGCACTGATCCTGAAAGAATCCGGTTTCCGGCACCGTTTACACCCGCTGTTTTTCGGTCTGGCAGACAGGGGAACACTCCCCCAACACTCGGTTGCTGTCGGATCACGGCTGGAGGGTATGATGACCCGGGGACAGAAGACAGACAGCGGCAGGCTGGACTCCCAAGATGGTGCCGCTCCACCATCAGCACAGAAGGCGCGCGGAGGAGACAAGGGGAAGGAGGGGGTGAGTAAAGCCCTGAAAAAGGCTACAGAGACCCCCGGGGACCCCCCTAAGGACATGAGATACTATGCCCATAAGCTGGCAGGGAAGCCCGGAGTGGCAGGCGTGCTTCCCCTGGATGACTGTGCCCCCCAGAGTGACATTGAAATGGAGGAGGAGGAAGAAGTACAGGGAGCAGGGGCCATGATGGAGCAGGCAGGGGGAAGCTCTGGTGACCTGCAAGGGGAAGCATATGACACTGAGGTGGAGGGGGGAGAACAGCCCACGTTGGCTGCCATACTGAAGGCAGTGAACAAGTGCACAGTGTCAGTCAATGGCCTGCAGCTCAGGTTTGGGAGTCTGGAGGAGGAGGTGTGCCTGATCCGCCATGACATACAGAAAATGAGGGAAAGGACCACGGCTGCGGAAGGGAGGATTAGTGACCTAGAAGATAAGCTGCCCCCATTGATCAGAGAAACCCAGGCTGCCACACGGCTGGCCAGGGCCGTGGATATGCGCGCGGAAGATTTTGAAAACAGACTTAGACGCAATAATGTGCGCATAGTGGGATTGCCGGAGAAGGTGGAGGGACGGGACCCCACGCAGTTTGTGGAAAAGTGGATGACTGATGTTTTTGGCAAAGAAGCATTCACGCATCTATACGCAGTGGAGAGAGCACACAGAGTGCCCTCAAGGCCTCTTCCGCCGGGCAATCCTCCCCGCCCGATCCTTGCCCGTCTTTTAAATTACAGAGACAGAGAAATAATACTGAGACTTGCCAGGGAAAAGCGGAATGTCCAGTTCAATGGCACACGGGTCTCATTCTACCCGGATTTTTCCGCCGCAGTGCAGAAGAGCCGGGCTCGGTTCACTGAAATTAAGAAACGCCTGCAGAGGGTGCAGGCACCATATGCTATGCTGTACCCGGCGAGACTCCGAGTCATTCTCAGAGGACAGGCCCACTTCTTTGAGCAGCCGGCTGATGCCTCAGACTGGCTGGATGCCAACGAAGGGGCACTCCGTCAGGCCAGGAGACCACCCGCGGCAGAAGATGGACACTCGGACTGAACACGGTCTACCTCGCATACTTGCTCCCTCGCATGAGGGTACTGCCGGAAACACACATTACCCCTATATTTTGGTGCTGAAATGTGAGTTTGGAAATGGTGTTACTACCACACCCAGCGAAGATGATTGCTGACGGGGCTGCCACGTTTGGTGGCCGAATTGAAGTTCGGAGGGATCTGTTGTGCCGCAGTTGCCGGGGTTGCCTGTTGGCTCCCCAAAGTTTGAGCCCACAAAGGGCGTATGTGAAGATGGGTGTATACCCCTTACAGGCGGATGGCCTGCTACGAGAGGAAATTGATGCACAGTTGTGCATCTCAGCTTGCTACCAGTTCTCAGTTTACTCCAGAGCCCGCTTATACTTTTCTTTTTCTAGTTATGGAAGATCTTCCTTTATTTTTTCTGCCACCTGGATGTTTGCCCTGTCCCTATTCCTGGCCTGGCTTACCACGCTGACACCTTCAATTGGGTGGGTGGAGGGTGTCTGGGGCGGTGATGTCTTTTCCCCTTCTGAAGTTCTGCATCAACCCCCCTGATGGCGACAGTAACTGCGTTATCGTGGAATGTCCGGGGACTGCAGGACCCCCTGAAAAGATCTATGGTGTCATCCCTGATGAGGAAACAGTTACCAGCTATTTGTGCACTCCAGGAGACTCATTTAACCCCTGATTCTGTGTCCTGCTTGGGGTATCGGTGGGCGGGCAGGGTGTACCATTCCACTCACACCTCGTCTTCTAGGGGGGTGAGTGTGCTGGTGCATAGTGCACTGGACTATGAGGAATTACAGGCGGATGTGGATGCTGAAGGCAGATATGTTTTTCTGTTATGCAAATTGTTTGCTTTTAAATGTATTCTTGATTTTGTATATGTGCCTCCCCCGTATAATAATCAGGTGCTGCGGGCTTTGGTGGAGTTCCAGGTGCGGTTCCCGGAGGTACCATTGTTTGCCTTCGGGGACTTCAACTGCTACATGGACCCGAACATGGATAAACATCCGCCGGGAGGTGGGAGGAGGGGGGTACGTCGTACGGCCCTACGGAAACTAGTAGAGGAAGTGGGGTGGAGGGACCCTTGGAGAGCTAGACACCCAGGGGAGAAGCAGTTCTCATGTTTTTCTAAAAGCCATTCGACCTTATCTAGGATAGATCTCGGTCTGTGTTCTCATGCTGCTGAGAGGTATGTGGTAGATGTGGCGTATGGCCTGAGAAGTGTATCAGATCATTCCCCACTGATTGCATCCCTGGAGGTGTGTCCCCCTTCGGCGGTGGCCAAGGCCCCGTGGAAGATGAACGCCTTCTGGTTGAACCTTTTCACTTCC
The DNA here is from genome assembly GCA_029574335.1 of Rana kukunoris. Taxonomy (NCBI): domain Eukaryota; kingdom Metazoa; phylum Chordata; class Amphibia; order Anura; family Ranidae; genus Rana; species Rana kukunoris. The sequence continues at coordinate 628,884,022 of CM056049.1, read as the reverse complement.
CATGAACACATAGAGGCCCGCATCGAGGAATATTGGCGTGTGCACGCTGACTTTGACAACATGGCGGTCAACTGGGAAGCCTTTAAGGCTGTCCTGAGGGGCTTACTTATCACAGAGATCCAGGCCACCAAGGGACGGTCAAATGCACAACGGGAGGGGGTGGAAAGGATGGCAGAAAGGCTAGAGGCCAAATTCATTGCAGACCCGTCTGACAACAATAGGGAGGCGTGGCTGTCGGCGCAGGATGCCCTGTACCGGGTCACGACCTCAGGAGCGGAGAGGAAGCGCTTTTTCCAAAAGGCGGCATTCTATGAGAAGGGTGAGCATACTGGTCGCATGTTAGCAACTATCGCCCACGCCCAGCAGTTGTCGCCCTCTATAGGGGCGCTGCGCACTGCCGGTGGGGGGGTGACTAACTCCCCTGATCAAATCCTTTCCGAACTAGTAGGATTCTACTCCTCCCTGTATGATTCCAAAAGGTCATATTCACTAGACTCCCTGGCTGAGTATTTAGACCCTGTACAACTACCAATGTTGTCGGCCTCCCATAAGGAGATGCTTGATGCCCCGCTGACCCTCGGTGAATTTCAGATGGCGACCAGCCTGTTCCCTAACTCGAAGGCCCCCGGGGACGATGGTCTTCCAGCGGAAGTATACAAGCAGTATGGGGAGTTGATACTCCCACACCTGCTGAAGGTCTTTAATGCTGCGAGGGAGGTGGGCATGCTCCCCCTCTCTATGACCAGGGCAAACATTGTTCTGATTTTGAAACCTGATAAGGATCCTCTTGACCCGGGATCATACAGACCGATCTCCCTTCTACAGAACGATGTCAAGATTCTCGCCAAGGTACTGGCGGTCAGACTGAATGAGGCTATCTCCACTGTAATTCACTCTGACCAATCAGGCTTTATGCCGCAGAAGTCGACGGCGATAAACTTGAGGAGACTCTTTATTAATATGCAATCACGGGCAGACAACATTGGGGACAGAGCCTTGCTATCGTTGGACGCCCATAAGTTGAAACTGTCACCGGTTGGGAGGGTGAACCTCATAAAGATGATCCTTATGCCACAGCTGCTCTACGGTCTACACAACTCCCCAACGGTTATCCCCCTGAAAAAGTTTAGAGTCATCAACTCAATCTTTCGCTCCCTGATCTGGCTCACAAAGCCCCCAAAGGGTTAAACTTGAGCAACTACAGCGCCCAAAGGAAGCCGGTGGATTGGCGCTGCCCAATCCATGGCTATATTACCTGGCCTCCCAGTTGCAACATATCGCGAGGGTGGCGGGACCTCAACGGGACTTGCAGCTGAACTCGAGGGACTCCTCGGCTCGGCTGCTCAGATTCACGACTGGGGGGAAGTGATGGAGGGTTTGGAGGCCTTGCAATATGCTAAATCTAACAAACGGTTCCCCACGTACAACCTCATGCAGAAGATCTGGAATAAGGCTAGGATGATGCAGGGAGTGACAGGGTACACTAAATACAGCCCCATTTGGGATAACGCGTACTATCAAGAAATAGCTAAATTACCGTATGGGCAGAAATGGAAACAGTATGGGATATCCCTGTTATCACATATAATTAGAGCGGGTGGGTTGAGGCCCTTCTCGGAGCTCAGAGAGGACTTTCAGCTGCCAGCATCCATGTATTTCTACTACTTGCAGCTTAAACATGCATTTGACGCACAGAGGGAAGCGGATATATGGTCCATGGATTTGGCACTGGTCTTTAACTTCCTGTCTGATGTGTCTACCTATAAGGGTTTCATATCTAATTGCTATGCCATGCTGCTGAACCTCCTTCTGCCGGAGGCCCCCCTCAAGGCGGTAGCCCGGTGGGAACGGGATGTAGGCGTGTTCGAGGAGGAGCAGTGGGAGGAAGCCTTACAGGCGGTTCCTACATGCTCCCTGAACGACTGTCACAGCTCTACATTCTCCTAAGGACACATTACACACCTGCCAGATTAGCGCATATGGGTTTGGGGGTAGACCCCTGCTGCACTAGATGCTGCAGGGACCACGGAGATCTCATCCACCTACTATGGCGCTGCCCGAAGCTTCACCTGTACTGGACAGGGGTTGTTGACACTATTAGCGGGGCCTTCCAGATACAGGTTCCATTGGAACCCAAGATCTGCCTGTTGGGGATAACGGATGGCTTGCTGGCAGAGGATATCCCAAAACAGGCTATTGGCAGGGCTCTGTTTCAGGCTCGTTTAATGATACTGAGACACTGGAAGGACACTGAACCACCTACGGTACAGGAGTGGATTAAGCAGATGGGGGTCACGTTGAGGCTGGAGAAGGTGGTGTATCAGAGAAGAGGGGCCAGTGGTAAATATGAAAAGTTATGGGCCCCGTGGCTCGATGTTCCAGGTCTGGCTCCGATAGATCTTGTGTGGGATCGTCTATTTTAGGACCTTGATCACTTGATTTCTAGCTATCTATATGCATCCACTGGAGAGGGGGGGGGGGGAGAGAAGGTGATAGGGACTCTGCAACGGGAAATGATATTTGGCGTAGTGTTAGGATGCATTATATGTGTATCATTCATTGTGATATTGGTTGAAAAAATGCTCTGGAGTTCTGTATGTTATTTCCTGTATTTGCTCAATAAAACTTTTGTTTGAGAGAAAAAAAAAAAAATGTCACATGCCATCATGCGCTGGGGTGCCACATCAAGAACCTGTCCATGTATAGAAAACCAGAGCTGGCAATGTGATTCGGACTTAGGTGTCCGTTTATGAAGCAGTGAATTCTATTCACTGCTTCGTTCTCCGGCTATCACAGTGAAGATTTTTCTCCTCTGTGTGACGGTTTATCAAGCGGAGAAGATCGTTTCACCCTTGGAGGAGTAAAGTGATCTTCCAACGCTTCTAACACTGGATAACGCCCCCTTTTACTGTAATCTCGTGAGACTTTACGAGAGTTCCAGTACCAGAAATTCACAGAAACACTGAGATGTCAGTTTATTGAGCAGTGATAAATTATCACCGCTCATTACACTGACAGACCCCGTGGTTAATGTAATTAAAATAATGAGTCCCCCTGCATTTTATATATATATATATATATATATATATATATATATATATATATATATATACACACACACACACACACACATATACATACACACACACACACACACAAATATTACAGGAGAACATGGTTACAGTGTTGGGGGGTCTGAACGAGGTAGAAGAAAGTTAAAAATCTTCCTCCTTCCTCCTCAGAACCCCCGGGATTCTCTCTTCACTCCCGCTTCACCAGCTCTGAGATGGTGAATCGGGGAGTGTGAATTCTGACACAGATCGCCAGTGAAGAGCTCAGATCACAGCTTCATAAATTGGCCGTTTCTGTGTCAGTCTATGAGACTTCACTGTGTGTAGAGATAATCGGCGGGAGAACAAATTCAAACACTTCTCCCCCGATTATCTCTGTTTCATAAACTGTTTATGGGCTGTGATCACTGGTGATCCCTGGGATCACCGCTGTTCACTGCTTCATAAACGGACACCTTAGGTTGCATTGATAGGCGCTGACATGCACAACTGCAGAGTAATAGGTATGTTCCAAGGCTATACGATGGAAACACACAGGGGGGGTGAAGGGAGGGAGGAATGGTGAAATTACTCAGGTTGATAGTCACGAGAGAGGACACTGCGGTGGTAACATAGGGATTCGGGAGCTGCGTCCCAGGAGCAATCTTACCCAATCTCTCACTGATGCTCTGTCCTCCCCCATCTTCAAATACAATCTGTCTTGCCAACAGATAGAGAGGTTCTCACAATGATTTTACAAGTTCCCATCTTGCTTTAATAAAAAATAAATTGAGGACGGAGGCGCACAACATGTAGAGTTTAAAAGCTTTCTTTCCATGGCATGACGTCTCTCACAATTTATGTGGCAAAAGTCCTTATGGTATTCTGAATTGAATGACGGTAAAAGTCTTTGCATTTTTTTACAGAGAAAAACATCAACATAAATAATGGTGTTAGTTTTTTCTGTGATTTTTTTCACATTATGGGATTTAGAACAAAATAAAATATAGTTCCAAGTAAGCTTTGCAGGTGAAAATGTAACAATAGGTTTCATATGAAAAATTATACTGAACTCTGCTACTCTGAGAATGCACGACGATCATCAATAGGGGAAAATTCTTTAGTTCTGGTCTAACTGATCATCCTTGAAGAGTAATGCCGCGTACACACGATCATTTTTCGGCATGAAAAAAACGTTGTTTTTCAAAAACGTAATTTAAAATGATTGTGTGTGGGCTTCACATCATTTTTCAAGTTCTGAAAAACGACAAAAAAAAAATTTGAACATGCTGGATTTTTTTAACGTCGTTTTAAACAATGTCGTTTTTGGGTTGTAAAAAATGATTGTGTGTGGGTTAAAAGAACCTAACAAACCTGCGTATGCTCAGAAGCAAGTTATGAGACGGGAGCGTTCGTTCTGGTAAAACTACCGTTCATAATGGAGTAAGCACATTCATCACGCTGTAACAGACAGAAAAGCGCAAATCGTCTTTTACTAACATGAAATCGGCTAAAAGCAGCCCAAAGGCAAATGGAACTTCCCCTTTATAGTGCCGTCATAACTGTTGTACGTCACCGCGCTTTGCTAGATCATTTTTTTAAAACGATGGTGTGTAGGCAACGTTGTTTTAATGATGAAGTTGGGAAAACATTGTTTGCTGAAAAATTATCATGTGTACGGGGCATTATGTGTACGGGGCATTACAGTTAAAAAAAAACAAAAACAAACTATTATTTTACAAAAAAAATAAATAAATACTGAAAAGAGATATGTTTATTAACCCTTCCCAAGTCTTTCCAAAACAAGAAAAAAATGTTGTCTAACCCCGCACAATTCAACAGTAATGCAAAAGTAGTTTGACTGAGGTTTTTAAATGTTAAAAGGAGGTCACAAGCAAGGCAAAAAAAAAAAATCTTCGAAAGAATTCAAGCAGAAAGCATGTTGCATATGTGCATTTGCAAAAGACCTTATGCAGTAGGGTATTTCTGGCAAAACCTAAATACAAAAACCTTTGTCCTTTTTTGGAAAATCTGACCATGATCCAAGGTCAAGGCATGTGGAACATCAGTGTTCGTGATTTCACAGGAGTTGAAACAACCAGTAACAGTAAATTAGGTTTCCACACTGGAGCAGACAGAGTCACTAGGTAACACCAGGTAGATCTGGACAAGAATATTGCATAGTAGCATCTTAAAAATAAGATGCACGGGACAAGAAAAAGTAGAGATGTGTGATGGACAATGACACGTGTTACGAAAAAAAAGTAAAGGGTTTGTAAACCCCAACAATGAACTTCTTTTCTTTGCTTCCTTTTAACGTGTTAAATATATAATTTTGTTTATATACTTGACAAGTGTTTTTATATATATATAAAAAACACGACCTGTATCCTCTGCACACTTCAGATGTTCCTAGTTCTTATCTTGAACTTCATAATGATTAGCCTTTCTGTTGTAGAGAGCGGACAGTGGAGTCACATTACATTCCCACTACTGACTCACCAGTCACTACCATAAGTCAACTTGGCCACCCAAAAGAAGTGCTGAAAGTTAGTTACAGATAGACCCCCTGTATACAGAGCTGGTTAATGTTGATTAGGTTATTTTCTCCCTATCAGAGTCTGTGGAAAAGATTGCCAAATTTGAAGTTTGTCTGATATAGATTTAAAGTGTTATTAAACCCAGGACCCTGAAGTGAACCCTGACCAGCACTCCATCACCAGAGCCGATTATCAATCTGCTGCTGCACTGCAGAAGTCAGGAGAAACAGTTTTTAGCATCACCTTGCCATGCTGAATTACACACACCATTATATTATATTATATTATAATATACAGTGCAGAAAATAAGTATTTGAACACCCTGCTATTTTGCAAGTTCTCCCACTTGGAAATCATGGAGGGGTCTGAAATTGTCATCGTAGGTGCATGTCCACTGTGAGAGACATAATCAAAAAAAAAAAAATCCAGAAATCACAATGTATGATTTTTTTAACTATTTATTTGTATGATACAGCTGCAAAGAAGTATTTGAACACCTGTCTATCAGCTAGAATTCTGACCCTCAAAGACCTGTTAGTCTGCCTTTAAAATGTCCACCTCCACTCCATTTATTATCCTAAATTAGATGCACCTGTTTGAGGTCATTAGCTGCATAAAGACACCTGTCCACCCCATACAATCAGTAAGAATCCAACTACTAACATGGCCAAGACCAAAGAGCTGTCCAATGACAACTAGAGACAAAATTGTACACCTCCACAAGGCTGGAAAGGGCTACGGGGAAATTGCCAAGCAGCTTGGTGAAAAAAGGTCCACTGTTGGAGCAATCATTAGAAAATGGAAGAAGCTAAACATGACTGTCAATCTCCCTCGGACTGGGGCTCCATGCAAAATCTCACCTCGTGGGGTCTCAATGATCCTAAGAAAGGTGAGGAATCAGCCCAGGACTACACGGGAGGAGCTGGTCAATGACCTGAAAAGAGCTGGGACCACCGTTTCCAAGGTTACTGTTGGTAATACACTAAGACGTCATGGTTTGAAATCATGCATGGCACGGAAGGTTCCCCTGCTTAAACCAGCACATGTCAAGGCCCATCTTAAGTTTGCCAATGACCATTTGGATGATCCAGAGGAGTCATGGGAGAAAGTCATGTGGTCAGATGAGACCAAAATAGAACTTTTTGGTCATAATTCCACTAACCGTGTTTGGAGGAAGAAGAATGATGAGTACCATCCCAAGAACACCATCCCTACTGTGAAGCATGGGGGTGGTAGCATCATGCTTTGGGGGTGTTTTTCTGCACATGGGACAGGGCGACTGCACTGTATTAAGGAGAGGATGACCGGTGCCATGTATTGCGAGATTTTGGGGAACAACCTCCTTCCCTCAGTTAGAGCTTTGAAGATGGGTCGAGGCTGGGTCTTCCAACATGACCCGAAGCACACAGCCAGGATAACCAAGGAGTGGCTCTGTAAGAAGCATATCAAGGTTCTGGCGTGGCCTAGCCAGTCTCCAGACCTAAACCCAATAGAGAATCTTTGGAGGGAGCTCAAACTCTGTGTTTCTCAGCGACAGCCCAGAAACCTGACTGATCTAGAGAAGATCTGTGTGGAGGAGTGGGCCAAAATCCCTCCTCCAGTGTGTGCAAACCTGGTGAAAAACTACAAGAAACGTTTGACCTCTGTAATTGCAAACAAAGGCTACTGTACCAAATATTAACATTGATTTTCTCAGGTGTTCAAATACTTATTTGCAGCTGTATCATACAAATAAATAGTTAAAAAAAAATCATACATTGTGATTTCTGGATTTTTTTTTTGATTATGTCTCTCACAGTGGACATGCACCTACGATGACAATTTCAGACCCCTCCATGATTTCCAAGTGGGAGAACTTGCAAAATAGCAGGGTGTTCAAATACTTATTTTCTGCACTGTGTATATATATATATATATATATATATATATATATATATATATATATATATATATATATATATATATATATATATATATATATATATATATATATACATACATACATATACACACACACACACACACACATATACATACACACATACATACATACATACATACATATATATATTAATGTTTGTCTCATGAAATGCAAAGCCCACTTTTTAATGTCCACTCAGATATTGAGTGGAACAATGTTTTGGAGTAGCCTACTCTGCATACAGAACTGGTTCAAGAAAAAAGTGTAATGGAAAGGTTTTGATAGTCTTAAGGTCTTTTAGGGACCCTAGGCGAATAATGTGTTAGTTTCAACCACAATTGTGTAGCAGTTTTAAACAAGTTTGCACCATGCCAAAATTATCCAAAAATTGTATCTTTAAGCCTGGGCCCTATATCATGGTATGAATGGATTCACAATACTTTTCATACCACAGCCCATCTGCACAGAAGGCCGAGACCCCATCAATAGCATACCCTCCCTTCCTGACACCCCAGCCCTCCTTATGCACCCAATACCATAGCCTCCTGTCCACCCAGTGTCGTGCACTCTTGAGACAAGCCCTCCTGAACCCCCTGTACTGTGCACTCCATATATTCCAGGACACTGCCCTATATACTACGGAGCTCAGGACACTGCCCTATATACTACCGAGCCCAGGACACTGCCCTATATACTACCGAGCCCAGGACACTGCCCTATATACTACCGAGCCCAGGACACTGCCCTATATACTACCGAGCCCAGGACACTGCCCTATATACTACCGAGCCCAGGACACTGCCCTATATATACCGAGCCCAGGACACTGCCCTATATACTACCGAGCCCAGGACACTGCCCTATATACTACCGAGCCCAGGACACTGCCCTATATACTACCGAGCCCAGGACACTGCCCTATATACTACCGAGCCCAGGACACTGCCCTATATACTACCGAGCCCAGGACACTGCCCTATATACTACCGAGCCCAGGACACTGCCCTATATACTACCGAGCCCAGGACACTGCCCTATATACTACCGAGCCCAGGACACTGCCCTATATACTACCGAGCCCAGGACACTGCCCTATATACTACCGAGCCCAGGACACTGCCCTATATACTACCGAGCCCAGGACACTGCCCTATATACTACCGAGCCCAGGACACTGCCCTATATACTACCGAGCCCAGGACACTGCCCTACATACTACAGAGACCAGGACACCGCCCTACATACTACCGAGACCAGGACACCGCCCTACATAGTACCGAGACCAGGACACCGCCCTACATAGTACCGAGACCAGGACACCGCCCTACATAGTACCGAGACCAGGACACCGCCCTACATAGTACCGAGCCCAGGACACCCCCCTACATATTACTGAGCCCAGGACACCGCCCTACATACTACTGAGCCCAGGACACCGCCCTACATACTACTGAGCCCAGGACACCGCCCTACATACTACTGAGCCCAGGACACCGCCCTACAATCTACTTGCACTGGCCAGAAATTTAGAGCAGGTAGCCAAACCTAAAATTTGTCAAAAAATAAAAAATAAATCAGCCTGTGGTGCCAGATGTTCTGCTTTCACGATTAACGCCAGCATCAGACTTGTGGGGGGTAACCAACTGCTCTCCAGACAAATATTGTGAATAAAAGTGAATGGCGAGTTTCTAACTGAAGCCAACTTAGCATAAGTTTATATTTTTACAGCAATATTAGTTTTAGAACCATTTTCCCGTTTTTTAATGCCATCTTGACTTTTTAAAACACACAGTGGGCCAGATTCAGCAAAGAAGTACGCTGGCGTATCTCGAGATACGCCGCGGTAATTTGAAATGTGCGCCGTCGGATCTTTGCGCCGATTCACAAAGCGAGATACGCTAAAAAACATGGCTTCAGCCGTCCGACGTAACTTGCCTACGCAACTATGCGTATCATGGGCGCATAGTTACGCTGGACGTATTCGGCATTCCCATTAGAAATATGCAAATGAGTAAGATACGCCGATTTACGAACGTAGATGCGCCCGGCCGCTTCATATACGCAATTTGCATAAAGGCTTACGTCCGGCGTAAAGTTACTCCTGCTATAGCAGGCGCAGCTAATGCAAAGGTATGGGCCAGGGAACGACGCCGCCGGATTTTACGTCGTGTACGCCATTTACGTAGTACTACGTGAATAGCGATGTGCGTAAGTTACGTTCATGTCATAGGCATTTACGCCGACGTATCTTAGGGAGTTTATGCGACATGATTCTGAGCATGCGCGCGCATGCCCAGTTCGACTGGCCATTCATTAGCATGGGGTCACGCTTAAAGGCATTTACGCCGACTGGTTTCATGTCTTATTGTTCGTTTTTGCTTTGAAGTTGCTGTAATCCTGCTCTGTTCTCCACACTTCCTGCTTGTCTGTTTCCTTATAACCACAGTGCTGGGAGCTTTCTCACGGTGGTCTAAGCTGATTACTGTGTGAGAACCAATCAGCTGCCCGTTCTGTGTGTCTATTTCTACTTTGCAGAAACATGAAGCCCAGTGAAACTTGCAGGCACATTATATGATTGCTTTTTATCTATTTTTTCATTTTGAAAAGGAACCAGTTAACTTTTATGTCTCTATACCCTGGTCAGCAAAACACGCTTAATTTAAATAGATGCCGCCCATCTCCTTCCTACTTTGAATTATGTGGGCTTACCCTGCCCGATTTACGCTACGCCGCCGTAACTTACGGAGCAAGTGCTTTGTGAATACAGCACTTGCCTCTCTAAGTTGCGGTGGTGTAGCCTATATTCGATACACTACGCCCGCACAAAGATGCGCTACGCTACCCGGATCTGGCCCAGTATATAAATGCCTGGTAAGCACTACAGAGGTCACATTGCAGGCAGGCCCACATCTTTGGCTCAGCAGAGTCTGGATATGGCCTTGAAGGCAGCACTGAAGATTAGCCTAACTGGAATACTGTCAAACAGCCAAGCTCAGCAGTGTAGCAATTGAAAGAATAAGGTAAAACGATAAGGTCTAGAAAAAAAATTGTTAACTTTTCTGAAAAAGAACAGACCTCCATCCTCCAGGACACCAGCAAAAAACTGAAGCTTGATGGAAATTGGATAGTTATACGTGACTGGCTAAAGTTGGGGGGGGGGGGGGGGCCTTTGCCAGTGTCCAGTTCCTTTTATAGTTAGTACAGTTTTCTTTGCATTACCTCTGATCCGTGTCATTTAACAAACCATCAAGGAAAGCGTTCTATCTGAAAATGATTAAATCAGGTACTATTTAGACAAAAGTTTGGAATCTGTGCTGTCATAGCTAAAAAGATTAAAATTATTTTCTGCAATTGTCTGAAAGACTGTTTGACAGCTCATATTGTCCTTCACCAAACTTTAAAATGTTATCTGAATATACATATTTCAATATGTCAGCTAAAAAAGAAGCAGAGATAATGGCTATATAATTGGCTGACAGTGTTCTAAATGCTTTGCAATGTATTAGCGTGAGTTCCGTCCTATGCTAATCTGATGGCACATTTTTTTTATTGGCTCCCTGAAAAAAGCTAAAGCAAAGCAGTAAGGCTTAAATAAACGAAACTATTGCAGAAACACGAAAAAAATATATATCTATACAATATCCACACAAACCTGCTCAGGTTCTCTCAATATTTCAACAATCAAGGGGTTACATTTACAAAGTAGAACTTTAGGCAAAACCTTTTTCTTTATCTTAGACAGAGAAGGGTCAACACCCCAGAAGGTTTATTTTTGCCATCTTTGTTACATTAGAGAGATTTACCTTCACTTCCTTTACCATAGCCAAACAGGTAGTCCCAGCAAATTAAGAGAATTTCTTAGAGAACCACAGGTCACCAGAATTCATGTCCCCATTGGAAGATTTCCCCTCTATTACTTTACCCAAAATATGTGATTTTCCTTTACGTTCAATGATAATGGTCAAAAGAACAAATAGAGATGATTAATCGCCTTAACAAGGACATAGACTAACAAAAACTGACAGATGTTCTAATCCAGATGTTTTGCCTTTAGTTATACTTTAAATGTATGGGACCCTTTATAAATACTATTCCATATTTTTCATTGTGTCTACAGGCTTTTAGATTGCAGCAGAAGGAACATGAACACTCAATGCTCATGCTGTTGCTCCAAGTGGGTCTACCACGCAGTCCCTTTCACCTCCAGTGTATTCAGGTGCAAGCACTGCTCATCCAGCCATGTGAAACAAATGCAATAAGATTAAAGGGGCTACACACTTGAATATTACACCCACATTATTGAGATTAAAGAAAACACAATATACAACAGTAGACACAGTGGGAACAAGGAATAACAAGGCATTTGAGCTACTAGGGCTTAATTATGACCAATGATTATCAATAAAGTGGATGCAGTTTTCAAGTATGCAGCCTTTGGATCATATTGCATTTGTTACAGAAGGAACATGCAGCTACTACTGACAGCTGCTCCGAGAGTAGCCTTGACTCATTGTACTAATGCGTTAGCATCCAATCAGATTCTTGTAGACATTTTTTAGTATTCAGTATGTTTAAAAAAAAAAAAAAAAGATTACCGTACATTAGACTAGTTGTCATAAGGAATGCAGTCTTTAATATAACCGACATTTAATAAAAACTTGAGACAAATTGTCAAGAACCTAACCAAGTAACAAGAGTCTGAAACTGTAGGCTCCCTAAATTATAGAGAAAGGCGGCTAAATATTTGAAAAGATATATATTATAACAATATAATTTTTTATGTACTGGACCTGTTTGTACTCAATCACAGCATACCCTAATAATTCCTGTAAGCAGCAGCTACATTGTTCAGTTCATCTGGGTAAAATGCTCTGGATGTGCAAGTGTCCCTGTTAAGTTTCAGCCAGTGACCTCACGCCCTTAGCTTAGGCTCAATATGCTCTTGCAAGTTAATATAGCTTTGGTAAAGTGGTCTTGACTTTAGCCTTCGTCTTCTATATATTTACCTACCATAGATAGCCCTCCTCAACAAGCCCTGTGTTTGCAGGAAAAATTGTTAGAAAAGAACTGACAAAGAATGTTTTATATACAGAAAAATCTGCCTCTCTGCAGGACACGATCTGCTCACTCTTGGGAAAGGCCAAGGTAAGTGGTATTCTAAAAGACTTCCAATACATTGGGCATTCAGTGGACTCAAAGCATGCAGAGGTTTAAAGACACATTCAGGTATGTGGCTTAAAACGAAGTCAAGAGCCTGCTTTTTTGACATGTTCACTCTAGTTGACATCAAGTCCCGCCAACAGCATGCATTCTAGTTCTAATGTCCAACCTGGGCATGCAACACTTGCACCTGAGGCACACTCTACATGTGAAGAACAGAAGCCAAAGCCATCTTTTACCAATCTTATTCATATTTATGCAACAGGGAGTTGACGTCTGTGTGCAGACCATTTTGTTAAAGTCTACTAGGGTTGTACCCATACCAACATCTGTACCGATACCTAGTGCAAATGCTCTGATACCTGAGACTGATACCATTGCTGTGCGATTTAAGCCCATGCAAAATGCATGGGCTCAAATCATACTGCAAAGAACTGAATGTGATTTAAATAGGAATCGCATGTGGTTTCCCACAACGCTCCTGTGTAAACCTAGGTTTGTCACATACTGATCCAACTGACAGGTTTGGGGGCATTTGAGCAATACTATATGAATTGTTTTGAGCTCCTAAACCATGTTTGACATGTATGACCATCTCTTGTAGCGCATTATTAGTCTTTGAACAGTCCCTTACTGCACGTCTAAAGTCTGGTAGCTTTTTGTAGTATTAAATTCAATAAATATGAGCAGTCGTTTGATATTGTCAAGAGCCACAGTTGAGGCTTCCTATATCAAGTAAGTTAACTTCCACAGCTATAAGAGGACCACATTTTATTGTTTTCCTTGGTTCTTAAAAAAAAATATTGTATCCCAAAATAGATAAATGGACAAATGTAATTATCCAGAGACCATGAACATTTATGGTGAGAATTACAATCCTGACCCACAAGCTATTTTAGTCCACAATATGGCTGCTTCAATTGTAAGTAGCAGACGGGTACACTTTAAATAATAATAATAATAAATAATAATAAAAAAAATGCAAAGTAACAGACAAATGGAAAAAGATCAGCAAGGATTGGCTAACAAAAACACTTTTACTACTCAAAGGTTATATGACCTTGTTGCTTCTGGGATAAACGTGTCTCGGCTCCTTCACAATTACTCGGAAAGTTAAACATGGCAAGTCTTCAGGACTTCATTCTTATTCTTACCTCTTTTGGACATTGATTTTTGCACGAAGTCAGGATATTCTTTTCCTTTTTATCGGCCAAAGTAAGTTTTCTAAAACAAAACAAACAACTTAAATGATTGTTTGAATGAGGACCTGCCAATCAAAATGATATTCAGCAATTAAGGCAGCTCTGAAAATTCCCCTGAACAAAATCAACCTCACATGAGTGATCTTTGTGCTGGTAGAATCTTCCTGAGCGTCAGTTTCTGGGATCCAGCAAATGATTGGGTACCAAAGGGTGATATTAACCAATACTTTTAAATGCTATACGATAACATTTGGAGGGAAATAACTGGCTACATTGAATCCTAAAGTATTTCTAAAGCCTAAACTTTTTTTTTTACCTTAAAGTGTAAACGATCACCTTGTAAAACAACCCATTGAATTTAAAAGAATAATGAAAGACAAAACATTTTTGTATAGAGATATATGATAGATTTTATATATATAAGAAATACAAAAAGAGATCAGGATACTTTGTGCATGGTACAACAGGCACATATCAGGATTATGAAGGGTTGGGGTTAACAAACACTGTAATGCATTCTCTGCAATAGGGTAAAAATGTTAAGTTAGTAGAATTGCTCCCCTCACCCCCCCTTTATACTTCCCTTACCTGATCCAGTGCTGTGCCTGGAAGCAGTCTTCTCTCCTCTTTCCCTCTTTACACAGGGACTGACAGGCAGCAGCGGGAACAATAGGCTCCTGCTGCGGTCAGTCAGAATTCATTGAGGGAGAAGGGGGTGGGGCTAAGCTGCACTGTGTCAATAGACGCATAAGGGGCGTGGTCTCGGCATGGCAGCGTGAGGACGCATATTTGCAGAGCTCCCGGCCGGCGAAATCCCAACAGTCAGCCACCGCTTACTTACCCCACATTACCGGCATCCACCTGGTCCCTCGGGTGTCCAAGAAGCCCAGCCGACATTCCACCATGGATCGATATTTGCGGTCACAAAAGCCGCCGGCAACTTCCAAGATGGCGCCGGCTCCCTCAGCATCCTCTATCACAACATACGATTGAGGGGGGTCCCGGAGTCTGTTCCACAGTCGGAATTGGGCACAACAGTGGCCAATATTTTCTATCGTTATCTAGACCGCGCACCGGACTCTGAGGTGGTTATTGACAGAGTTCACAGAACCCTGGGCCCAAGAGCTGACTCTTCAGACAGACCCAGGGACGTCCTTTGCTGCCTGTACTCTTTTACCCTAAAGGAGGACATAATACAGCGGGCTTGGAGGGTGGGGACTTTTTTTCACCTATTTATATGGTTCTCACTCATGTCATATTTATGTTTATTAATTTTATCACCAATTTATCATCATTAATCACATAGCGCTGTACCTTGGTCTTCATATTGGAGGGTGGGGGTCCTGGAATTTGATGGCGCAGCTGTCCACCTTTTGCCAGATGTTTCCAGGAAAACCCTTCTCATGCGACGGTCCCTCCAGCCACTCCTGGACGCTCTTAGTGCACAGGGTCTCGCCTACAAGTGGGGGCATCCGTTCCATCTCATCGTTCGCAAAGGAACAGCCACCTTCCCTCTGCGTCACCCTTTGGAACTGCCAGACTTGTTTATCTTTGCTGAGATTGATCCGATTCCAGTACCCAACTGGCTCTTGGTGCTCGTCTCTGGTGATCCCGATGCCAGGCCCCTCCAGGCAAACCACAGAGGGCCCGTCAACATCGCCGCGGTCGGGGTGGTCTTTCCCGGGCCAGAGTGTCGGGGGTCTTTCTAAGATGGCGTATACTACGCCTTGACTTACTGAACAGTGGAGATCTCCCTAATGCTATACAGAGTTGAACTGGTTCCCTTTATTACCTGTATATTGCTCTCTACACTGGGGTTTTTTTTTTTGCACCTGGGCAACACGTATTACTGTCTGCTGCTGCCCCAGATATGTACCCTTTAGCATTTTGGGGTGGGAATGGATGCGGTTCAGCCGTATTCAGGAGCCATGACTATCTTCGGGCGGACCTATTGGCCAGAGGCCCCTACGATTCAGGGGATGGTCCTTTGGTCGGAGCCGAGATGGGAGCACTAGGCCCCTGATGGCTCCACCCTTCCCCCTACAGGAGGCTTTACATTTCAAATTGCAGTAGTGGGATAGCAACCCTTTGCCTTCCAAGTCTTATGTAACATTGTTTTATGCCCATTGAGCATCACATGTTGCTGTGGTCCCCCCCCCCCTTTTTTTTTGGGACCATATTCGGGAATCGCTGCCCTGCCTTTCGGCGGGTCTGGGGGCTGGTTGCCCCTATGATTCACGGGTTGACTGGTTAATCCGCCCCGGGCTTAGAGCAAGGGACCAATGCCGTTTTTACCCTTTCCTTTGCAGGGAACATTCTGCTCCAGGTCTCGGGAGAGGCATGGCCTGTTTTTAGCCTCAACAAAGTTGCTGTCGTTTCCCAGTTGAGATTGTTATTGTTGTATGTGTATTGCTAATGTATTCAACCCGTGGTTTGTCCTTTTTGTTTGTCGATCTGCATTACCTCACATCTTACGAAATGCTGGTGTTACAACAGAGATCAGTGTTGGCTGGTGGGGCCCAATGGCGGGAGCTCTGGGCCTGCCCGTGCCTTACTACTCCCCACACTAGGCATACTCTGCCCTGGTGGCAGTAGTTTTTCTCTGTAGAGTCTATCTCCTTCTAGACTGATCTTTCTCTTTACTTTCTCTCTACCTCTCTAAACTTCCCTCCCCTTTTTTTCTTTTTCCTTCTTTTTTTTTCTCGCCCCAGGGGTGGTCGCCGATGGAGGCAGATTCATTGGCATTATGTCTGTCAAGATTCTTTCCTGGAACATAAAGGGGCTGAATTCCCCAGAGAAGCGCACTAGCTGTCTTGCCGAGCTCTGGAGATACAGAGTGCATATAGCATTTCTCCAAGAGACTAATTTCAGGGCAGACAGGATACCCAGATTGTCTAGCAAATACTTTCCAACGGTCTACCATAGTCCGTCTTCGACCTCGAAATCTAAAGGAACAAGTATCCTCCTATCCAAATGTCTTCCGTGGCGGCTCCTCGATGTGTACCACGATCAGGAGGGTAGATTCTTGCTCTTGAAAGGGAAGATCGGTTCTCAGACTTTCACTCTCGTAAACGTTTAACTCCCAAATTCCAATCACCTCCCAACCCTAAAGATCTTTTTATCCACCCTTGACACGTTTCTCGAGGGAACCCTGGTCTTGGGTGGGGACGCAAACTTGACCTTGAACCCACACAGGGACTCCTCCTCCAACTTGTCCTCTCCACCTCGAGGAGACCGCCTTTGCCTTAAAAACCTCTTGCACTCTCATCAATTGGTTGATATATGGAGAATATTTCATCCCCAGGAGCGGGATTACACCTTTTATTCAAATGTCCATGGCTCCTATTCCAGAATAGACCATGTTAAAGCACTCGACGATACCCCTGGTCACGAGGACGGACATTGGTCAAATCGCACTCTCAGACCAAGGCCCAATCACTCTGGAGCTTGCACTCTCTCAAGCGTCCCCCGAAACGTTCACGTGGTGCCTCAATGAGGCACTCTTGAATGACCCTGAAATTGCGGCAGGTATCCAGAAAGAACTTACCTTATATTTTTCTACTAACGTAGGCTCGGTCGAGAACCTGATCTCCGTGTGGTCCACACATAGATGTTATATTAGGGGTATCATAATTAAACATGGCCATGCAGCCAAGAAGCGTCGCCTCAAAACCTTGTCCGACCTACTAGCTAGACTTCACTCCCTGGAATGCCAACACAAAGCCAGAATAGACCCTGTGATTGAATCGGAATTGACAAGGCTCAAAGAGGCCATAAGGGATCATTCCCCATACGAAGTGAAACATGTTCTGTTGAAGGCTCGTCGCTCTTTTTACGAATATGGAGATGGAGATAAGTGCTGGCCAAGCTTTCGTCATCTGGGTCTAAAATCCACTCCTCTCCGGAGCTAGCGGAGAGCTTCCGCAACTTTTACTATAAAACTGTACAATTTAGACCAATCTCCCACTCCCGATTTCTTGCCCCCACTCCCGATTTCTTGCCCCGGAGTCCCTCAGACATTTGCGATTATCTTCGGGAAGCCAATCTTCCTACGCTGACTACGGAAGAGCGCGAGGACCTTTCTAGGCCCATTGCGGTGGAGGAGTTGGTGGCGGCCATTGCACAGAGCAGGCAAATAAAAACCTGAAATTTTTTTTTTTTTTAAATATCTTTACAAATCATTTTAAAATGCATCTAAAGCCAAAACATTCTAGTTTTAGATAGAGTGGAGTTATGTCAAGGAAGGAATTTAACCTGACAGTTTTTGTCAGTGAGGCGGAGGGTGACAATTTCACTTTCCTTTACAGAATAAGCAGGCTTTCAGTCTCAAATTAGTGAGAAAAAGTAATAAGACAGTGTGGACATGCTTTTTTTTTTTTAACAAAGCAGACCACACTTTAAAAAAAAAAAAAAAACTTAAATCACTACACAGTATTGCTCTGTACTGAATAATACATTTAGCTTTAGTCCATGTAAGATGAGAGAAAGTCTCAGTACACAGAGACAGAAACACAGGCACGTACAATATAGGATTCACACTCACCACATAAAAAAGGGATTTTTAAATACAGCTTACCTGTAAAATCCTTTTCTTGGAGTACATCACGGGACACAGAGCGGCATATTCATTACTATGTGGGTTATATGGAGTACCTTCAGGTGTGGACACTGGCAATCTCAAACAGGAAGTCCCCTCCCTATATAACCCCCTCCCCTAGAGGGAGTCCCTCAGTTTTGTAGCAAGCAGTATGCCTCCCAAAATGGTCACCCAAAAGAGGGGTGGGAGCTCTGTGTCCCGTGATGTACTCCAAGAAAAGGATTTACAGGTAAGCTGTATTTAAAAATCCCTTTTTCTTTCTCGTACATCACGGGACACAGAGCGGCATATTCATTACTATGTGGGATGTCCGAAAGCAATGCTTTAATGAGGGGAGGGAGACATCTTCCAAAGAAGGATTCAATTTAGAGATAAACTCAAATCATAATAATAATTCCAACTTAGTCAAGAAAAAAACTCTTTCTCTCTTTTTTTTTTTTTTTTTTTTAACCAAGGGTGTTTTCTGATCCCGAGGATTTCAAACTGCAGCCTGTAGTACTGCCTGACCAAAGGCAGCATCCGCATTTCTTCTCACGTCTAGTTGATAAAACCTTGTAAACGTGTGGACTGATGACCACGTTGCCGCCTTGCATATCTGAGCCATAGAGATCTGATGGTGTGCTGCCCAAGAGGCGCCCATGGCCCTGGTAGAATGGGCCTTTACCGACAACGGAGGAGGCAACCTCTTCAACCCGTAGGCTTGAATGATTAATTGTCTAATCCTTCTCGAGATGGTGGATTTTGCAGCTGCCTGCCCCTTCTTGGGGCCATCTGGTAGAACGAATAACACATCTGTTTTCCGGATCTTTTCTGTAGCTTTAAGATAGGCCTTCATGGCCCGGACAATATCCAAGGTATGCAGCAACCCCTCCTTTCTAGATGTAGGTTTTGGAAAGAAGGATGGAAGTACCAAATCCTGGTTTAAGTGAAATTTGGATATAACCTTTGGTAGAAAAGAAGGATGGGGCCGGAGAACTGCCCTGTCCTTATGCAGAACGAGATATGGTTCCTTACACGATAAGGCTGCTAATTCTGACACTCTCCTGGCCGAAACTATGGCGACCAAGAAAACCAATTTTCTTGTCAGTAAGACTAAAGGAATCTCAGCCAACGGCTCAAAAGGCTGTTTCTGTAGAGTGGACAGGACAAGATTTAAGTCCCATGGACAAATTGGTGACTTGACAGGAGGATTAATACGCAAGACCCCCTGTATGAAGGTCTTTACCAGCGAGTGGGTGGCCAGCGGCCTCTGAAACCACACTGACAGAGCTGAGATCTGTCCCTTGATTGTGCTTAGTGCCAGGCCTTTATCCACTCCTAGCTGGAGAAAACTTAATACCCTATCAATAGTATATTTGCGGGAATTCCATCTTTTGGATTCACACCAGCCTACGTAGTTCCTCCACACCCTGTAATAAATCACCCTGGAGACCGGCTTTCTAGCCCTAATCAGGGTAGGAATTACCTGCCTAGACAGGCCTCTACCCCTGAGAATCAGGGATTCAGCCTCCAGGCCGTCAAATTTAGACGCTGTAATGTAGGGTGGAGGATCGGGCCTTGTGAGAGTAGGTCTGGTTGTAGAGGAAGAGTCCAAGGGTCTCCCACTGCCATCTTCAGGACTAGTGAGTACCAAGTCCTCCGGGGCCAAGCCGAGCTACTAGAATGACTGGCTTGTTCTCCACTCTGATCTTGCGCAACAGGCGCGGAGTAACTGTAGTGGAGGGAATGCATATAGAAGTTTGAATTGATGCCAAGGGCAAACCAACGCATCGGTTCCGCAGGCCATAGGATCCCTCGCTCGCGACACGAACCTGTCTAGTTTCTTGTTGAACCTGGATGCCATTATATCTACGTCCGGCATTCCCCACCTCTGGCAGATTGTCTGAAAGACCTGGGGATGCAGAGACCACTCCCCTGGCAACAGACTCTGGCGACTTAAGAAGTCTGCCTGCAGGTTGTCCACTCCGGGAATGAATATCGCTGAAATGCAGGGTACATGAACCTCTGCCCATTGAAAAATCAAGTTCACCTCCCTCTGAGCGGCCTGGCTCCTGGTTCCCCCTTGGTGGTTTATGTATGCCACCGCCGTGGCATTGTCTGACTGGATTCTCACCGGGAACCCCTTTAATCTGGAGGTCCAAGCCAGAAGGGCTAGGCGAGCAGCTCTGATTTCCAAGATATTGATGGGGAGCTGCCTCTCTGCTTTCACCCAAGTTCCCTGGCGGGAGAACCCCTCGAAGACCGCCCCCCAGCCTGCCAGGCTGGCGTCTGTGGTAACTACCTTCCAGACAACAGGGCTGAAGGATTTTCCCTTTAGAAGATTCTGAGGGTTCAACCACCAGGCCAGGCTTTGTCGGACCCTTGATGATAGCGTCAAAGGGGACTCTAAGGCATGTGCCCTCTTGCCCCAGGCTGCTAGAATGGCTGCCTGTAGGACGCGAGTGTGGATCTGAGCGTATGGTACTGCCTCGAATGTGGCCACTAGCTTGCCTAGTAATCGCATACACAGGCGAATAGTTGGTTTTTTCTTGTTTAGAACCAACTGAACCAACCCCTTGATAGCTTCAATCTTTACAAGGGGCAGGAACACCTTTTGATGTTCTGTGTCTAACGTCATGCCGAGGTATTCCAACTGCTTTGTAGGCTGGAACGCTGACTTTCCCCCGTTCAGGACCCAGCCGAATTCTTCGAGGTACCGAACCGTGAGGTTTACTGCCTTTTGCAGACCCGGCCGTGAGTGATCTATGATTAAAAGGTCGTCCAAGTATGCTAGGACTGTGACCCCTTGGATCCTTAAATTGGCCAGAACTGGGGCTAGGATCTTCATGAATACCCGGGGGGCCGTGGCCAGCCCGAAGGGGAGCGCCCTGAATTGGAAGTGTCGCTGCCCCACCGCGAAGCGTAAAAACCTTTGATGCGACTGAAAGATTGGTACATGAAGGTAAGCATCCTTTATGTCTATGGAGGCCAGAAAATCGTCCTTCTGAAGCGCGGCGGCTGCTGACCGGATGGATTCCATCCGGAAGGAACGAACCCTTAGGTAATTGTTTAACCTCTTTAGGTCCAAGATTGGCCTGAAATCGCCGTTGGGCTTTGGTATGACAAAGAGATTGGAATAGAAACCTAGGCCTTGCTCTTGGGCTGGCACTTCTATAATTACGTCCTGGCCAAGCAGGTGATCCAAAGCTGCCAGCATTGAGGCCTTCCTTGCTGGATCCCTTGGTAGCCTTGATTCTTGAAAATGAGGCGGAGGATACCTTAGAAACTCCAGTCTGTAACCTGTGGTTACAGATGCCCGGACCCATTTGTCGGGGATCTTGGCTTCCCAAACTTCTGAGAAGAAACAAAGCCTTCCCCCCACCCGCAAGAGTGGGGGCGCCCCTTCATAAGGCAGACTTAGGGGCTGTCTTTGACGGCTTGCGATACCACGGCCTCTTACCCCCAGGGGTCTGTCCCTGCGATCTACTGTTAACGTTGGATCGTGCAGGCGGCCGTCGATACTGCCTGGAATTAGAGGGCCCCGAGACAGGAAAGAGCTGCCTTTTAAATGTAGGAGCCCGGAATGTCTTTTTGACCGGTAAAAGGGTACTCTTGCCATTTGAAATAGTCTGAATATATTTATCCAGATCCTCTCCGAAGAGTCGTCCTCCATGGAAGGGAAACCCTGCCAGAAGCTTTTTGCATGGGGGCTCCGCCGCCCAGTTCTTCAACCATAAGAGCCTTCTCATGTGCACCAAACATAGTGATAAACGAGAGGCCTGCTGGATGGAGTCTTTTATAGCATCTACCGCAAAACACAGAGCTCTGGGAATGTCAGAAAACTCTTCTGCTTGTTGGGTAGGCATGTCCCTTAACATTTCCTTTGTCTGGTCTTTTAATGCCTGACAAACTCCAATTGCAGCCACCGCTGGCTGCACCACTGCTCCTGCCGTAGCAAAGGATGCTTTTAAAAGTGTCTCTAATCTTTTATCAACCGGATCTTTAAACATATGTATGTTTTCCACCGGGCAAGTTAGTGATTTATTCACACATGAGATGGCTGCATCCACTACTGGGAGCCTCCACCTCTTGGAGAATTTTTCCTCCATGGGGTAAATGACCGCAAATCTTTTCGGTGGCAGAAAAATCCTGTCCGGCCGTACCCAATCCCGAAAGATCAATTCCTCCAAGAGAGGATGGACCGGAAAAACTGCGTTGCTTAACGGAGCTTTCAAAGAGCCCAGAGAGGATACCGGAGGAACCTGAGGCTCTGGCAATGGTAAACTAAATGCCGAGCGGACCATGTCCGTCAAAGACTGTACCCACAGTCTTTCTGTCTGGGAGTCTGAAAATGGTTCCTCAGAGGCAGATCCCTCAATCCCTGAACCCTCTTGGTTCAGGTCTAGTTGATCCTCCTGTGATTCCAATTCCTCTGGAGAGAGAATCTCAGCATCTGAGGATACACTTCTTGGTGATGGGGATCTAACCCGTTTCTTACCAGGAATAGCTCTAGCGATCAATGCTGCTATTCTCTCTTCTAGCCCCCCTAGGGATACGGCTAGCATCTCCTCTGTGATAAACACAGGGCTGGGCTGATCTGGGCCAGCCTCTGCACCAGATCCCCCTAATGGCTCATCCAAGGCGCTTCTTATGTTAATAAGTTGCGGGGAAAGTATCGGCATATCAGAATCAGAAAGGGAACCCTTTTGTTTTTTGGTCTTTTTTGTACCCTTTGACCCCGAACCCTTGGAAGCCATAATACAAAATCGAGGGACTCCGCCCACACAACAGACTGTAGTGGCCAGGAGTACAAAAATCAGAGTTTAGGGGACAATAGATCACTAATGCCCAAAAACTGATGGGATCCCGTATGTTCTTTTTTTTTTTTTTTTTTTAAATATATTATATATTTTCTTTTGACAACATACCGTGACCCCAAACTAAGTTTGCCAGCCTCCAAACCTGCTGCAAAAAAGGGGGATTTCTTGGCTTAACAAAAAGGTATTGGAACAAAGTCCACATGTACTACCCCTCTTCCGCCACCCGGGAGTCACTGTTCTGCCGCTCTGCGTCCTCTCCTCTGAAAATCAGCCTCAGACTGAGCACTGACAATGCCTGCTGTCTATAACAGCACAAAGGCGCGCCCCTGTATGACGCCGCAGGCCCCCCCCCCCCGCCCTCCTGTCTGAACGGCGCGAAAAACGTCGTTAAGACGTGCGCGCGCACGCGCGCGTATGCCGGAAACAGGAGGAACATGGAGGAGCCGCGCTGCTGGAGATCCAGGAACGCAGAAACAGGCGGCAGATTCAAACCCCCGGCCAGGTAGGACTCTCCAAAGGCCCCTAGGGATCCTTACTAGTCCTAGGAAGAAACAGCAGGTTTAGCTAGCACACATATTTAGACAGGGGGACCTAGTGATGGGGGAGAAAAGGTGTCATCCTGTCTCTCTTTAGACATAGTGAACAAGGTTGCCCATGCAGAGCATACTTAGGCTATCCCCCTTTTTAGGTTACCCCGGAGAGCCTGCTGTCGAACCAAGTCCCGCAGGCTCCCCCTTACCTGCTCCATGCTGCAGGATGTTTGTCCAGCAAACTGATCCAATCTTCTCCCATCTCCGTGGGTAGCGTAGTAGACCTTCAGGCCCTGGGGTCCTATGAAGGTACCCACTGTCCTGGACCTATATAGCACCCTGGCAAACAGGAACTTATGGTTTTTACAAACTCCAAGTCCTGGGCCCAGGGTCCAGCCCTCCAAAGAGGAGCATTATAGGCAAAACCCCACGGCTTGGGGCCCGGGTACTGTCCACTTTGGCACTGAGGCTCCTTGGACAGATCCGGTTAGCCCGCCCTTAATCCCAAGGATGTGGAGCAAAGCTATTCCGTGACCAACACCTAAGACACTGGCGAAAAAACTGAGGGACTCCCTCTAGGGGAGGGGGTTATATAGGGAGGGGACTTCCTGTTTGAGATTGCCAGTGTCCACACCTGAAGGTACTCCATATAACCCACATAGTAATGAATATGCCGCTCTGTGTCCCGTGATGTACGAGAAAGAAATGTATATTCAAATTCATATAAATGTATTTCCACACATTACAAACAGCTAATTTAGTAAGACAATGTGCAAAGTGCAACTCAAAGGCTTCTATGAGCGTCTAAATCATGTACATCACTACTGCTCTAAAACATTGTCTTATTAAAAAAGCTGGTCTTAAAATGTCTCTTATCTAAACTTGAAGACTTTTTTGTTTCGGAATAACCTAATAAAATGTGATGGCGAGTTTCTACCATACAGTACATGCACCCAATGCAGAGTTTCTACGTACATGCACTCAATGAAAAGATTGCTAATCTTGCAGTGGCATTTGGTCCTGATCATCTGAACACATGGAGGGCAATCTTTGAGGTGACATCGGAGATTGCAACGATGAGGGCAGCCTGGGGGTCGAGGTTTTGAGCATTCCACTTCACACACAAAACATTCTGGACCAGACTAGAAGACAAATTAAATATATATGAGTATTAAAGAGAAAAAGGTCCTGACTGACAAAATGCAAAAATCTGAACATCCAGAAGAATTGAATTTGCCCTCTTATTTAACTTAAAGGGGTTGTAAAGATACAATTTTCTTTTTCCTAAATTGCGTCCTTTACCTTAGTGCAGTCCTTCACTTACCTCATCCTTCGATTTTGCTTTTAAATGTCCTTATTTCTTCTGAGAAATCCTCACTTCCTGTTCTTCTGTCTGTAACTCCACACAGTAATGCAAGGCTTTCTTCCTGGTGTGGAGTGTCGTGCTCACCCCCTCCCTTGGACTACAGGAGAGTCAGGACGGCCACTAACACGCAGCTCCTTTATCTATCTGCAACGTAGAGAACGTCCTGATTCTCCTGTAAGGGAGGGGGCGAGCACAACACTCCACACCAGGAAGAAAGCCTTGCATTACTGTGTGGAGTTACAGACAGAAAAACAGGAAGTGAGGATTTCTCAGAAGAAATAAGGACATTTAAAAGCAAAATCAAAGGATGAGGTAAGTGAAGGAGGACTGCACTAAGGTAAAGGAAGCTATTTAGGAAAACAAATTGTACCTTTACAACCCCTTTAAGTAGTCTGAATGAGTAAGTGGGGCACCTGATACCACCAAAGGACTGCATATAATATTTTGTGTTTGTTATGCTACAGAAAATTGCAGGCATGATATAAGGGATGGTCAGGGACTGACAACCTGTTGCATGGAACAGCTAATGATCATTAACATTTCAGTTCCTTTACAAATTAATGCTCCAACATATAAGCCCCCTTAATATGTCCAGAACAGAGTCGATTAGGTACTTGCAATATATTGGCTAAAAAAGGTAATAGCTCACTATGCAATTGTAAGCCCACACCCCATTTCAACTGGCATGACTGGTCACAACTGTTTACCCCAACTATATACTGTAACAAATAGGTCAAGATAATGCATTAGTATTGTAGAAACAAAAGTCAAATTTCAGTTACTATTGGACGATAACTATGATGGACATGGTCGCTAACCAACAGGAATTACAAAGGGCAGGTAAGCTTTAGTACTACAAGAAAATGTTGATGCTTTGCCTGTAAGAACAGCACAACATTTGACAACAGGATGGTTTCTGAGGCTGCTACAATTATGTGTAGTCACCTTTAGGTGCCTGCACTTTATACCTGCAACAGCTTTAGGTTTTGCCTTTCACAGTCTCTTTAAATGAGTGAATTGGAGTAAATTCCTATAAGGCTCAAACAAAATCAGAAAATACAGAATAACTCGAATCATTACCTTCTCTTTGTCACCATTATCCTCCGTGACTTTATGACATTCTTTTGGGCAAGTGTGGTTGCCACAAGCAAGAAAACGCCCACAGGGCCTCTTACAAGAAAATGGACCAGCAGAATGACATGGCAATGGGCTTATCTAAAAAAGAAAAAACAAACAGTGTTAGACTAAAGAGGTTACATGTCCAACACTAAATATTTAAGGCCGCATACACACGATCGAACATGTCCGCTGAAACTTGTCCACCGACCAGTTTCAGCGGACATATCCGATCATGTGTACGACCTAGCGGACAGGTTTTTCCAGCGGACAAAGTTCAAAGCACGCTTTGAAATTTGTCCGCTGGAAACCTGTCCGTCGGACATGTCCGCTGGTTAGTACGCCTAACCAGCGGACATAAATCTCCCGCATGCGTCGAATGGATTTGACACATGCGTGGAAGTATTTTACTTCCTGAAGTGGTGACGTGGCGGCGTCAACGTCACCGCGTCCTCAGTCCGAGGGGATTTTCGTCCGATGGTGTGTACACGGCATCGGACCAAAATCCGAGGAGACATGTCCGCTGGAAGCGGTCCGTCGGACATGTTTCAGCGGTCATGTCTCCCCGTGTGTACGCGGCCTTATACAGATGTTATCATGACTCTCTAAAGCACTGATATGCAATTAGCGGACCTCCAGCTGTTGCAAAACTACAAGTCCCATGAGGCATAGCAAGACTCTGACAGCCACAAACATGACACCCAGAGGCAGAGGCATGATGGGACTTGTAGTTTTGCAACAGCTGGAGGTCCGCTAATTGCATATCCCTGCTCTAAAGCTTACCACACAATTTAAAAATCAGAGGGCCGGATTCAGATACAAAGGTGTATCTTTCTGGCGGCGTAGCGTTTCCTCTATTCGCTACGCCTCCGCAAATATTATGGGCAAGTGCCTTTTTCAGAAAGCACTTGCTCCATAAGTTGCGGCGGCGTAGCGTAAAGTGCCCGGCGTAAGGCCGCGCAATTCAAATGTTGAGGATGGGGGCGTGATTCATGTAAATGAATCATGACCCCACGCTCATGACGTTCTTTCTGAACGGCGCATGCGCCGTCCGTGGACGAATCCCAGTGCGCATGCGTCAAATCACGTCGCTATTTGTCAATGTAAACGACGTTAACGTAACTTGCGTCGAGCCCCATTCCCAATTGATTTACGCAAACTATGTAACCGACATACAATTCAACGCTGTCCCGACGTCCATACTTAACATTAGCTACGCCTCCTATAGCAGGGGTAACTTTACGCAGGAAAAAGCCTTACGCAAACGACGTAAACTACGACGCCCGGCGGCAGGTACGTTCGGGAATCGCTAATATTCGACGCGTAAAACAACGGAAGCGCCACCTAGCCGCCGCTCGTATATTAGCAGAATTCAGGCGTATCTTCTTTTCTGAATACCAAAAAAAGATACGCCGGCTATTCTTAGTATTTACGCGGCGTATCTCTAGATACGCCGACGTAAATACTTTCTGAATCTGGCCCAGAATGTGTAATCTTCCTTTACATCTACCAATATTTTATGTACTGCAACATCCTGCTTCACTGGATATACATTTAAAGGATATTACATAGCTTTGGTACATTTTAAAGGAGATAGCACAAAGACTGTACAGTCAGAATTGAAACACATATGGTGACTATAGGATAATCATCCTAGATGGGGCTAAGCGATTAGCCTGGTAGATCAGAGTCCTGGGTTTGAGTCCCGGCCCAGTGTAATTTATGTGCTCCCTCTTTCTCTATGTAGATCTGCACCAGGTGCTCTGATCTCCTCTATGTCACACGCATCAGTACAAAATGTACTGATATATAGATGGGAATATTCCCAAACTGGCTTTAATGTGCATATGTATGTACGCATAAGGAAAATTGTGACTGATGCAAATGGCTCTATTTACACTGTAACAGATGTAAAACATCTGCACAATAATGCAAAGGACCATCAGATGGTCCTGAAAACTTGAAATAAACATACTGGTGTCCAAATAGTAACCAACAACTCGGGTCTCAAGCATATCCTGCAGACACCAGTGTATTCTTTGCATCCCAAGTGTATTATTTGCTTTCCAGCAGACACTGCATTGAAATCATTGATTCCTCTCAGGTATAGAAAGCTAAACAACGCATTCTATAGGTTATCACAAAGACCAAGATTTTCTTAAAGGAGATGTTCACTAGGGCTGTACGATTCTGGTCAAAATGAGAATCGCGATTCTTTTGCTTAGACTAAAGATCACGATTCTCAAAAATTGATAGATAGAACCCCCCCCCCCCAATAAATAAACATGTGATTTATTTGAAAATATGAATATATAAAAAAACAGACCAGTGATATGTCTATAATGTTAAAGACCATATAACTCCATTGAAAAAAGTGGAATCAAACTTTGATTCTGCTTTTTTCATAGGAGTTATATGGTCTTTAACAATATAGCCATTTCACTGGTCTGTTTTTGTTTATACATCAGAAGCAGTACCGCCGGCAACCACTGGGTGGCGCATTGATACACACAGTTGTATTAATCTTTCTCACAGTTCTGTACAACTGTGTGTATTCATGCGCCACCCAGTGGTTGCCGGCGGTACTGCTTCTGATGTATTAATCTTTCTCACAGTTCTGTACATCAGAAGCAGTACCGCCGGCAACCACTGGGTGGCACATGAATACACACAGTTGTATAGAGTGGTTGCCGGCGTCACTACTTCTGCGGCATTTGCATTCCACGCTGGTTACGTGGAATGGCGGTGACACATAAAAATAGCGGGTCATCCCGCGGGGAGATCGTGGGCGGGGAGAATCGAGATCACGATTCACCTTTTACAAAAATAAAAATATTAAAAGCACATGGTTTTGCAGGTTAAAAAAAATATATGCATTATGCTTTTTCACTGCATTCTGTAAGGCACTGCACCAGCGATGAACAGATATGGGAAGAAATGCCTGCATCCCGTAAAAACTACGCAAGCTGTCTGTCTTTACCTTGTATGGGCAGGCCATTACAGAATGGCAAGAAGAGTCAATTAACTACAAGATCGCTCACCAGCGCCCTCACAGTTCCTTGAGAACTACAAGCCATTAGCCACCGTAGCTGATGGTACTTGTAGGCAGTCATTCACAGGAAACAGAATGGATAATACAGACATTGGGCGGAGCCCAGCATGGCCCCACTGTTTTTAAATTGTGACAGTTGGTGCTAGTAGAAGATACCCCATCAGCTGTCACTGGTATGCGAGATCGGGGGGCCAGGGGGTGGTGGTGTCTAACATGTTCCAAAAGGTGAACTTAGCTTTTAACAGCTAATTGACATACTGTAGCTGTCTGGCCCAAGTAAACTAGACATGCATGGGTCCCACTGATATAAACATACAGTTTTATAACCTTACCTCATGTTTGCCGAGACATTCCCTGAGAGAGAAAAAGGGAAAAATAATTATAAAATAAATATTTAATAAAAGTATAATACTATGGCAAACAACAAATAACCATTGTGATAAGCAATATAGTGAACATTTTCAAGTCAGATTTGATTTCTCAGGAGAACCACCTATTTTTGAAGATTAAAATATTTAGAGTAATACATCAAAGTGAAGTGATTTTCCGCCTAGAAATTATATTCCTCAGTTTTCTCTGAAATGCACAAAAAGCCAATTGCTATGAGTGATGCAATATATTGCTTCTCTATTTTTCTTGCCCATCTTATTTCCAAAACACACTACTGTAAGATTTGTACACTACTATATAAAAAGGTCCAATTTACTGGTATAGCTAATGTGCCAAATTTAGCTACCAGGGCATCGAAGCACTGTAGAGCAAAACATATCTTCGTATTTCATTACCATCACAAGTCCCCCAAAAAATGTATTTTAGTCATTTCTGTGCAGAATAATTCCTTTCTTAGGTCCCATTCACATATGGGCAATTTGGAATTGCAGGCAGAATTGCTACAGTTCTGACTATGATTCCAAAATGCACAAGATGCATTTGCTTGCCATTCATCCTGAATGGCAACGCCATTCTGCCAAGACTGTCTCAGAGAATCGTGGCAAAAAGAGCAAAATTCTTCTCCTGGCTGAGGTAAAAAAAAAAAAAGGGTTCCCAGGCGTCTTTGAAGCGAAAATTGCACACCGGGCAGCCCCTTCAAGTGAGAGGATTGAAACACTCTTGCCCAACCAATGGCTTGAGTTGTAGTCATGTACGATTAGGATATCCCATTTTATTAAGTTATTTTGTAAATCCCAGGACATAGGAATGGTTAATTCTTGGGCTGTATACACAAGCAATAAATTGCCATATCCACCTAGCAATTGTGGATCAAGAGGCAGCTTGTTCCCTCTGGGAGCCCTCAGGCAACACAAATGTGGAGTCATTTGAGGAAACAAACATGCATGTGGCTGCCAGGTAGACACGATCCTAACTACATTCAAACTGTGGAATGCAATCTCTGCCTAGTAACCAATCACCAACTTGTTAATAGAAAAAGTCAACTTTGGCATCTCCCGTCAGTGCTGTGCTCCACTGCAAGTCTCTGTGTCCTAAATCAGTGAAAGGGTCATTCATTGGTTTTCGTTTTTTTAATGCTATATCTAATATAGCATTAAAATATTTACGTAACACAAATGTGCACTGTTTGAGGGTGATTTACTTTTGCAACCGTTTACTTGGCAAATAGCTTGACTTTTGTTAGAAAAAAAAAAAAAAACACGCACACACACACCACAACAATCTCCTCTGGGTGATCAATGTATATTACAAGAATATTAACCGCTTCACATCCACTCATAGGATCGTTGGCGTCCCTGGACAGTGCTGCAGTTTAATTCCCACATATGCATTACTGGGTGGGCAAGGTTTATGTGCCGTGAGTGGGTGGGCTGGGGATGTGTGTGGAGCGGAGTCAAACAGTGTGTGTTAATAGCAGCTTGCTGTGGGGGCACTCGGAGGAGAAGGTAGAAGCGCCAGCACGGGACTCCAGAAAAGGAGGATCGGGGCTGCTCTGTGCAAAAACACTACACAGTGCAGGTAAGTGCAACATGTTTGTTATTTTAGAAAAAAAAATAATAATTTACTTTTACAATCACTTTAAATGAAGCAGATCACATTGAGGCTTCATGTACACACAGCCTACTTTGACTTCCGACCACGCGATAACGCAAAAATGGTTTGCGTTTTCTGGGGGCCAAAAAATTTGCTATCTTGAATGCGATTATATCTTGAAGCTCCCCTAACCGCAGCAGCTCCTAACCTCTGCTAAAAGCCTATTTGTACATTGACATATAGGCATTTAATGTAGTTGAGATTAGGAGCTCTGGGGGGGGGGGGGGGGGGGGGGATGCCCAAAATCTCAAACTCAAGTTTAGGAACTGTACATGAAGTCCAAGACAGAACTATACCCATAACAGCTTGATTAAAAATAATGTTATTTAGCAAGAAACACTCCACAGCAAAGTATGGTGAGACAGTTTATTACTGGATTTTAAACAGTATTGGCACTTATTTGTAATGTTTTACAAAGCTTAACCTGCAAGAAGGGCCAGCCTGAAGTGATCTGTCAGCACTTGGGCTACTTTCACACTGGGGCGGGGGGTGTTGGCGGTAAAAATGGCGCTTTTAGGCCAAAAGCGGGGCACTTTTAAACCCCGCTATTGGCAGAATAAAGGGTTACTAGCGCCCCCCAAAACGCTGCTGCCGAAGCGATGTGCAGGTGCTTCGGCAGTGGTGCCCATTGTATCCCATGGCAGGCACGGTGGAGGAGTGGTGTATTCATCGCTCCTCTACCGCCGAAAGATGCTGCGTGCAGGACTTTTTATAAGGTCCTGCAAGCGCACTGCTCCAGTGTGAAAGCACTCGGGCTCCCACACTGGGGCTGCAGGGAGGCGTTTTTCAGGTGCTATTTTTAGCCTAAAAGCGGCTGAAAATGCCCCAGTGTGAAAGGGGGGTCTTAAATTTCTGACAAAAGTTCCACTTTAATATATATATATTTTATAACTGGTTTTCTTCCCCAGCAAGAAGAGTCTCTTCCTTGCAACCCTTTGATCTAGAAGTTTCACCAACTGCCATTCCCCTGTCCAATGAGAGTGGCTTGGTGGCCCATAAATTCACTCTTGATGCACCAGGGAATGGCAGTTGGTGGAACTTTGTGATAAAACCAGGTGAAGTCAGGCCCCAGTATGGAAGTGACACTTAAAGCGGAAGTAAACCCATCGATTTAACAGTTTCAAAAAGCAGTTAAATTTCCGGCATGCCGGGATTGCCAACTGTCACATTGGTTGTGCTCTCAACCAAACTGTCAAACTATCCAATGGCTGGTGTCATAACTGATCACATGTGCAGCACCATGGCAGTTGAAGATTAAACATAGGCCAAGATGGCAGCTTCCTTGGCTGAAAAGGATAGAAGGGTTTACTTCCACTTTAAGTCACAGGAGTGTAGAAAGGCAATATTTAAAAGGTAACACGGGGTGGGTGCTCTAAAAGCATGACTTAACAAGATGAAAGTGAATCTACAAATTTATCATTTTTGTTCAAATATATTTTTCAGCCCTGGCTGATAGCAATAGCTACAAACCTATAACTAAAAAATAAACTGCACGGACAAAATAAATATTTCATTACTTTTGTCTAGACCTAAAATTGACTTACAGTGATAACACAGATATTTATAAAATGGCTTCTCCTTAAGCCAGTGATCAATGAAGCAAAAAGGAGAACAGAGGCTACATCTGGAAGCATTAAAGAAGAGTCATGTTGCACTTGTCACAGAGTGAGGACCAGACATCTCATCATCATAAAACAACCTTCATAGAGGAAGTAATAAAAACCATGCAAAGGATATTAGGGTAACATGAACCCGTTTCTTCTACAGACCAGTCCCAAATATAAATCAATACAGAAAGAGCATGCAGACAATAACACAAACTACAATGTATTATTAAATGTGCATATGGTACACTTCAGAAAAACTGATGAGTAATTTACGTGCCTTGCAAAATGCTCTATAGTTAATATCACGGTCACATCATACATAAAGTTCATCATCACCAAAAATACTGTAAGTTTTCCTGTCTATGTGCCAGTGGGGATACGTCCCTTCATTTCCCGACACTGAAATGCAAATGGTAAAAAAGTTCTCTATACAGTGAGTGAGAATACTCCATTAGACAGAACAAGTCCATTGGAAAAAATGTACCATCACCTGATATTCTAGTTTGTCCTCACTTTCTCCCCCAATGACAATGGTCACCGGGACAAGCAGAGGAGGGCAAATCAACCAAGTGGGGACAGCAATACATACCTGACAGAGAACGTTAAAGGGGTTGCAAAGTCAGAAGGTTTATCGTAATCCAACTTGAGGCTCAAAAATGCTCATAAATGCCACACAAACGCATTGGATAATTTTTACAGCTGAAAAACTCCTCTTCAAACACAGCAATTCTGTTTTTTTTTTTCCCAGCCTGAAAGGGCCGATAACAACCTACCTGGCTGTAGAAAGAAAATATGCCAGATGCCCAAACAAGCAGCTGTAAAAATGCCCACTGTGCAGGAGGCCCAATACTCGTAGGTATGCTATTCAATATATAAATTCTTTTATTTATTTTTTGTTATTTGTTTTTCTTCATATTTACATGAAGACTGCACTGTCCAGCCAAGTGATATTTAATAGAATTGGGACAAACACTTCCAGAAGGAATGCTTATAAAAACACTTTTGTAAGTGCTTTGGTAATTTATCTCTGCCACTCACTGGAACCCATCTGCAGATGCATGTCCACATGATGACAAAACTGCAGCTATTTTAATGCATAACAAACAGTGTTGTCACCCTGTAGAAGCTGAAAATCAAATCTACTGGTAAAATAAACAGGTGGAAAAAAAAAACACACTATGTTGCAGTTTGGGCTCAAAACAAACAAAGCTGCATCAAACTAATAAAGGTGCGCTTCATACTCACGTTGGTATAGGGACTTGACAAGGACGACATGGTAAAGCCTTCTGGATAAAAGCTGGTTCAGAGGGCTGCTCCCAAGGTCCGGCTAGCTGGGTCTGACCAGGTGTAAAGGGAAATGTCATTTAAAAAGAGATTATATTGACAAAATGACCACTTTGTAATGTACAATTTACGCTGTTACGCAAATAATTCCATAAAAGAGGTTAAAGTGATTGTAAACCTCAGACGTGAAATATGAATAAAGCTTATGACTCTATAGTGTGTACTGGTCTCCATTAAAAGCACTAAGTGTCATTTCTGTCTCCTTCATTCCTCTGCCATCAGCATGAATCACTTCTAACAAATTTTTCTGACACCAATAAAAAAATGGAGACAGGGAGGGACTTCCAGCTGATTGACATCCTCCGTTCTGTTCCTGTGTGAAATGGTGTGTGTTCCCTTCCCTCCAATCAGCTCTCAGACCATTGAGCTCTGCAGTGTAACTTCAGCTCTCCACCCCCTTTTTTCCGAACACTCAGGTGAGCTTATAAATGTAGCACCTTGAATGGATGTAGAGAAGAGAAGACTGCAGACAGACAGGTACAATTTATGTAGAGGGGTTGGTTTAATCTCTGTAGCACCTGGGGATAGTCCCTTCACTGGGTATATGTAAGGGTTTAACTTTAGATACCAAAAAAAGGCCTAGTTAGACTTACCGGTGACGGTATTTCTAAGAGCCTTTCAGGACAACCTTGGAGAGAGCGCAGCTCCGCCCATTTCTTAGGAAACACACGTGATCCTTTAAGATCCCTCCTCTTCCACCATGGCCTCAGTTATTGTGTGGTCTCCGCCCACTGGAAAATAAAGCACAGAACAACCACAACAAAACCATGATAGACATTTCAAACAATCTTTTTATTCAAAATACCTAGGGAGGGAAATTAGCGGTTGTCCTGAAAGGCTCTTAGAAATACCGTCACCGGTAAGTCTAACTAGGCCTTTCTCCAATCGCCTTTCAGGACAACCTTGGAGAGGATAACCGAGTAACTTACCCTAGGGTGGGACCACTGCTTGCAGCACCTTCCTGCCGAAGGCCTGATCTGCAGCGGACAGTAAGTCTAGCCTGTAGTGCCGTAGAAAAGTCGAATAGCTGGACCATGTAGCTGCCTTGCAGATCTGGTCAGGCGTGGCACCGGCTCTTTCGGCCCAGGAAACTGCCGTAGATCTTGTTGAATGGGCCGTTACTCCTGAAGGAGGCACCTCTCCTTTGGCTTGGTAACCCTCGGCAATGGCTTGTTTGAGCCATCTGGCCAATGTACTTTTGGAGGCCTTTTCCCCTTTCCGGGATCCTGAGAATATCACGAACAAGGCGTTGGTTTTCCTGAAATCCTTGGTGACTGCGAGGTATTGCAACACACACCTTCTTACATCCAAAGTATGAAAATTCTCTTCCCCTGCATTAGAGGGAGATGAGGAGAAGGTAGGAAGGACTATTTCCTGAGACCTGTGAAAGGTTGACGAGACCTTAGGGAGAAAAGCTGGATCAGTTTGGAGAACTATTCTGTCCGGCAAAATTCTTAAGAAAGGCTCTGTAACTGCCAAAGCCTGGATTTCACTGACCCTTCTTGCGGTCGTTATGGCCACCAAAAAAATTGTTTTTAGAACTAGATTCTTCAAAGAAATCTCCTTTAAGGGTTCAAACGGGGTCCCCGTGAGACCCTGCAACACAACTGATAAATCCCAATTGGGAAAAGTTCTAAAGGCTATCGGTCTACTCCGACCTAGTGCCTTGAAAAATCTTGAAATTAAATGTTCTTTAGATAAAGTCCTTTCTAAGTAAACCGAAAGGGCTGCCACTTGAGTTTTTAGGGTGCTAATTGCTAACCCTTTCTCCATTCCTGCATGAAGAAACTCTACAACGGAAATTACACTATTAATCTGGAAATTCTTGGAGGTACACCATGAGTTGAATTTTCGCCAAACTTTGAGATAAATTGCTCTGGTCACCGGCTTCCTGCTGTCTAGCAAAGTTCTTATCACTTTATTAGAGAGCCCCTTAGCTCTTAAGAGGTCCTCTTCAGAAACCAGGCCGTCAACTGCAAGCGTTCTACCTCTGGATGGTTCACGGCACCCTGACACAGTAGGTCCTTCCTGAGTGGAAGTTTCCACGGTGGTTTCGTGGCTAAACTCTGAAGAGATGCAAACCACGGTCTTTTTGGCCAATACGGAGTGATTAAGATCAGATTGGATTTCTCTTCCCTGAACTTCCTTAGGACTAGAGGTATCAGAGTGAAGGGGGGGAAGGCGTAAGACAGCTGGTAGTGCCACTGTTGAGCTAGTGCGTCTATGGCTACTGCCTGGTCCTCTCTGTGGAGAGAGAAGAAACTTTGCACTTTCGCATTCTGCTGGTTGGCAAACAGGTCTATCTGTGGCTGACCCCACTCCTGAGTGATTGCCCTGAAGACCTCCGGGTTTAAGCTCCATTCTGCCTCTAGTATGCTTCTCCTGCTTAGCAGGTCTGCTAATAGGTTTTGAGACCCTTTTAGGTGCACCGCTGATAGGGATGCTACGTTCTGCTCTGCCCATGAGAGGAGATGGTTGGCCAGTTGCATAAGGCCTCTGCTTCTGGTCCCCCCCTGCTTTAGGACATATGCCACTGCCGTGGTGTTGTCCGACAGGACCTGCACATGTTGACCCTTCACCAACTGATGGAAAGCTTGAAGCCCTAGAAATATCGCTTTCAACTCCCTCCAGTTTGAGGATCTTCTGGACTCTGTTCTGGACCAGACGCCCTGGGCAGTCTGTCCCTCTAGATGGGCCCCCCAACCCCAGGAACTCGCGTCTGTTGTTAAACGCTTTCCTACTGGAAATACCCATGGAAGACCCTTGTTCAAATTTACTGGGTTTCTCCACCACCAGAGTGCTCGTTTTACGTTTGAAGTTAACCTGAAACATTTCTCTAGTGACTCTTGGTGTGACCAAGACTGAAGGATATTCATTTGGAGAGGACGAGAGTGTAACCTCGCCCATGGGACCGCCGGAATTGAGGCTGTAAGCAGCCCCAGGACGGCCATTGCTGTCCTGACTGACACCCCTTGGTTTGTCTGTACTTGAGACACCGCCACCATGACCTTCTCTATCTTTTCCTGAGGTAAAAAGACCTTCTGAAGGATCGAATCTATGTTGTACCCCAGAAACCTTGTTTCTTGAGAAGGTATCAAGTTTGATTTCTCGCGGTTTAGTAACCAGCCGAGACTTCCCAGATGAACCTGCGATGACTGCAGATTCGTCGCAAGTTGATCCCGGGAGTCCGCAAAAAACAGTAGGTCGTCCAAGTATGGGATGACCGAGATCGCTTTGAGCTTCAGTGGCTCTAGGGCCTCTGCCATGATCTTGGTAAAGATCCTGGGTGAGGACGACAACCCGAAAGGGAGGGCTCTGAACTGAAGATGCCATATCCTGTTCCCTAGGTCTACTGCCAGTCTGAGGAACTGTTGAGATGCTTGGGCAATCGGGACGTGCAAGTAAGCATCTCTGAGGTCCAGAGAGGCCATGAAGCAACCGGGTGTCAACAGCTTTGTTATTGAATAAATCGTATCCATCCGGAACCGTTTGTACTTTATTGACTTGTTTAACATTTTTAGGTTCAAAATCAGGCGGAATTCGCCTGAGGGTTTTTTTGACCAAAAAAATGTGGGAATAAAAACCCTGACCCTCTTGATGTTTTGGGACCTGTATTATCACTCTCTGACTCATCAGATCCTGTAACAGGTTCGTCATTGCAGTAGCTTTTTCTTTGTCCCGGGGAAGGGCTGTGACATAGAACCTCGTTGGGGGACACTCTGAAAATTCCAGCCTGTACCCCTCCGTAATGATTCTTTCCACAAAGGGGCTCGTGGTCATCTGTTTCCATTGTGGGAGAAAAGCAGCCAGTCTTCCTCCCACTGGAAGCAGATCGTCACTTGCTTTTGGTAGTTGGTTCTGAGGGGTTTTTAAATAAGATACCTCCTCTACCTCTCCCTCTTTGGGACCCCCATCTCCTTTTATTTTCTTCCTTACTCTTATGGGACTGTTGAAAAGGACGAAAATTTTTCTTAGGGTTCTGACCCTTTTTAGGGGGGGAAAGCCTTCTTCTTATCTGCCGTTCTGTCAAGAACTTTCTCTAGGTCCTGACCGAACAAAAGGTCCCCTGAGAAAGGCAGACCACAAAGCTTGACCTTAGAGGGGATATCACCCGACCAGGTCTTTAACCAAACTGCTCGCCTGACTGAGTTCACCAGGGCTGCTGACCTTGCAGCCATTTTAATGGACTCAGCAGAAGCATCTGCCATATATTTAATGGCTTTTAAGATTAAGGGGAAAGAATCTAATAGATCCTTTCTTGAGGTGCCTGCCTCGACATGACTCCTTAATTTCTCAACCCAGCATTCTAGATTGCGGGCGACTATTGTGGCGGCCATAGCTGGTTTCAGACTGGTTGCAGTAGAATCCCAGGCCTTCTTTAGGAGGGAATCTGCCCTCTTGTCCATCGGATCTTTCAGGACCCCCATGTCCTCAAAAGCCAGGTCTGTATGACGAGACACCTGTGAGAAAGCTGCGTCTACTTTAGGCTTTTTGTTCCACACCTCTGTTTCACCACTTTCAAACGGAAACCTTCTTCTAAGGGTCTTTGAAAAAAAGGGGGCCCTTTCAGGGTCCTTCCATTCCTTCTTGATGGTGTCCGAGAGGACTTTGTGGACCGGGAAAACCCGGCTTTTAGACTCATCCAGTCCCTGATACATCTTATCGTGTATGGATAACTGAACCTTTTCTTCCTGGATACCCAGGGTAACATAAATTGCCTTGAGTAAGTCCTCCACTTCGTCTAATGACAATTTAAACTTTGAGTTTTTGCTACTATCATCTTCATCCTCCTCCTCATCTGAATCCCTGAGAGAGGGGAGAGTACTAGTCCCTTCATCTGCCGAATCCCCCTCTGTTTGACCCGAAACTGGGATTTTCGGACTGGGTGGTGGCTGCTGTGGCTCCCCCAAACTTGAGGAGCCTTGTGTGATCATATCCTTCACTGAGCCTAAAGAGCTTGCCAGCTCCTGGACTGAGGAAAAAAGGTCCTTATACTGTTGTGAAGTTTCCTCTTCCACCAGATTTTTAATGCAGGATCTGCACATTGGTTTTTGCCAAGAATCCCTTAAAGGATTTTTGCAAGACGGGCATTTTCTGGATGTATCTAAGTGCTTAGCTTTGGTTGTAGATTTTTCCTGTAACGAGATGAAACCAAAGTTACCATCTCCCAAAAAGAAAAATGTTTTTTTTTTTTTTTTTTTAAAACACCCAAGTGCCGCCACCAACCAAATGCCTGGACTAAGTGCCACCACCACTAACGGTTATACAGACCAAGAGCGTTAACCTGGACTGGTAACCACAGGCTCCCTCAGGGAGGAACAACAATACACAAAACTAAGCCCAATATAGTAAGAATAAAAGGCACCGCTGTACCCCTCTTACCTGGGCCTGACCGGTGCTTGCAGCGCCTGTATCCGCCGGTGTTGTCTGTCTCTCCTCCATTGTAGAGCGCAGTCACACGAGTAGCTGGAGATTGACTCCATTTTAAATTTTCCCGGCCGCCCGCGTCATCATCGGGGCCGGAAACGGAAGCACCGGTCACCTGACCTGCCCCACAGATGCTGCGTTCCAGGCGCTGGGAACCAGCAGCGCCACGCCCCCCCCGGAAACGGCGTCACCGTGCATGACGCGGTCGCCAGCCGGGACCCGGAACTGAGAATGCGGACCACCGCCGACCCGCGCCGGCTACCGCACGGTCACCTGGACCTCTACCGCAGTTCCTGGGCACAACGACACCGTCCCCTGGGAGGCCGAAAGTTCCGGTGAACCGGAGCGTCTGGGGACTCCTGAACGCCCCCTCCCCGTGAAGAGGGGTCAGGATGGTCGCCGCCAACAAATATCAGACAAAAAAGGTAAGCTCAAGACAACCTCTCCGCCTTGGGAGAGACAGCTCCCTGGTTCCCTGTGATGCTTCCACCATGGCGGAGGAAACACAATAACTGAGGCCATGGTGGAAGAGGAGGGATCTTAAAGGATCACGTGTGTTTCCTAAGAAATGGGCGGAGCTGCGCTCTCTCCAAGGTTGTCCTGAAAGGCGATTGGAGAAAACTTGTTCTGTACACAAGCTTAGATTTATAAGTCTGTCTATCCCTGGCTGTCAGCATGACCTGTTCTATGAAAGACACCCCTGTTACTGCTTTTGAATAGAATTTGCTTTGGTAAAATATGTATTCCTTTGTTGATCTATGCTGCCAAAATTTCCTTTACTGTGTAGTACCTGTTAATTGTCTTCAATAACTAGCAAAATTAATGAAATACTCTTATTACTATATATACACACGAGGATATCTTCCCTGAGATATGCCATGCAACCATAGATGGAGTGCATGCATGTAGACATGCAGTGACTCCAAAGAAGCCACAGGAAATCAAGCACTTTGATGCAAAAAAGGATAAAAAATAAATAAATAATTTCACCACTTGCCGACTGTATACTGTACATATATACGGTGACAAGGCGGCTCTCCTCTTTCCAGAATCGCATACCTGTACCTGCACTTCCGGGTCTGCACAGCATGCACCCGCACTGACTCATCATCCTGCCGGGACCTGCTGATTGTTTTCGAAAGAGGCAGAACGGTGGTCTGCCGATGGAAAAAACAAGGCAGATCGCTGTTCTGTTAGTAGGGAAGGTAGGGATTCTGTGTTTCTGCCAAGCAGGAACACGGATTTCTGCCTTTCCACAGTAAAAGCACCCCCCTACAGTTAGCAAGCACTCCCTAGGAACACATTTAACCCTCTTATCACCCCTGAAGTTAACCCCTTCCCTGCCAGTATCATTAATACAGTGGCAGTGCATGTTATTTTGTACTGATCACTGTATGTGTCAATGGTCTCCAAAAAAGTGTCAAACGTGTAAGTGTCCAATTTGTCTTCCGCAATGTTGTAGACCCGCTATAAATCAGCCATTACTAGTTAAAAAAAAATATATCCCATAGTTTGTCGATGCTATAACTTTTGCGCAAACTAATCAATCTACGCTCATTGCGTTTTTTTTTTTTTTTTTACCAAAAATATATAGCACAATATATATTGACATTAATTTCTGTAAAAAAAAAATGTAATTCTTCACATTTATGTTTTTTGTTTTTTTTCAAAATTGTTTTTTTGTTTACAGTGCAAAAAATAAAAAACTGCAGAGGTGATCGGATAGCACCAAAAGAGAAATCTATTTGTGTGGGCAAAATAACCGACATACATTTTTATTTGGGTACAGATTTGTACGATCTCGCAATTGTCAGTTAAAGTAATTCAGTGCCATGTCACAAAAAATGGCACGGTCATGAAAGGGGGGGGGGGGGGGAGATAAACCTTCCGGAGTTGAAGTGGTTAGTTATAAAAAAAAGCCATGGCAGTTTGATGCACCTTACTTTATCAAACTAAAGAATTATGCCGTACACACGATAGTTTTTCATGATTTTTTTAAATTGGTTATTAAAAACGATCGTGTGTAGGCTCCAGAGCATTTTTCTTGACGTGGAAAATGGGCATTAAAAATTTAGAACGTGCTCTAATTTATCTCGTTTTTCAAGTCGTGAAAAATGGTAGTGTGTAGGCTTTAACGACGGGAAAAAAACATGCATGCTCAGAAACAAGTTATGAGACGGGAGCACTCGTCCTGGTAAAACTAGCGTTCGTAATGGAGATAGAACATTTATCACGCTGTAACAGACTGAAAAGCACGAAGACTGAAAAGCGCAAATCGTCTTTCACCAAACTTTTACTAACATGCGACCAGCAAAAGCAGCCCAAAGGGTGGCACCATCCAAATGGAACTTCCCCTTTATAGTGCCGTCGTACGAGTTGTACGTCACCGTGCTTTGCTCGGGCATTATTTAACAATTGTGTTTATGCAAGGCAGGCTTCACAAGAATCACGTAGAATAAAACCTTTGTTTTTTCCATGACGTGTACGCAGCATTAGGGTTTAGATGCAGTTTAAGGGTCTATGTATAGGTAAATGACTTACCAGTCCTTTCTGTTTCACTAGAGCTTCATCATGGCAAGGGACAGGGCACAAGTGACCGCATTTTTGCAAGGTTTTCTGACAAATCTGTCGGCATGTCGGACATGGACCAAAATGGCACCTATGTTTTTCTCTAGTCTCATGATGGCAGGTAGAAGGGCGACTTCAAGAAGAAGACAATGCATGTTTGTTACATTAGCAGCAGTAATTCTTTACATACAAATGTATTAAGTTGGTAGAAAGCTTTATATACCTGCACACAGCCTTGCAGCGTGGTGGTTTAGTACTGCGCTCTCTGCCACAAGGAACAGTCAGCATAGTTTTGCCACAGTTACATTTCACATCAACAGTCACTGGACACGGATAGCAGCTTCCTATAATTAAAAAGAAAAAACTATAATCCCCTTTAGACAGCAATACCGACATTAAAAAAGTGTGCTGCTAAAAAGTAGACTTGAGAATAGCAAAAGACAAAGCTCCCCACTGATGTCCATCCGTAAACCCTGGTAAAGATGTAATGCAGCCATTTTTACATAACATGGACCTCTCATTGAGACTCCATTCACATCTGAGCAGATCGATTTTCAGGTGTTTTTTGCAAGCGTATTACGTGCATTTTACATGTGTATTCTAGCTTCAGGTATTTTTATTTTAGCCAATAGAAAGCACCAGGGGCAGGAGATTAGGGGTGGAGAGTTGCTTTTTTTTTGCCAGAAAACATGCAACTAAAATGCACATGTTAAGCGATTTTCAGGCATTCCTATTGAAGTCTATGGAGGCCAATGTGCCTCCAATCTGCCTAAAGAAGCGCATGTACTTTTTCGAGCAACAAGCATTTCGCTACAAGATACAAAACACTAAATGTGAACAAGGGCCATTGAAAGGAATGGGATTTTGTTTGTCGAGTGCACAAGTTTCAAGCAAAAAATCGCTCAGGTGTGAACAGGGCCCTTAGTGTTACCATAACAGTAGTAGTTGGAGTGAAAAAAAGATAAATGGACAGATATTCTGGAAGTGGCGATATGAGACTTTACCAGACTATCCAACAACCTAACCTCTTAGGCCTTGTACACACGAGGGAATATTTCCACTGAACATGGTCCGACGGACCATTTCAGCCGAAAAACCCGCTCGTGTGTAGGGGCAAACGGACCGTTTTGGCCGGATTCCTCCGGCGGGAAAAATTTCAAAGCATGCTTTGGAATTTTTCCGCCAGATAGCTGCCCGTCAGATATGTCCGCTGGTTAGTACGGCAAACCAGCGGACATATCTGCCCGCACAAGCGTCGTATCCTGTGAATGGATCCGACGCATGCGCGCGGAAGTGTTTACCTCCTGGTGCGGTGACGTGGCGGTCACGTGGCGGAGTCAACGTCACCGCCGCGTCACCGCGCTGTCCGCCGGCGGGGAATTTGATCCGATGGTGTGTACAGCCATCGGATCAAAGCAATCCGGCGGACAGATCCGATGGGAACGGTCCGTCGGACCGTTCCCATCGGATATATTACCTCGTGTGTACAAGGCCTTACAGTTGCCACAGCAACATACAAGTGAACAAAGCTAAATGGTACAGAAAAGAAAGGTTTAAATCACTTCACAATGTTTTCAGATCTTCACAATAAAAAAACGCAAGGACAGTAGATATCTTCTGTATCTTTAAATGCGGCTCTGGAAAGAGTGGTAACCACTAAAAATGTAAGCAAGTCTGTATCAGAACAAGTTCATATTTTGGAAAATTTCTAGACACTTTTATTTTTATTACAAAAATGAAGGATCTCCTGCAGATTTTGTCTGTTTGCCCACTTACAAAGAAATTAATGGTCTATAATTTTTATCATAGGTGTATTTTAAATGATAGAGACAGAATATCAACCACAAATCCAGAAAAACAAAAAACAAATAAACAAACACATGATACAAATGGCAACAAAGGAGAGGCTCAAGAAAAGGCACATTAGGGTCACGGAGTGGCCAAGCCAGTCTCCATACCTTAAGGCTATAGAAAATGTATGGAGGGAGGAGAAAACTTCAAGTTGCCAAGTGATAGCCAAGAAACCTTAAGGATTTAGAGAAGATCTGTAAAGAGTGAATCCAAATCCTTCCAGAGGTGTGCAAACCTGGTCACCAACTACAAGAAACATGTAAACATGTTACCTCTGTGCTTGCTAACTAGGGTTTCTCCACCAACTACCAAGTCATGTTTTTCTTGGGGTTCAAATACTTATTTCACTCACTGGACTGCAACTCAATTTATAACATTTGTATCATGGGTTGTTTCGGGATTTTTGGTTGATATTCTGTCTTGATCATTTAAAATACACGTATGATAAAAATATAAACCTTAATATCTTTGTAATCAGGCAAACTTACAAAACATGCATGGAATCAAATAATTAATTTTCTCCACTGTGTACAATATTTCATGTTTTATTTAAATTTAAAGTAGTGAGTATACAGCTTGTATAACAGTTTAAATTTCCTCAAAATAACTCAATACACAGCCATTTATGTCTAAACTGCTGGCAATAAAAGTGAGTACATTGTTGCTCTGCATAAAGATGGC
This sequence comes from Rana kukunoris, assembly GCA_029574335.1. Taxonomy (NCBI): domain Eukaryota; kingdom Metazoa; phylum Chordata; class Amphibia; order Anura; family Ranidae; genus Rana; species Rana kukunoris. Next base: position 628,839,168 of record CM056049.1, on the reverse strand, counting down.
CTAGGCTATAAAAAAGATTGCCAAGACCCTGAAACTGAGCCGCAGCATGGTGGCCAAGACCATACAGCGGTTTAACAGGACCGATTCCACTCAGAATGGGCTTCGCTATTGTCAACTAAAGAAGTTGAGTGCATGTGCATATCCAGAGGTTGTCAAATGGAAATAGACATAGGAGTGCTGCCAGCATTGCTGCAGAGGTTAAAGAGGTGGGGGTCAGCCTGTCAGTGTATGACCATATGCAGCACACTGCATCAAATTGGTCTGCATGGCTGTAGTCCCAGAAGGAAGCCTCTTCTAAAGATGATGCACAAGAAAGCCTGCAAACAGTTTGCTGAAGACAAGCAGACTAAGGACATGGATTACTGGAACCATGTCCCGTGATCGGATGAGACCAAGATAAACTTATTTGGTTGAGATGGTGTCAAGCGTGTGTGGCAGCAACCAGGTGAGGAGTACAAAGACAAGTGTGTCTTGCCTACAGTCAAGCATGGGGGTGGGAGTGTCATGGTCTGGGGCTGCATTTCATTGAGGGAACTATGAATGTCACCAAACATCAACCCAATATACGTGGAGGCCAACTACAAGAGCTGACCTCTAAATACCAAAAGGTTCGAGTCAAACACTCAATTCACTCATTAAAATGTAAACCAAACATCAACCTAAGTGTAGTAAATTAGGGATTTAATAAGGTAAAAATGATAGTCAAAACCTTAATGACTTGGAGAGGATCTGCAAAGAGGAGTGGGAAAAAGCTGTGTTTCCTGGATCTCTCCTGAGATCGCCGAACGACCGGAGTGCAATTATTTTAAAACCTGGTGCTCTCCTTAACTCAAAAAGCCAACTACAAGAAATGTCTGACCTCTAAATACCAAAAAGGGTTTTGCCAACAAGTTTACTATCACCTTATTAAATCCCTAAATCCCTAATTTACTACCAAGTCTATATATATTTTTCATGTTTTGGGAAGGGACTAAACATTGTCAAACACTTTTGTATGGTCAATTCACTCATTAAAATGTAAATCAATTTATAACTTTTTGGAAATGCGGTTTTCTGGATATGTGTTGTTATTCCGTCTCTCACTGTTAAAATAAACCGACCATTAAAATATAGCCGGATCATTTCTTTGTCAGTGGGCAAACATAAAATCAGCAGGGGACGAAATACTTTTTTCCCCTAGCTGTATTCATTCTGTGAATATGTGTTTTCTGAACCTCTCTTGCTGCTTCTTAAATAGCACCCCGTACTTTTTCTTATTAGAACACCAGTCATCATGGAGGAAGCTCTTAGGCGGCGTACACACGACCAAGATTCTTGCTAGAAACCAGCGAGAACCTCGCTGGGAGCTGCATTCCAGCGTGAACCTCGGCCGTGTGTACGCTCCTGGCTCGCCCCGCCCCGCCCGTCGGGAATCCCGTCGAGCGAATAGAGAGCAGGCTCTCTATTTGCTCGTCGGCCCGTCGGGATGAATGGCTGGTTGCCATTCCCGACGGGCGGGTCGCTGATTTCGACGGCCGGGCGAGAACCTCGACGGGCGGAGCGATGTGTTCCGCCCGTCGAGGTTTTCGTACGTGTGTATGCCGCCTTACATGTAGAAGAAAGTCCTGCTCCTCTACCAATATTGATGCCACTAGCAAAAAAGATCAGCTGCAGGGAGCCAACAGGCCAATGAGAAGTCATTTGGCCCTCCCCCTTTTTTCTTTCTCTGGGCACAGCTTTCACAGTTTGGCCCTTCTAAAGCACACAGAAATTTACAGCTGTCAACATGAGCGCTGGAGGTCCAAATAGCATTAATTTTAAACAGGAAATTGTAGTAGTTAAGCCTGCTACACACCAAGTTTGTTTTCGTTCAACCCAGAGGGTTAATTGAAAAAAACTGTCAGCTCTGATCGGAGCTGCTGTTCTAACAATCCGACATTAGTACAGCAATCACTGCTGTTGAGCTATTGTGTTCTAATAGGGGGGGTGGCCCCCACCGCCACAATTCTCCAGTCAGCGTTCTTCGAGAACCGCGGTTGGCTCCTGTCAGAGCAGTTCCCATACACATGGCTGAATGTCGGGTGGTTTTTAATTGAACTCTCCAATGTCACCTGGCATTCGGGCCATTTATTGGGATTTAGTCTAATTAGCTGTCATTTCTCTTGTGAAGGTTAGAATTTAGAATTTACCATTAAAATGTATTGCTGTAGCAATATCTTTGCCTTCAGTTAGTTTAAATTTATTTCAAGCTTTTAACAGAGTACATTTCCCTTTTAACTGTTAACCGAGTTAGAGATTCACATAACTATTCTTTTATTTTATAATAAATCAGCAACTAAAATTTTATGGATGCTAAACATTAGCTGCTGTGTAATAATATATCTTATATATGAAGATGCAGGTCCCACTGATAACCTTGGACTGCAGAGCGACTGGAAACGTATAAAGCAAGCTGCCATTTTCTATCTGCAGGTTTTTAATCTGATCAGCGGAATGTCAGTAAGCGAGTGATCAGAAACTCAATCTTGGAAAAATACCACAAAAGACAGTAGGACTTTCATTTTGTGTTTTATCAGAGCGCTTATTCGAGTGACCTTTAGAATAGATTCTATTATTAGTTACATTATATTTGAAATGCAAATCAAAGCAAAAGGCACAGGAAAGCTCATAAAAAAAAATCTTGGCGTTCATCATAACCTTTCAAATGATCGGGATATAATAGTGACAGTGCCATAAACAAGGTCAGAACGTTCTTTCTCTCTCAAGAATTATTTTCTCATGTCTTTGAAGCAATTTTTCTTTCAAGTTTAGCAGCGTAAATCATTAGCTGTTCTATATACGTTCGATTTGTTTCTTGTTTTGATTACTGCCACACTGTGGTATTACCGTGTTTACCCGAAAAAATAAAGCACCACTGTGATTTTCGGGAGGGCTGCAACATCCCGAAGATAAGCCTTAGTTTAAAGTGGTTGTTAAATTCTGAAATGCACTTTATTACAATATTATATAATGAAAAATTGTATGTTGCTGTAATCTATGTGTGATAAATACCTTCTGTTCAGCTGATCCCCCGCTGCGCGCCTCCTCTTATCCCAGCCTGGCAGTGGGGGATCTCAGCCTTCTAAACTGACAGGAGCAGGGGGGTGATCACCCCAGAAGGGATCAAGGAGGTCTCAGAAAGGGGTACTGGGAACATCAGTCTGGGTTATCATAATCAGTTCTCTTAGGGGAAATGTCACAGGACATAAGCCTTCTGTGACCAGTCAATGTAGACAGTGGACACCCAAGCAAGTTCAGAAGATCGCTGTGCTATATAGAGCTACAGAGGCAAGATCAGAAGACCCAAGTCTGTGTGCCACAACTAAACACATGCACAGTATGCCCAATGGGAAAGGCAGTAGTTTCCCCATCCAAGTCCCATCGGTGTTCGGAAAAAAACTGGGTAAATATAAAAAAAAAAAAAAAAAGGGAAGAAGAACAGTTGGAGTGACCAAACTGTCCCTGCCATTCTCTGCGACTGAATGCATCTAAGCCAGCATTCTGCGTGTTTATATTTCAGGGATAGGGTAATAGGGTAAAGCCGACTTCCCATCAATGTATGTGGCTTCTCCAGATCAAGGGGGATTTGGGGAACCAGCTTAAATTTAAAATAGGAAGATACTCTTTTATCCTTCATATTTCTCCCCCATGTCTGTGTGGGTTTCCTCAAAGAGCTCCACTTCCCCTCATAACACAAAACACTATTCTTTTTACTGTCATCCACTTAAACTGGCTTTATTGTGTGGGCTCAGGACATTACAGAATATGCTCCTTTAGGGACTGATCTACATGGTTAAAGTTTTTTTGTAATGTTCTCCAAAAAAGCGTTAGCTCTTCGCAAATAAGTAAAATTACTAAAGAGAATAAAACATGCATTTTCGCTTTATATCTTTTCTTACCTCTATGGCACACTGAAGGACACTTATGATTTCTGCATCCCAGGGTACGTCCACATTGCTGGTCACAGGGCGGGCAGTTTCCAGGGCAACACTATGTACAAGGAACAAATATTTAGTTTTATCAACTGTATAACACACAAGCTTATCGAACAGTATCTATGAAAGCATCAAAAGGACACAGGGTTGCCCATGAGCCCAAAATGGCTACAATAATATCTGATAACTAAAAATAATCGCCAAGCATCATGTGTCCATATACAGTACATCCACTCTACCACATGATGTTAAATATACAGTATGCTGTCTACTTATTTTTCTGCATCAGAGCTGGGAATCCAAACCTTAGTAAATGTCCATATCAGATCAGATGATTTCAGAGCTTACACGGGTTTGATGACAACCTCTCTTCCCTCATGTTACCATGTACTGCATTCTGGAGGAGGGTCACATGCTCCCCCATATACAGAAGCACTAGTTATTTCCCAAAAATTCCAAGGGAATAGCAAGGGAGAAGTGGGGAGCACAGTAAAGGCAATGAGACTTGGTCAGAAATGGATACAAAGTCTCTTTACACATACATATTATTCAAACAATAACATTATACTGGATTAAAAGTACCGTATGTTTTCAATACAAACAGAACTTGTTTAACCACTTGTCTACTGGGAACTTTCACCCCCTTCTTGCCCAGGCGTGGTCCTATTTTGAATGACAACACTGTACCCCAATTTTTTTTCCACACAAATGGAGCTTTATTCTGGTAGCATTTAATCACTGCTTGGTTTATCTTTTGCTAAAATTAAAAATAAAAAAAAAAGGAAAAAAAAATGTTGGGAAAAAAAAATAATTCTTAGTTTCTGTCAGTAAATTTTGTAAATAAGCATTTTCTCTCCTTCAATGTAGAGGTGGCACTTTTGGGCACCGATGCTACTATGCTGTACTTATGGGCAGTGACTGGCATCACTAATAAGCACCGATTGGTGTCACTGATGGGGCTGTACTGTAATCAGGGAATGGATGATCCGTGCCCCGATTACCTGTAAAGCCTCCCCTGTGTGGAGATGTCGCTGATCGGCTCTCCTCACCACACGCTCTGTCAGTATGAGCCGAGGAGAGCCAATAAATGACACTTTCGTGTTTACATGTGACGGCTGCGATTGGACACAGCCAATCACATGGGTAAAGAGCTGCATCATCTGCTCTTTACTGAGTTCAGGGTTGCGCAGTGTCCTAGGAACACGGCGTGACCGTGATTGCCGCGCAGTGTGCTGATTCTGGGGTGCCGTCATATGTCATCCCACAACAAGAGGCCATTCCGCCAGACATTATTTTACTATATGGTGGGCTGGAAGTGGTTAAAAGGTGCACAAATTTGCAATTGTTATATATCCTGCATTATTGAGTGAGTGAATTACTTATATAGCGCTACAAAATGCAAACTGAAAAACTACGTTCTCCTTTGGGCTTATATCGGGCTTTGGGAATTTGTAATAATTTTTGGTTAGTTGATTTAAGAACTCGATTGGGGTTTTGGGGTTTTATTTTCTCACTTAAATATAGTGACGCGCTTTCGTGTACACATTTGTGCGTCAGGCATAAGGCCTTGAAAGTGACTTGGTCCTTTATGGGCAGCCAATGGAGGGATCTCAGGGTTGGGCTGATTGGTTCCCAGGTTTTTTTTCCTGTTACCAGTCGAGCCGCCATGTTTTTGATGACTTGGAGCCGGGCAAGCTGGTACTTTGGGAGTCCGAGGTATAGGGCATTTGCATAATCTAATCTGGAGTTAATGATTGACCCTACCACTACCGCGGTGTCTTCTTTCGGGATTATTAAAATGTTATTCAGTTTATGTCACTTTCTTACCTTGATGTGTTTCAATATAATTTCATTGGATGAAAACTGGCATGCTTTTAGCCTAGGCTTATAAATTATATAGATTTTGGAAACTTTTTATAAAAGCTAGACAAGACAAACTGGATTATCAGACCTGAGGAATGCCTCATCTTCTCCAGAAATGGAAAATGAAAAGCCATAATTTTTCTCATCTCTAAACAATTTACTCGGTTATCTTTTCACAGCTTGGATACCACAACATTGGGGGTTATTTACGAAAGGCAAATCCAAAGTGCAAAACTTGAAATTGCACTTGGAAGTGCAGTCGCTGTAGATCTGAGGGGTAGATCTGAAATGAGGGGAAGCTCTGCTGATTTTATCATCCAATCATGTGCAAGCTAAAATGCTGTTTTTTTATTTTCCTTTCATGTCCCCCTCGGATCTACAGCGAGTGCAATTTCATGTACACTTTGCACTTTTAGTGCAACGTAGATTCTCCTTTCGTAAATAACCCCCATGGTGTCATATAATAAAACAGTAATAGTACATGCAATCTGCAACATTCAGCGCTTAATGTAACAGTCACTATAAATTGTTTACCTTCTTAAGAGTCTTCTAAACAGTTAAAGGGTCACTAAAGGAAAAACATTTTGGGCTGAAATGACTGTTTACAGGGTATAGAGACATAAAAGTTAACCAATTCCTTTTAAAAATGATTAAAAATAGATAAAAATCAATCATATAATCAACCTACAGTTCTAGTTTCGTTTTTGCTGTTATTTCCTGTCTCTTTGATGTACAGAGCCAGAGAGCCAATAGAGGACAGTGATGGTTTGTCTAAAACCCCTCAGCACAACCCTGTTTCAGTTTACACACAGTAATCACACCTCCTTAAATAGTGACCACAGTGAGAAAGCTCCCAGCACTGTGGTTATAAGGAAACAGACAACCAGGAAGTGTGGAGATCAGAGCAGAATTACAGCAACATCAAAGCAAAAACGAACAATGGGGACATGAAAACAGCACTGCAGTAAGGTAAAGGAAGCTATTTAGCTAAAAAAATAATTCCTTTAGTGACCCTTTAAACACACCAATAAAACGCATTTACAGAAACCATTGCATCTCTCAAAATATTTGTAATTTTGTCAAGTCCAACAGGTAAATCCAGAAATGCGTAGAACACTAAATTTAAATTTAAAGCCTGTAGTTTCCTGTGTCACCTCTGTGCCACCACCTGTTTATCATCCCTCTGATGAGGTCCTCCTACTCCTATGCCCTGTAAATTGCCTTAACACCTCCTTTTTCATCCCCCAATGCATATAAAGAAATGATAGAAAGTGAATCTAGAAAATATAAAATTTGGGCAATATTGGTAGCATCCTATACAAATAGATGCATCTAGTGTGTACTGCAGAAACATAAAATTTGCTTTTGAAAAAAAAAAAAAAAAAAAACACACCTTTTGGAAAGTTTCAAGGTGTGAAAGAAACTTCCAGTAGTATATTGCATTCATTTGGTCCGATGACTTTTGCAATTGAAAGCCTAATTTTGAGCATTAATTAGGGTATACTTGTTAATTTTTTTTTCCTCATTCAACCAGTGGGTTGAACAAAAAAAATACTCTAAAAATATTACATCCACAGAAGTGATGTGGAAGCATGGATCTCTCCCACTGCGCTTTTGTATTCTGACAGCATGGGCCATTGGCTGCAACTTCTGATCGAATGTTGGTTTTTTGGTACACACATAACAACCGGCTGACTTTCGGTACGTGTATGTCAGCTTTAGGGAAAACTGTGCACCAAGTGGTACATTCTTCTACACTTTAAGGCAAATATACTTCACCGAAAAAGGCCCGTTTACTACCAGCAGCTTTTGAACAGACAACTGCCATTGATCTAAGAGGAAATCAGCAGCAAGCTCAGAATTTTAACTTAAATTATGTGAACTTCATATATTTTTTCTCTAGTTTTAGCTATTGTGTTCAATGTATAGATTTGTAGGTTAGCTAGTAAAAAGGAGCACTGTTTCACAGTACAGTCATCCAGTCTCCTTGTTCAATATGCAATGAGCAAATAATGCCCCTAGTTTAATGTTTAGTACAAAACTACACACAGAGAAATAGGATTTTTGTTTTAGCTGTAGAATCCAGTTCTTGGAGTATATCCCAGGACACAGAGGATTTTGTTATTTATGAATACTTGGGTTATGCTGCCACCTTAGTGTTACGAAACAAACAGTAAAATCAGTCTGTATATGCTGTAAAGCATGCTTGTTATATTCACTGTGGAACCTAAGGGGTTAATCCTGCGTATTATGTAAAAAGGCTGTTTGATCTGGTCTTCTCTTCTTCCACTGCCCCCAATCTATCACCTGATAAAACAGAGCCTTGGGGGCATTCTGTACAGTACATGTTTGGTGTGTATTGCTAGAGAGTTTTTTTTCCCTTGGGAGGGTTCACGTGATCAGCACAGGGCCCAGACAGAGGGTCAGGGGTCCTGCAGCGACATAGGACAATCAGGAAAGAATTATTAACTCCACCTACAAGCTGTAACCAGTGCTTGGCTGAACACAGATAGAAGTCACAAGACTGCTATATAATGCTGATGAGAAAAGGTATTTAGCAGTTGATCAGAAAAGATAAGTAAATCGCCCGGGTCAGCAGCGGCACTGAATGCTGTTTTTTTTTTTTTTACATTGCACTAGTTTTTTTTTTTAATGATTTATTAAACTACTATACTATGAAGACTTTATCTGGCTCTTGGTGAGCTTTATTTACCCTAGCTGCATTTTAACAAGGAGTGTCGCTGGACAACTGGATGTTGGATTCTGAATACGTGTTTGCTGCTGTAACGCCAGCCAACCTTTCTGGTGAGTGTCCATTTCACAGGGGTGCAGCTGAAGGTTTTGGAGCACTTCATTGGACTGCCATACTTCACCTTTATAGACACTGGATTGTCTACATTCAAGTTTTTTTCCTTCACTTTAATTTTGCTATGGCACTTTATAAATAGATCTCCCTCTTATCACCAGTGGTATAGATCATATATGCTTATGCACTTGATATTTTTTATTTAGAGATTATATATATATATATATATATATATATATATATATATATATATATATTATACATTATACTAGGGATCGGAGTACTTTTCTTATATTAGTTACCAGCATATACCGTTGTGTGGGGGGTATCCATAGGGAATTATCTGGGTAGGTCCACCTATTTTTAGGGGACCCATTTTTTATGCCATATACATATATGTGTGTTCTTTTTGATACTTTTTTCAATACATTTGTAGTTAACTATTTAGGGTGTGCAGCAGTCTGTCTCTTTTTATTTTATATTTTTTGTCATATGTACTGTGGGAAACCAGATATAGGGAATGTAGGGTCCTGGGTAACACTAAGGTAAATGGACACTGGTGAAAAAAAAAAAAAGATAGGAATCCCCGCCCAGACACAACTCTCCTAGTTCAGCTAAGCTTCATACAAGGGAGGGATCTCTGTGTCCTGTAGTGTACTCCAACAATAGGACTGTACAGATAACAAAAAATTCTAAGTTCTAAATCATAGATCACAGGACACAGAGGACTTCATGTTCATGACTACTTGAGATGTTCCAATGCACTGAACATGGGGAAGGGGGGGGGGGGTACAGCAACAAGGCCAACACACCTGAACAAAAACAGAAAACAGAACAGGGGAAAAATGCTTGCAAGAGAAGACCTTCTGCCCAAAACTGGTGACCACAGAGGCGTAAACATCTACCTTAGTAAAACGGGTGAAATGAAGACAAAGTGGAAACCTAAAAATAAACAACAGAAGCTTGATGCCGAAAAAGTATTGACGCTCCTTGTAGAAAGGGGGGAATCTTGCCCTCTACAACAATAGATCCAGCAATATGCTAGAAATAGTGGATTGGGAAGCAGCCTGGCCCTTATGAGAACACTTGTAGAACAAACAGAGAATCAAACTGTCAAAATGAAGCTGTAGACTTCAGATAAACTCAGTTTGAACAACACCCATAAAAATGAAGTACTCTTTCCTTTTAGGATACTTGGGATTAAGACAAAGAGATGGCAACACAATATCCCGATTCAGGTGAAAGGAAAGGTTCCTTGCAGGAAAGAAAGCACAGTCAAGGCCGACATTCTGCAAAGCCAATAGGTTAAATTTCTGTGTAAGGAGCAACAAGGCAATCTTCCAGTTAGACTCACACAGTCTGCAAAACAAGTCTGCAAAACAGACAAGACCATAAAAATAGGAGGGGGCTGCACAGACGAAGCAATATGTGCGACAACCTCGTCAAATGCTTTAACCAAGAAATGAGACACAATGGGCTCAATTCGCTAAAAGGATATGGCTTGAAACTATTAGGCCGTACACACAACCGAGCTTCTCGACAAAATTCAGCGAGAACCTCGCTGGGATCCATATTCTGCCGAGGAGCTCGATCGTGAGTACGTTTTCGCGGAGCAAACTGCCGAGCAAGGCGTCGAGCCAAAATAGAGAGCAGGTTCTCCATTTCCTCGATGGGCCATCGAGACTAATGGCTCGACGTCTTTTTCGACAGCCTGGTCGACGAACTCGACAGCCGGCCGAGAACCTCGTCGGGCGGAACGATGACTTTAGCCCAACGAGGTTCTCGTACGTGTGTACGCGGCCTTAGAGTTACGCAACACATTAGGGGTTATTTATGAAAGGCAAATCCACTTTGCACTACAAGTGCACTTGGAAGTGCAGTCGCTGTAGATCTGAGGGGAAGATCTGAAGTGAGGGGAAGCGCTGCTGATTTTATCATCCAATCACGTGCAAGCTAAAATGCTGTTTTTTTATTTTCCTTGCACGTCCCCCTCGGATCTACAGCGACTGCACTTCCAAGAGCACTTGTAGTGCAAAGTGGATTTGCCTTTAGTAAATAACCCCCATTGTGTCCACTCCGCCTGGTGTCATGTGAGTGTCCGATGTGGGGGTTATCAGGGCGCACGGTCACGTATAACGCTACACTGCACCCCACCAGTCACCAACTCACCCACAATCACCGAACACCCCATTACCAGCTTATACTGCCACCCCCCCCCTCAAGTCACCACACACTGCCTGACAGACCGCACCAGAGTTCCACTGCATTCCTGTTCAAATCACTTAAGATTCTTTGCAGTGCGATTTGAGCTTATTCATTTTGTATGGGCTCAAATTGCACTGCAAAAGGTGTCCTGTAATAGGCAACGGCGGGTATTTGAGCAAAAGTATTGGTACTCTCTCTCAAAAAACAGGTCGGTGCATCCCAAGTACTTTTTGTTCTAAAGGTGTCACTGGTTCCTGACCTGTCACCTTCAGCTGGGGCAAGACTAGGTTTAGACTGGCAACAGCGCTTGCTGGTCCCCTGAAAAGCAATACACAGGGTTTGACAGGCAGTGAGCAGGTGATAGGTTGGGGGTCTTGACACAGTTTCTTATAGCCTGTTGGCCATAGTGACTGATTCAGGAAAAGATCATCTCAGCCCCACCAGAGATGTAGGGTGCAGGTCAGGATTTATGGAACAATGCCCACGAGAGAGATATCTAGCAGAAAGGCACAGGGATGCATATTCAACACTTAAGTACTCTAGTTAAAAACTGAGGATTAACCGAGTAGTTATGCCTAGGCAGGGATTCATGTTTTTTTTGTGCTTGTCCATTCATGTGAAGGTAGCAGCATAATCCAATATTTGTCAATATTAGAGTTCTGGGTCCTGTGTCGTTTGCTTACAAAACATGGGTTTTGATGTACACATTGAAAAAAATGGTCATATCATATGTATTAAAAACTGAAAAATGTATTCCTTTTTTCGAGACATATGTGTTTTTGTTTTTTTTCTATACTTCACTGATAGTGTGTATATACAAATGGCAAAAGGAAATCTAAAAGTATAAAATGCTTCAGCAGAAGGTATGCAGTCAATTAAAAAATTAGAAAAATTAAATAAAAACCACCAGTATCCAGATGTACATCTTGAAATTCACTAAAGCACTCCATTTGCTATAGATTTATTAGAAAAGATTTATTTGAAAATTATGTGCGACTTCTACTGGAAATGCTGTTCAAGGCTCTCAGTGAGAGGTAAATGGATACCGATGAATACTTTTCAATGTGTAACATTAGATGAGAAATAGAGAAACATGGGAAGCTATCCACGGTTATTAGAGCCGTTGGCTTCCATTAGGCTTGTGTAATAAAAGTCTCTTGTTACAAACTCATCAATCTCAGGCATCTGTGACCACATAATGATTATTACAGCACAGAAGACTTCAGGTATATGAAGTTCCCATTATGAAGTCAAGACGTGGTCAAGAAAAACCCATAACACCGTTCTGCTTCATCTTTTTTGAGCAAGAAATGAAAAGTAATAGTTACAAAGGTTTAGACCTAATTTCAGGTGGGTGGAGCCATAGAAATCATTCCTGCCCCAGTGGCTAACTATGCATCAAACTGATGGTTTCATTTTATAGCACATAACTTGTGCACATCTGGTTCAGCTTTATTAATATTGATGCAAGATATGGACAAAATAACTTTGTGGTGTATGGCGAGCAATGTGACAAGACAACCTGACAGGTTATGGATTCCATAAATACCAAAGTCAATTCAATGTGCATATATAGAGTTTTTTACATCAACTCTATTCTAAACTCTATTCTGATAAAACTAAGGCCTTATAACTTCTGTAACTCCCTATAATCTTGTAGAAAATATATAAATGCAATTATTAATTTAAATATGCAGATTTGAAGAGGGATATTAAAAGAAACCAGTAGTTTCGAATTACAGGGGCTGCTGTTGTTGTTGACGTTTACTTTTGAGAATACTGGTTGTCCTGCAGATCTTCAGCATCTTCAAAGTCAATAACTTGGAAGAAGTATACAACGTATGTACCCAAAAGGAGAATGTCAAACTCCACATATTGTCAATTCCAACTAAAATACTTTAACTATTTCTCGCCGGGGGGGGGTTAATATCTGAACATCCTCATGTTTCAGTGGTTATACCGGGATGGTGCCTGCACCTACAAACATCATCACGGTATTGATCTTTTCAGCCAGCGATTCTCTTCAAGGCAGAGGTAATCTGAGTGGCCACTCTATCACTTCTGCAGATGGATGAAGGGCGTCGCATCCCCCTCCTGCCGCCGCCGCCTCCTTTGCCGGGCTCTCCAGTCCCATCGCAGGGGGCGGAAGCATGTGACCGGCGGCGATGGCTACCCTGTACAGAGAGAGGAACGCACATTGTTCCCCTCTCTCTGTAACCCTGGAAACACGGGAGTGACGAGTAGTTTGTCACTTCCGGTTCCACCCCTTTGTTTACCTGGGCAGCTACATGGGAGGCCATGGGAGAGATTTAGGGTTGAATAAACCCCAAATCTCTCCATAAAGAGGCCCGGTCACTACTCATTCTATCACAAGGGATGCCGCTCAGCTGAAGGGCCGGCAGCCGCCGGACCTTGCCGAATTGAAAACTCCCGCACGCATGCCTGGAAGACACGCCAGGCAAGATTATATCTCGCTCGGCGTGGACCAGGTAAGTCCCCTACACCTCTTTTAAGGTAAGTATTTCATAATGAGCTGTTGCATACCAGCTCATTATGGCTTTTCCTTTTCAGGTGTAAAAAAAAAAGAAGAAAAAAAAAAGGGGGGGGTATACAACCGCTTTAAAAAAGTCTAAAATACACTTCCACAGATGTCAGTTATGACGAAACATGTACAGTGGAGACGGACGTCATCAGGTTTTTACAGAAGTGAGGCAATATCACAATACTTATTACACTTTTTGACTTTTCTTTCACAGTGCCAATTGTTTTTCTTTCCTGTAAGTGTATTTTAGCCTCTATTAAAGAATTTAATATAGATTTTTAAACTATGTGGAGTGTCATTGTCCTTTTGGGTACATACGTGTTGATATTGATTGAAGAGCTGATGGAGTTCTTGCTGGAGTAAATGGAAACATCTTGTGAAGACCAGATTGCTTGATGGAAGGAGTAACCAATACAAGTGACATATTACTTTTTACAGTACCTGCCGCCGACATCTCGCACTCGCTGGAATAGTAAAAGCACATTCCAGCGAGTGCATCATAGAAGCGACGGGGATCCGACGCGGATTCCCGCCAATTCTACACGTGGGCGGAGTTTGTTATGAATCCTGAGAAGGAAGTCCCCGCCGGGGGTCTTCTCCGGGGGTCTTCTCCGGCTCTCTTCTCCGGCTCTCCGGGGGTCCGCCGCTAGTAATTGAGCTAACACACGAAGATAGCGGCGGCGAGTCCTGAAGAAGAAGACCCCCGGAGAGCGGAGAAGACCCCCGGAGAGCGGGAGAAGACCCCCGAGAGTGGGAGAAGACCCCCGAGAGTGGGAGAAGACCCCCCCCTGCCGCCGAAGATGTCGAAGGAAGCCCGCCGGGTGGTGGGCGCTTTTATCAAAGCGCCCCCCCCCCCCCCCCGGCGGCGGAAGAGAACCAGACGGCGGCGAAGAACAGCGGCCCCCCCGCAGAAGCCCGCCGGAGGGGGGCGCTTTTATAAAAGCGATCATACACACCCCCCCCCCCCCCCCCCGGCGGCCAACTAATAAAATATTTCAATACCCAGTGTAGTTTATTTGTGTTTACACTTTGCCTCCAGGTGAATGGGTAGGAGTACAATGTACCCAATACTCATTCACTTAGGGTGGGGGTCCGGTATCTGGGGGCCCCCTTATTAAAGGGGGCTTCCAGATTCTGATAAGCCTCATGCCCGCATACCCCGACAACCAATGGCCAGGGTTGTCGGGAAGGGGCCCTGTCCTCATCAACATGGGGACAGGGTGCTCTGGGGTGGGGGGCCGCAGTGCGCCCCCTGCCCCAAAGCACCTGACCCCCCCATGTTGAGGGCATGCTGCCCGGTACGTCTCAGGAGGGGGGGGGGCGCTTGCTCGCCCCCACTCCCTTCCTGACCGGCCAGCGTGCTTTGGATACGGGTCTGGTATGGATTGTGGGGGACCCCCACGCCGTTTTTTCGGCGTAGGGGGGGTCTCCTTACAACCCATACCAGACCTAAGGGCCTGCCATGCTCCTGAGGGGGGAACCCATGCCGGATTTTTATTTAAAATCCGGCGGGGACTTCCTTCTCAGGATTCATAACAAACTCCGCCCACGTGTAGAATTGGCGGGAATCCGCGTCAGATCCCCGTCGCTTCTATGACGGCTTTGTCTCCATCGCGGCAAGCCAGCTCGGCGCTGGCTCCCGCGATGGGGCTCGCAAGTGCTCAATCTCGCCGAGAAAGGGAGCGAGATTGACACAATATCCCAGTCACCTACTGTATAACATTAGGAGTCATATTATTTTGGTAAGCAGAACGGATTCTGTGTGGTGGTGCTGAAGCACTTCATGAGAAGTTTTAGGAGGAGGATCGATATTACCGGTACTTCACATTATTTTTGGACATTTTATTTCAAATTTTCTGTTATATATTACATACTTTATTGATTTATCTGGATTACAGCACATTATTCGTTGATGTGAAAAATATCTATTTACGAATTATTGTTTTTTTTACCACTGTGCTTGCTCCTATGTGCATGCTGGCAGCAACTTTTGCCACAGTTCTTGGTTAACAAAAAAAAAAAAAAAAAGAAGAGAGACATTACTGTATATGAAGCCCAACTGCTTACAGTAACAAATCAAGAGGGTTCATTTGTGTATTAAAGAAATCCCCAATGAACCAGAACACCCATAATAATTATACCTTCCTCTTGCACTGATGTCTCTGGCAGTCCCGAGTTTTAGGGCATTTGGTCTCACATAAATAAGGCTTATGACAGGGTATTTGCTTGGTGTGCTTTCCACAGCGACATTGCCTTTCAACCTCCTTTGGAAAAAATAAAAAAATAAACAGATTTTTCAGCTTACACTCGAAGACTATTATCATTTATATGTAATTTTGTGCCTTGAACTAATGAAAGTATCTCCCCACCAATTAATAAATGTTCTGAAAAAACTGTCAGCCATGACCTTGGAATAAAACATCCAATATAAAACAGATTCTATAAGATCTTAACTGCTTGCCGACTAGCCACCGCAGTTATACGGCGGCAGGTCGGCTCTGCTGGGCAAGAGCACATAGCTATACGTCACCTTGCCCAGCCCCGACTTCTGTGCGCGTGCCCGGCGCGATCGCCGCTGGGCACCCGCGATCGTTCGTTACAGAGCGAGGACCGGGAGCTGTGTGTGTAAACACACAGCTCCCGGTCCTGTCAGGGGAGAAATGCTGATCTTCTGTTCATACAATGTATGAACAGCGATTAGTCATTTCCCCTAGTGAGTCCACCCCCCCCCCCTACAGTTAGAACAAACCCAGGTAACATACTTAACCCCTTCCCCGGCCCCTAGTGTTAACCCCTTCCCTGCCAGTGGCATTTTTATAGTAATCCAATGCATTTTTATAGCACTGATCGCTATAAAAATGCCAATGGCCCCAAAAATGTGTCAAGTGTCCACCACAATGTCGCAGTACCAAAAAAAAAAAAATAAACGCTGATCACCGCCACTAGTAAAAAAAAATAAAAATAAAAAAAATAATATTAATACAAATGCCATAAAACTACCCCCTATTTTGTAAACGCTATAACTTTTGCGCAAACCAATCAATAAACGCTTATTGCAATTTTTTTCACGAAAAATATATGTAGAATAAGAATACGTATCGGCCTACACTTAAGAAAAAAAAAAGTTTTTTTATATATTGTTGGGGAACATTTATTATAAAAAATAAAAAAAGTAAATATATATTTTTTTTTTAAATTGTCGCTCTATTTTTGTCTATAGCGCAAAAACTGAAAACCTCAGAGGTGATCAAATACCACCAAAAGCTCTATTCGTGGGGAAAAAAGGACGCCAATTTTGTTTGGGAGCCACGTCGCACGATCGCGCAATTGTCAGTTAAAGGGACCATTGCCGAATCGCAAAAAGTGCTCTGGTCTTTGACCAGCAATATGGTCCAGGGGTTAAGTGGTTAAATAAACAGTAAACTTTGGCTTTATTTATATTACAGTTGCATGTAAAATTTCCATATGTACAGAATTTGATATACAAGACACAATGATTACATAGCAACAGGCATTTCCAGATGAGTAAAAACTTTTTTTTTTTAGGTCTAATGAGCACAATAAAAAAATAAAAAAATAATTTGGGATGGAAACTCCACTTTAATAAGAAAAGAGAACAGAAAGCTCATCGGGTCAGGAGAGGGACAAGACTCTTAAGACTGCTTTGACACTGCTCCGCTGCAAAAACGTGGTAAAAAAAAAAAAAAAGCATATGCATTTTTGCTGCATTTCCTGAGTGTTTGCATCTATGAAAAAAAGTATTTTTGATGTGTTTTCCATCCATTTCAATAGGGAGGAGTGTTTTTGGACTTCCTACAACTTTCAAACAGAAAGCCCATACACAGGTACACGTAGAAAGCTGTAGGAAAAGTCTGCAGGAGCCTGACATTGCATCCGTAATCTGCTGATCGCAAGTGCATTGCTCTGCAGGCTCCTGAGAAAAAAAATGCACTTTTGTTACCTGCAAAAACATGCATTTATTACATTTTTTTTTAAAAGGTGAAGTTAGCCTTTAAATCTCAGAACTGAATGGACATAAATATAAAAATGGCATCTCTGCATTCTTCTCCTGTTGCCCTCTGGGACCCATGTCGAAGAAGACGGGGCCTTTCAGAAAGTGCAGCGTGACTCGCACATGCGCAGTAGGAAACAGGCAGTGAAGTCTGAAGGCTTCGCTGCTGGTCTTCCTTAGTTGCCAAGCCAGCGCCTGCACCCAAGCCAAATGGAGGAATCGGCTTCAGGGGGCCGACAATGCAGGATCCCCAAGTAGGAATGTGTCCTTTTTTTAAAGACAGCAGCTACATTATTTGTAGCTGCTGACTTTTCAATTTTTTGTTTAGCGGCTGAAACTTCTCATTAATCTGTGTACTTAGCCATGTCTTGTGAGCCATGTTAGCCATGTCTTGTGAGCTTTAAGGCCTCGTACACACGAGGGGATATGTCCGCTGAAAACGGTCCGATGGACCGTTTCAGCAGACATCTCCGCTCGTGTGTATGGGCTAGCGGACAGATTTCTCCACCCGACAGATTTCAAAGCATGCTTGGAAATCCATCCGGTGGAATCTGTCCGCCCGACATGTCTGCTGGTTAGTACACTTACCAGCAGACATGTCGTCCCCCACCGCCGCCGCGCCGCCGAATGGATTCGGCGCATGCGCGGAAGTGTTTAACTTCCTGGTGCGGTGACGTGGCGGTGACGTGGCGGCGTCAACGTCACCGCCGCGTCACCGCGCCGTCCGGCGGCGGGGAATTTGATCCGATGGTGTGTACACTCCATCGGATCAAACTCCCGATCGGACATATCCGATGGAAATGGTCCGCGGACCGTTTTCATCGGATATGTCCGATCGTGTGTACGAGGCCTAACAGATTTGGCTATACATGAACTTGGGGCATTCAGACAGTGCAAGGACAAATGAAAATAAAAAAGATGCCTGGAGAAACTAGAAACAGTATCTGCAATCCATATGTAGTCTTGTAGTTTACAGATAAGTTATTCAGTAGAAATCAATCTGTTATTTTACACTGATGAATGCATGAGGACAAGACACAGAATTATGGGCCTGCTTGAATGGTATACAGCTTGGCACTAGGGATGAGCTCCGCGTTCGAAACGAACGTATGTTCGACTCGAACATCGATCGTTCGTTGAATTTCAAACAAAAACGATCGTTCGCGGGAAATTCGAGTGAAACGAAACGACCGTTTTTAAAACTTTTTTTCCATTGATACTACTACGGTCCTGCTCCAGAAAAAACGACCGGTTTTAAGACTTTTTTCCATTGATACATGTTTCCTGGAGCAAGACCCGGGTTCTGAAAGACGTTTTCCAACAATAACTTGAATATTGGTCTTTAAAATGATCATTTTTGAATACGAACGTTCGAGTTCCATAGACTTCAATGGAATTCTAAATGTTCGTGCGAACGATCGGACTGTTCGACGGTTCTGGTGCGAACCGAACGCGGGGGTGTTCGGCTCATCCCTACTTGGCACGTTCATATGAATAATGACCAATAAGTGAACACTGACCTGTCTGCATGTTTCACATGGACCTCTGTGACAGCGCTGGGAGCACTTGTGTATTCCACACTGTAAAACCTTATCACAGCTATCACCGCACGTGGACACATCTTCTGTACAAGGCAAGGTGTACTCTGCGCAGACAAAGCAAATGTGATTTATAGGATGACCAGTGACATCTCTTATTTATTGGTTTTGTGAAAAAGCCAATATTACTGGCACTGTACTTAATGTCTTCTCTCTATCTTGCTAATCATATACTGGCTCATAAGAGCTTATTTAATAAGATCAACCAAAGAGCAATTACAACATGCAATACACAGTAGCAGTCAGATTTCAACAGTTATCAGTTTAATTAAATCTCTTACATTAGTCTTTCAGGTTAACCACCTCAATATCGGACACTTTTACCCCCGCCATGCAATACTGTACCCAAATTAGATTTTTTAGAGCTTTCGTTTGGTGGTATTTATTTACCACTGTTTTTTTTTTTTGCTAAATAAATAATACAAAAAAAAAAATCTTGGGCCAAATTAGGGCAAATGTAGTCCGCTACACTTCTTTAAATGTAACCATATTGCTACACTTAGAGGCGCTTCTCTTCTCTTTTATACTCAGTGGTGACATGACGCTACTCTTATATCAAGACATCGCTTGTATATCAAGGCAAAATTTATAAAAACATTTTGCTTGTCTTGCAAAAACGCTTTCAAACCAAGTTACTCTCAAACCAAGGTGTTACTGTAATATATAACCTATGGCATATATAATGGCAGAGTGCCATCTTGAGGTAGAATTTGAGAGTGCATCTCTAATTAAATGACATAGATGTCTTGTTTTTGTAAACAACCTGAGCTATATAAAAGTTGCCAGGCATAAGCTGGACAGGACTTGCATCATGCCTTAAGACCGAAGAGGAAACGTCTGTAACCAGCCATTGAAGAAGAAAGATACTCGATTTCCAAAGCAACCGACAACTTAGTCCTGGTTGTCAACAAAGATCATGAACGCACAGTAACTGGAGTTAAGCAACTTTTAAGCGTATTTCTACAGATCATAGTTTCTGCTTATTTGCTAGGCATCTTGCTATAGATATCTGTCAGTCTTGCACTGTATTGTAATAGTTTTGAATGTACAGAATTTTTGTTCAGTAAGGGCCAGTTCACAAAACATGCATTCCAGTGTGTTTTTTTCTGCATCAAAAAATGCATAGAAAGTAGGTTATATGGTTTTCAACTACAAAGTTCACATCAGTGCTTGCAATTCCAGGGAAAAAAAAAAGTAGAACATGCTGCGTTTTTCCTGCACTGTACTGGAACGCTTGTAAAACAGTCTACTGACTGGAATGGTATCAGCTGATTGGAGAAAAGCCAATGTAGCACCAACTTTTAAAAAAGGGCCAAGATACATCCCTGGGAAATACAGACCAGTTAGCCCAACATCAATAGTATGCAAGCTCTTGGAGGGGATGATAAGGGACTATATAAAAGATTTTAGTAGTGAAATCGATATCAGCAGTAATCGGCATGGATACATGAAGAATCGTTTTTGCCAAACCTATCTAATAGCTTCCTTTACCTTAGTGCAGTCCTCCTTCACTTACCTCATCCTTCCATTTTGTTTTTAAATGTCCTTATTTCTTCTGAAAAATCCTCACTTCCTGTTCTTCTGTCTGCAACGCCACACAGTAATGCGAGGCTTTCTCCCTGGTGTGGAGTGTCATGCTCGCCCCCTCCCCTGGAATACAGGAGTGTCAGGACGCTCTCTATGTTGTAGATAGAGAAAGGAGCTGTGTGTTAGTGGGCATTTTGACTCTCCTGTAATCCAGGGGAGGAGTCGAGCATGACACTCCACACCAGGGAAAAAGCCTTGCATTACTGTGTGGAGTTACAAAAAGAACAGGAAGTAAGGATTTCTCAGAAGAAATAAGGACATTTAAAAGCAAAAGGGAATAATGAGGTAAGTGAAGGAGGACTGCACTAAGGTAAAGGAAGCTATTTAGGAAAGAAAATTGTACCTTTACAACCCCTTTAACCTTCTATGAGGAGATGAGCTGCCATCTAGGTAAAGGAAGGTCCATAGATGTGGAGTGAGTACATGGATTGAAAACTGGCTACAGGGGCGAGTTCAGAGGGTGGAGAAAAATGGGGAGTACTAGGAATAGGCAGGGGTGGAAAGTGGGGTTCCCCAGGGTTCGTGTCAGTCTGACACACTGCATTTCCGATTCTGGTAAAGAGCCTCTGACGAAGGCGCTTTCCATGTGATCAGCTGTGTCCAATCACAGCTGATCAGTGTAAACAGAGACGTTTATCGGCTTTTCCTCCACTCGCACTAACAGACGCGACTAGAGGAGAGACGATCGGCTGCTTTCCTGACAGGGGGGGGGGCTGTGCTGAGATTCAGCACATGGATTATCCATGTAGACCCATCAAGGATGCCCACTGGAGACCACCAGGCGAGCCCACAAGGGATGCCGATCAGTGCCTATCAGTGATTGTCTGTCAGTGCCTCCTGATCAGTGCTGCCTATCAGTGTCATCCATCAGTGCCGCCTATGAGCGCCACCTATCAGTGCCAATCAGTACTGCCCCATCAGTGCAGCCTCATCAGTGAAGGAGAAACAAAACGTTGTAAATAAGTTAACAGAAACGTAGAAAAACTTATTTTTTTTACTTTCTGGTCTTTTTTTTTTTATTATTTATTTGGATCGCAAAAAATAAAAGCCCTCAAAATTTAAGGGAACATTTTTTTTTTATAAACATTCTGTTTGGGTATAGCATTGCATGACCGCGCAATTGTCATTCAAAATGCGACAGTGCTGAAAGCTGAAAATTGGACTGGACAGGAAGGGGTTGAAAGTGCCCAGTATTGAAGTGGTTAAATAAAATCATAGCACAGCAAAGACATAAAACATAACTGAAATCACAATATTCTGAAAGAGCCATACTTGTTTTTCCACATGGGCACAAGCGATTTCCAGAACGAGGACACTGGCCACATAAACCACCATGGCAAACCAGCTCACAGGTGTGATTCCCACAAGGCAACGTTTTTCCACAAACCTACAATTAAAAAGGCAAAATACATAAGAAAAAAATAAATAATTTTTTTTTTAGTTTGCCAGCAATTTTTTTTTTCTATATGCAAATGGTATATTCTGAAGCATTGGTGTGGGTGGGGGATGAGGGCGCTTGGGCTAGTAGATACTAAGTGTACCACAATAATTAGGTAAGCACCTGTGAGGGTGATGCATAGATTGGAAATTGGGTGAATAAATTATAAAACCAAAAAAACAACACAGCTCACAATAAATATGGTATAGCACATGCAATTTGGGAAAGTACCCACCACAGGTGGTGAGTGACGCCCCCCGGATGACGTGCAATCACATGAAACATATGTCGGCGGCTTCGTTTTGGTCACCTCGCACTTAGCCCCCTCGGCACTTGACTCCTATCTACCCAGGACCTTGAGCCGCAGACCTTTGGGAAGCAGAGCATAGGTGCCCCAAGGGAGACACACGCGCAGTCATCGTGCCAAGGAGAGGCACTCTTTCAAGTAAGAGGCCAGTCGGCTATTTTTAAAGCAATAAATGGTTTTACACTATGGGATCCCCCCTTTATGTTTTCTTTGAGCTATTCCATTGATCCACCACTGAAGCCAGCGTACCGGCACTTATCCTGCCAAGCTTACACGACCCACTTTTCTACAAGGGGTCCAATCAGTGTGGTACGTGCATTTTGATTCTCTGAGCACTCCTGGTGTAATTAGATGGTGAAGGCTGTTCTATTACTGGGACACTATTTGCATGAACCCGTAAAAAAGACTCTGATGGGATCCAATTTTTCTTGTTGTGAACTCACTTTAAGAAAGACTGCTTTATGAACTTTATCAACTCAACCAGAATGTTGGACTTTTTCTAATACATTTGTTAAGTGTATGATTCCACTCACCACCTGTGGTGGGTACTTTCCCACATTGCATGTGCTATACCATATTTATTGTGAGCTGTGTTTTTTTGGTTTTATAATTTATTCACCCAATTTCCAATCTATGCATCACCCTCACAGGTGCTTACCTAATTATTGTGGTACACTTAGTATCTACTAGCCCAAGCGCCCTCATCCCCCACCCACACCATTGTTTCACAGGTCACACCTGTTTCTTTGAGGAGCAGCTATTTTATATATTTTTTTATTATTTTGCATTTGATATATATTTTGCATTTGATATATATATTTATATATCCAATCAACCAGATTCACTCTAGTGAATTTCACGATCACCAATCGGAAAACACCCCACTTTCACTCATATATTCTGAAGCACAATGCCAGCTGAATAGTATAAAAAATATGTTTTACCTGACAACATAGTTTGCCGTTTTCTGTGACTCTTGTGAGTCACACACCAGCGTCACAAAAAGCAAGCTAAGTGACAACCCTATTTTTTATTTACTACTGTAGTTTTGCAATTTTCTGTGCCACTTACATGCTTACAGGACTAAAAGATGAACATCACACTAGCTAGACTTTTTCTAATCTATCTTTCAAGAGTAAGCTCTTCTGTAGCTCCCATTTTCTTAAAGATGACTGTTATTTAAAAAAAAATGAAAATGAAACCTTTACAAACATATCATACTTGCCTCCACTGTGCAGTTCGTTTTGCACAGAGTGGCCCCGATCCTCCTGTTCTAGGGGTCCCTCGGAAGCTCTCTCGGCTCCTCCCCGCAATAGCTTACCCCCTCCGGGAAGCTCTCTCCCGTTCTTAGACACAGAGTGTATGACTCGCCCCCCCCCCCGTTGGCCACGTCATTGGATTTGATTGACAGCAGCGGGAGCCAATGGCTGTGCTGCTATCAATCTATCCAATCAATGGCGAGAAGCCGTGGAGAAGAGGACGCCGGGGGAAGCGCACACCAGGTGAACTAGCTCAGGTAAGTAAAATGGTGGGGCTAGGGGGCCTGTGACAGCCAGGTGTTGATTGACAGTTATGGTAAAAAAAACACAAACCTTTACAACCCCTTTAAAGCATGTTATACTGGCAATAGAGCTACAATGGCACTGACTGGTTCTGTGCTTCCCACACTGCAGATATAAAGCTATGAGGTCATAGGCATACTCACAAACCAGGAAGGGCACTGCTATTATTCTGAAGGAAATTCAGACAAAAAGTGCAAATTTCAAGGTACAGCCTTCGCACAATTAAAACTACTAAATGTTCCTCATAATATATAAAATATTCACTTGAGTTTAGTTCCACTTTAAAGGTGGAATAATAAGAGGGTTATTAATACACATGCGTAAGAACCCTATATGGGGTGTGCTGAATACATTTAAAGCTTACCCATGGTCAAAATGTAAAATCATATTTATTTCCACATTGTATTTTAAATATTTCTAGCCTAATCCTATTCTGAATGATCTGGAAGTTTGTAAATTTACTCTGAAGATCCCCAAACATTTACTGCCTTAAATTCTGTGGCCCATATTTACTTTTTTTTTTTTGTAAACTTTGTTTATTTGGTTTTCTGCACATACAAAAGTATACCGTTCAAAGGCACAGCATCGGGCAAAATATACAGGGAACATATCATCAAGATCACGGTATTCATGGCAGAAGACAATGTATTACACAGTGTGGTTCCGTATGCCCCAACCGGGGGTCCTAACAACAGATGTACCAGTGTAGATAAACCGGACCCGCCCATATTTACTTTGCCCTGTGGGTTGGCACTGCTGTGTCACATTTCACAGAGCCTACCTTCTGAACTACATGGGGAGGCGGAGTTAATAAAGGACATCATAGCAGCCTGGCCATTCAAACGGCCAGAGAGCAATAAACTAGAAGGAAGATCAGGCAAGGATGCAAGCGATGACAGAGCATCACTGGAGGACTCCATTTGAAAGGTACGTCTGTCATAATGTGCTAGTATGCAGTGAATACTAGCACTTTATGGCATTAACCTGCAGGGGGACATTCTTCTCCTGTAGGTCACAGGAGTGCACTTAGTTCTGCAGTACTATGATCCAAATTTAGCCGATGTCACAGAGCCGATCCAGTTTAGGATCAACACTGGGAGGTAAGAATTACTCAAGAGAAAGGAAAGGAGGGCGCAATTTTCCTTGCGAGTAGGACTATTGCTTTTATTCTGTTTTAAATAAAATTTTAAGTGGTAATGCACTAGGTCGGTGCGCCCTTTTTTCTCTTTGTTTTTAACCATATGAACACCCTTTATTCTGTGGAGGGCCGCAAGACTTTGTCATGAGACTACACTGCAGTAACCGGTTTTGGCAAAACACCAGAGTGCAGAAGGATTTTTGTTTTAGGCCGCGTACACACGATCAGACCGGTCCGATGAAACTGGTCTAAAGACCAGTTTCATCAGACCAATTCGGACCGTTGTCCGTCGGACCAAAGTTTTAAAACTTGCTTTAAAATCTGTCCGACGGACACCCGTCCGTCGGACAGATTTGATGGTTAGTATGCCAAAGCATCGGACCAAAAAAGTCGATGCATGCTTGTAAGCATTCAACTTTGTTTTTTCAGCATGTCATTGTGTTCTACGTCACCGCGTTCTGGTCTGATCGGATTTTTGGTCCGATGGTGTGTACACACATCAGACCATAAGACCACTTTAGCCTGATCCGATGAAAATGGTCCGTCGGACCAGTTTCATCGGACCAGTCTGATCATGTGTACGTGGCCTTACAGTTAGAATTACCCACCAGCCTATTATATATATTTTAGGGTTCTCAGCACCAATCAAACAGCAAGAATATTTAAACAGTGCATATGGTTTGCTCCCCTAGATTTTATTAAAAAAAGATGAAGGTGGGAGACTCTGGAACTCAAGGAGGGAGATCTGGCTGCAGATGTTCTAAAATGCTCTCTCTATATACATAGTTTAGTATATTGTACTCATATATGCTACAGGTAAATTACTCACCACATCACACTGCCAGGTTGGACTTGCACACAGTCGTTCAGCCGCCTTTTTTCCACAAAGACATTTTTGCTTGCTGACTCTGGGGCATGGCAGGCAGTCTCCTTTAATAAGCAAGTTCAAAGAAAACAGTTCATACACTTTATATGTACCTTTTATTTCAAGAAAAATTTATAAAATTATAGGGATTTTTATTTTATTTTTTAAATACAAACACTCAATTGCCATTTGTTTACTACTGCTTTTTGACACAGAAATTATTAAATGTATAATGAACACGTGGTCAGAATATACCTTTATGGCAATGATTTTCACACTTGTGTTGCCCGCACAACAGCGTTCTTCCACATGACTGCTGACAGGACCATTCTTTGGCACTGCACCTGCGTGGAATAGGCTTTGCCTTCTTGCAGAAACAAGTGATGGTGACCATCTTTGGACAAGGTGGGCAAGGTCCTGAATGCAGGGAGACAAGGAGATAGGTTACTAATGAAATAACTCCAGCTGCAAAAGGTAAAGCAAACTTAAAATACCATAGAACAATGCTTATGTGCAAAAATGTGTTTTAGGTCCGAAATGTGGAAAAAAAGCCAACTGTTAAATACAGTAACTGCATGCAGGAAACTTTTTTCCTCCACTAAGTATTTAGTACTGTTTAGACATTCATGTTTCTCGCACACGCCTACCAAACAACCATAATTTGCACTGCATATCAAGCCATTAGGGACTCGTGTCACCTTCTAGCCTCCAGTCTCACTGGACTGTGAATGAATGTCGCTCTGCTGCCAAGGTCCTTCCTGTGGTCTCTACTCCAGTAATCTCCCTGAACACTTTCACCTTCTTGTTTCACAAGACAGGCCAGAATGATAGCAATGGTGCTGGCACTGTAACCCCCTTTCTGCTGTGCAGGGATGGGAGGTTAAGAAAAATTATTTGCTGTACAGTACCTTTACTAGAAGAAGAATTTTAGATAAAAACCCATTCATTTAAATTGAGATAGAGAGATATATACACACACACATATATATATATCTATATATATATATATATACACATACATATACATACACACAGTATCTCACAAAAGTACAAGGAGTACACGCCTGACATTTGTGTGAATATTTTATTACATCTTTTCATGTGACAACACTGAAGAAATTACACTTTGCTACAAAGGAGTGTACAGCTTGTTTAACGGCGTAAATTTACTGTCACCTCAAAATAACGCAACACACAGTCTAAACCGCTTTGCAACCAAAGTGTGTACACCTTTAAGTGAAAATGTCCAAATTGGCCCCAATTAGCCATTTTCCCTCCCTGGGGTCATGCGACTCATTAGTGTTACAAGGTCTCAGGAGTGAATGGGAAGCAGACGTGTTAAATTTGGTGTTATCACTCTCACATACTGGGCCCTGGAATTTCAACATGGCAATCTCATGGCAAAGAACTCGGAGGATCTGAAAAAAAGAATTGTTGCTCTACATAAAGATGGCCTAGGCTATATGAAGATTGCCAAAACCCTGAAACTTAGCTGCAGCATGGTGGCCAAGACCATAAACCCATATCCAGTGGTTGTCTTTGGGAAATCGAGGCATGAGTGCTGCCACACTGAATCAAATTTGTCTGCATTGCTGTCGCCCCAGAAGGAAGCCTTTTTTCTAAAGATGATGCACAAGAAAGCCTGCAAACTTTGCTGAAGACAAGCAGACTAAGGACATGGATAACTGGAACCATGTCATGTGGTCTGATGAGACCAAGACAAACTTATTTGTCAAACAATTGAGTATAAAGAAAAGTGTGTCTTGCCTACAGTCAAGCATGGTGGTGGGAGTGTCATGGTCTGAGGTACTGCCAACACTGGGGAGCTAGAGTTCATTTAGGGAACCCATGAATGCCAACATGTACTGTGACATACTGAAGAAGAGCATGATCCCCTCCTTTTGGAGACTGGGCTGCAGGGCAGCATTCCAACATAGCGACCCCAAACACCCCTCCAAGACGACCACTACCTTGCTAAAGAAGCTGAGGGTAAAGGGGGTGGACTTGCCAAGCATGTCTCCAGACCTAAACCCTATTGAACATCTGTGGGGCATCCTCGAGTGGAAGGTGGAGGAGCGCAAGGTCTCAAACATCCACCAGCTCAGTGATCTTGCCATGGAGGAGTGGAAGAGGACTCCAGTGGTGAGCTGTGAAGCTCTGGTGAACTCTATATGCCCAAGAGGGGTAAGGCAGTGCTGGAAAATAATGGTGGCCACACAAAATATTGACACTTTGGGCTTAATTTGGACATTTTCACTTAGGGGTGTACTTCACTTTTGTTGCCAGCAGTTTAGACATTAATAGCCGTGTGTTATTTTGAGGGGGACAGCAAATTGACACTGTTATACAAGCTGCATACTCACTACTTTACATTGTAGCAAAGTGTAATTTCTTCAGCAATGTCACATGAAAAGATATAATAAAATATTTAGAAAAATGTGAGGAGTGCATTTCCTCTTTTTTCCCTCGGCATGACTTAATTTCTCTACAATTGGCTCCATCTTCGTCGACTATTCCGACAGGATGGCCTATAAGCTCACCATAAACATGAGAACCTGGTTCCCCTCAGCTGAGTCCTAAGAGGTCTGTATCAAGTTGGCAGAATGTTGTCCATTAGGTTGTATATTATTCTATGTTAATTGTGTAAATTGGCCAACGCAGTTGTAGGGTTTCCTAGATTGCAAGAACATATCAGCCAACCGACACCGTATGTATGCATTTTCATTGTTTGTATAATGTTCCGCTTTGCAGAAGAACTTTAATAAAACATGTAGAAATCTTAAAAAAAAAGGGAAGGGCTACCTGTGATATCTGTGATATCATGAATATTTATACCTACCCAGATTATAACCACTACAGATGTAAAACCACATGCTGTGTGTGTTCATAAAGGTAATTTAAAGCTAAATCCCTTTTTTAAATAGGCTTCAGCCCACCCTGTCACCCAGGGTACAAAGTGCAAGTAGCACTTGTTTTCTAGGTAGTCCGGATGCTGAGCTAGTGTGGTTGAACATGCGCTACTTTTCCCCTCTTTGCTGTTCACCAACACTGCTTTCAAGGAGAGCATTATTTAACCACTTGCCCACCGGGCCTGTTTTTCAGATTCAGTGTTTACGAGAATAAAACATTTTTTTTTTATAGAAAATTACTTAAACCCCCCAAACATTATATATTTTTTTTTCTAACACCCTAGAGAATAAAATGGCAGTCATTGCAATACTTTTTGTCACACCGTATTTGCGCAGCGGTCTTGCAAGCGCACTTTTTTTGAAAAAAAATTCACTTTTTTGAATAAAAAAATAAGACAACAATAAATTTGGCCCAATTTTTTTATATATTGTGAAAGATAATGTTACGCCAAGTAAAATGATACCCAACATGTCACGCTTAAAAATTGCACCCGCTCGTGGCATGGCGTCAAACTTTTACCCTTAAAAATCTCGATAGGCGACGTTTAAAAAATTCTACAGGTTGCATTTTTTGAGATACAGAGGAGGTCTAGGGCTAGAATTATTGCTCTTGCTCCAACGATCACGGTGATACCTCACTTGTGTGGTTTGAACACCGTTTTCATATGTGGGCGCTACTCGCTTATGCGTTCGCTTCTGTGCGCGAGCTCGTCGGGATGGGGCGTTTTAAATTATTATTTTTTTGTTTTCTTATTTATTTTAAATTAGTTTATAATTTTATACACCGAAATAAATTTAAATAAAAAAAATTATCACTTTTATTCCTATTACAAGGAATGTAAACATCCCTTGTAATAGAAAAAAGCATGACAGGTCCTCTTAAATATGAGATCTGGGGTCAAAAAGACCTCAGATCTCATATTTAGGCTTAAATGCAAAAAAAAAAAAAAAAAAAAAAAAGTAATTTTTCAAATTTTAGAAAAAAATATGTTTCTTTAAGACGCTGGGCGGGACTGACGTTTTGACGTCACTTCCGCCCAGCAGAGCTCTGGGGAACGGGTAGGGGCGATTTTTCCCTCACTCGAATCCCCGCTGAGGAGCCGAATGGCGATCTCGCTGCGAATCCGCTGCGGAGACCGCCATTATCGTGTACAGGACTGCCCACGGAAAAGATGGATATCTCGGTTGTGGCAGCAGCTGCTGCCGTTACCGAGATATCCATCTTTAAAGTCATGACGTCTATTTTACATGACGCCGTGGGCAAGTGGTTAATGAGCATTGATTGACAGTGACTTGGCATGCAGGTGAAGGGGGCGTCAGCCAGATTGCCAGGATAAAAGTGCACTCACAACAGAGGCAGTGAAAAAAAATGTGGGGTTCCTGGATACTGCAGGAAACTCATTTGTTTACGGTGTGGGTCACACATCAGAAGGCTCCATTATCCCCTAGTAACTCATACAAAGTAAACTATTTCGGACTCTCTAAAACTGGGATTATATGTTATGTCAAAAATCACTCTCCGCTTGTGCTGCAGCTAAACTCACATATGCTGCAATCAAACAGTAGCTGGAGCCCAATTCTACCTCCAGAGGTATGGACAGGTTTAATGGCTATCTGAAATAACTCAATGACCTGAATCGCCAGCAATATCCCAGTGCACAAGTGTAAGTGGCTTCTTACATATGACGGAACTATATTCACAAGATCAGAGAAATTTAAATAGTATCCTTTGTATGTGTAACTTGGGGTGAAGGAGCGCCGACATGCTGATGTATGACTTGCTTTTTTTTTTTTTTTTTTCCAAATAACTTTTTATTGAAAATGATAGCTTGCAGCATACAAAAGCATAGGATATAGCATGAGGGAAGATGTACAATGTAGGACACCAGTCTGCGTACATTACAGGCCTTTTGGCTATAAGAGGAATGGTTTATAGCACATACTCAGAGTTAAATCTGCTATATCGTAGAGGCGTACATTATGACTCTGCAAAACATTAAGTATGACTTGCTTTTAAATCATAGGCCTCATTCACACATGGCCGACTCTGTCGCAGTCCGTTCCGACGGAGTCCGCCAGCTCAGCGGGAGATCAGTCCGCAGATCTCCGCTGAGCCGACGGATGACAAGCTTCGCTCTGCTCACTGAGCGGGGAGGAGCTTGTCGAGCCCCGCTGTCCTCTATAGAGCGATCTGATGAAAACGGACAGCATGTTCGTTTTCATCAGATCTTACCCGATCCGAATGGACGGATGGGGACGTGTGCCCCATACGTTTGTTTTTAGCGGATTGGATCAGGTCGGATGTCAGCGGACATGTCTCCGCTGACATCCGACGCTCCATAGACATGCATGGAGTGCCCGTTCAGGTCCGCCTGAAAAACTGACAGATGGACCTGAATGGATCCATGTGTGAATGAGGCCATAAGGTGGCCGCTGCTGACAAAAACTAGCATTGTGGATCTCAACAGGCTTGAGAATCAGTTCATTTTGGAATCTCTCCTTTCTTTAAAGAATCAAAAGACAAACCCTTCCAAATGAATCAATATACCAGCAGTCAAGATGAAATTTCTCATGAGGATCTCTTATTTATTCTGCAATATAGCAAGCTTTTATAGCCAGTCACATTGCTATATGGTTAATTTCTCTGATTACCTGGATGGCACAAGAGCAAGCATTTGTGACCACAAGATGGCTTAAATTCTCTTTCACAAACTTGGCCGCAAGAATGAGGCACAAGCCACGGGTCCAGTGGTGGGTCTTCTACTTTACCACAATAACAGTTATATCTGGTAGGTGTCTGGGTTCGCTTGTATTCATATCGACACTTTGGGCTGAAAGACAAAAAAGAAAAAAAAAAGCAGGATTACAAAGAGACATTAAATTTCAACTAATGTGCATTAGACAATGTGTGCAGTCCTGATCTTAATAGATTCAAATGTGTGGACAGTTATTTGTAGCATCCAAGATTCATTCAGCAAACAGCAATGACTGCTGGGTTTACTAGCGAATGTTACGTACGTGCAAGCCTTTCCTTAAAGCAGAGCTCCACCCAAAAAGGTGAAGCCCTGCTTGTCTGCCTCCCCTCCGCTACATTTGGCACCCTTTAGGAGGGGGGGGGGGGGGGGTTGACAGGTACCCACTAACACTTCTGGCTGAGTTTGCCACGCCAAAGTGATCTGGAAGTTCGGCGATTTGCGCATGCACAGTAGGAGACCATTTGTGAAGCCGCAAGGTTTCACTGCGGGTTTCCCTTAGCACCCGAGACCGGATTTAAGAATCGGCTCAGGTGAGGACACCACTGGATGCCTGGACAGGAAAGTGTCCTACTAGTAAAAGTCAGCAGCTACATTATTTGTAGCTACCAGCTTTATGTTTTTGGAAAAAAAGGGGGGGGGTGTTGGTGGTGGGGCGGAACTCCACTTAAGGTTAAAACTGGAAAATTGTTAACCCTTTAGACTGAAACCAGATGTCAAGTCCAAGAGGTTACTGCTCTGCAATTCTTTTCTCCTAGTTAAGAAGTCACTGTGCCATCCACCTTTTGGTTATGTAACCAGATTCATAAACACCAAAGTTATCCAAGTATCTCTTTACTTGGGAACCCCCATTGACCTTGTGGTGCAGTGCAAGGATGAGAAGGCAAAGCCTTAACATGTTCACCAGCTTCCAGCTCCGCACTGAATTTGGTCCAAACCCAGTACTTTGAGAGCCTCGGACTTGCAAATCTGAAGTTTTGATCTCACTCACTCAATGCTTGTTCCAGGTCTTAGGGTACTGGAGCCAGCAATCTTGCATTTTCGGAAGGTGATTTGTAATGACAGCCTGCATTTTTTTCTCAATACAGAATTTAATGTTGCAAACAGCAATAAGAAAAAACATTACCGTATATTTATACCCAGCTTGGTACTGTATATAAAAACATTTCCCTAACTCCCTGTTCCAACAACTTAGAAACATAGAAAAAAGTGACGGCAGAAAAAGACAGTAGGCCATCGAACCACCAATTTTTTTGTTTTGGTATTTTTTCTTATTGTAAGCTTGTATGGGCAAGGCAACCTTTTCCATTATATCTAGGTATTCCTAAGCACTATTATATACTGTGGGGCCGATTTACTAAAACTGAGTGCAATATCTGGTGCAGCGGTGCATGGTAGCCAATCGGCTTCTAACTTCAGCTTGTTCAATTAAAGCAGAGTTCCAGGCTTTTTTTTTTGTTTATTAAAAGCCAGCAGCTGCACAAAGTTTAGCTGCCGACTTTTAATAAACAGACACTCACCTGTTCCACAGTCCAGCGATACGGAAGCACGGAGCCTCGCTCCTCTCCGTGGCACCTCCATTGAGACTGTGGGTAACAGTAACAGCTTGTTGTTTGACGGCCGGGTGGGCACTGCGCATGCGTGAGTCGCGCTGCGCTCTCTGATTGAACAGGACCTGTGACATGTCCCAGAAGATTGCCAAGAGGGAGGGGCCGCCCACTCAAAACCAGGCACCCACCCCTCCCCCGAAAAAATGACACGCCAAATGTGGCATGCAAGGGGGAGAGGAGTGCTTAAAGTGCAAGTTCAACTTTAAGGTGTTATTCCGCTTTATGCTTTGACAAAAAATAAAAATAAAAAAACACACCTGGAAACTGATCGGTTTCTCTGCAGAGCTGCACCACATTTTGCACTCTCCAACTTTAGTAAATCAACCCCCTGCATTGACTTTGTTATCCTTCCTTGTTATAACTATTACTTTGTAAAGCCCCAAGAAAGATAATGGTGTATTATCTATATTAACAACAACAAACAGCAACAACCACCATTACATTTATATGTGAATTATACAGTATGTCAAAACTGCATAGAAGAGGGATTGAATGTTTTATTCATATATGCTAAATATCTAGGAGTTAAAATAAAAAATTGTAAATGTTTACTGTCCTTTCCTTCCCTCCCTTGATTTATTTTATTTTTTGTATAAAAACCTATATATAAAAAAAAAAAAAAAAAAAAAAAATCAATCACGGATATAACTTTTTATACAAAAAAAAAAAAAAAAAAAGACAATCCATAAACTGAACAAATGATCTGATTTCTGAGCTTTTACATACCACGGCCAAGGGTAATCTTTCTTTCCAAAGTCATCATCTGTGAGTGAAGATACAAGGAATATGCTGTCCTTGGCCCACTGCTGGATGCACGGCATGTGAAATATGCAATAACAGGCACAGCAGCTCCAAACCTACAAGCAAGCCATTCATAATTAGAACTCCTGATCTTACATGGACACACTGTTCCAGTAAATACATCAGTACAGGATGACAGATCAATAATAAACAAAACATACAAACAAAACACTACTCTGTTGTCTGAGAGGTTCTGGATTTATAGTACTAAATGATGTTTATTATTCAAACATTTCTGCAGCAAAATAAAACAGTTATAGATCAATGTATTGTCCGTGATGCTTCATACACACTTGTGCAACTTTGGATGGGTGAATTGTCCCTCTGCAAAGTAGGACCCACTGTTGCATGCAAAACATTCGGGTGCAACATTCATGCAACTTTTTAGGGCAAACATTGAAGTCTATGGCCCTCAAGTTGCATGAAAGTCAGACCAAACTAGTGCAACTACTTAAAGTTGCACATACTGTATATGAAAAGGTTCTCTTTGGAAAAGAAGAGATGAGACTTTGATGTCCAAAGATGCATGACAAGTCGCACAAGTGCAAATGGGTTCTAGGGCTCCATTCACACATGTGCGACTTGTCATGTGACTTTGGACACTAAAGTTGCACCCCATGTTTTTCAATGCGCTACTTTGGTCCAACTTTTTTGAGACCTGGGTGCCATAGACTGCAATGTAAACTCAGAAAATTTGCACGAGAGTCGCACCTGGATGTTATACATGGGATAGTTGTGCAACAGTTGTCCATCGCCATTGGTCAAAGCCAAAGTCGCATTCAAGTCGCACATTCAGAAATCTGAACTATTCTGCACAGTACTGATACACAAAAGGTTTAGCTAAATGCTAACAATCTGTAAAGATAACAATGTCTGTAAAAAAATTAAGTCAAAAGTGTTTATTAGGGTTAAAATGAAAAAAAAATTGCAATGTCCGTGTAAGCTATTTTGGCGACTGATCCAACATGGAAGTCGCACGACCAGAGATCGCCCTATATCCGAGACTGGGAGCATTTTTCTCAACGCGATTCCTCTCAAGCCTTGTATACACACACGATCGTGATAAAAAATGCTTGTGCAAAGCGCGGTGACGTACAACACGTACGACAGCACTTTAAAGGGGAAGTTCCAATCGAATGGCCCCACCCTTTGGGCTGATTATGCAAGCTTCCCTTCTCATAACTTGCTTCTGAACATGCATGTTTTTTTCCCCCCTTTGTTAAAGCCTACACACAACCGTTTTTCATGACGAAAAAAAAAAACTACGTGAAAAACGACAAGAAAAAAAAATAGAGCAGGTTCTAAATTTTTAATGTCCATTTTTCTCGTGGAGCCTACACACACGATAGTTTAATGACCAATTAAAAAAAATTGCATTTTTCTCGTAGTGAAAAACGGTCGTGTGCGTGGCATTAGATTATGATGAGACGATATCGCTGCCCGTTCTTACTAAATAAAATGAATCCAGCTATGTCTGACCTATGCTGGATATGCAGTGAATCGGGGGGGGGGGGGCACATTACATCTATGGTGGTCTTGTTGGAAAATAAAAAACGTTTTGGTTGGCTATATTTAAACTCAGCTATGTGGTCACTGGTAAAAATTGACAGGAGACTCCTGAGGTAGCGATTCTCTCTTTAATTCCTGGGTCAATTAAAAGGGAAATATTTGTTTTGTTTTTTTGATGGCAGGAATAGCCTCAATTCCAAGACATTGGAAGTCCCAAATAATATCAACAATATGGGAATGGGTGGTAGAGATGAACCATATAATGTGGATGGAAGAGCCAATGGTTATAGCAAATAAATGGGGAATGTAACTTCTGGGAAGTCTGGGCCCTGTGGGTGGAGTTGCCGAGTCTCCTCAAATGTTATCTTTCTGTTGGGATCTTGCCTGTTCTATGCTAAATTCAATTTTTTTTTTTGTTTCGATGTTTCTATATACATGTATATAAAAATTGGCATTGATAGCGAATATGATGGCACGTTATATTTAGGAAAAAAAATTCAGTTCTTTATTTTGTGAAAATGCAAGTAGGAATGGAAAATATAAAACTTGGCTAACTTAATGATATTTAGGCCATGGTCACTAAGCAGAATTATTCCCTTTCCTTTTTATTTTTCCCTTTGTATCATTGTTGTACAATGCCATTCTTTTCAATAAAGATATATTAAAACAAATACCCAATCAGCCATCATCTTCTGTTAAGGGAGGCCAACATCCAATTGGTTGCCATAGGCAATACAATTCTATCCTTTGTAGCAATTCGTATAGATATTTACAATAACACGACACTTACAGCTTGGTTTCTCTTCACTGAAGCGATGCATATCAAGCAAGTCACAGCTCCAGACTGAAAAGCCTCGCTCATGTATTGTTTGGTGCGCGCCAATTCACTGACATCGCCATCTGTGAAGGTAAAGTAATCACATGGAAATAAAACATTTTAGTATGCCAGTCCAAAACATGTCATGTAGATGTATGTTTCACCTGACACCTAGTGTTCCAACTACCTTAAAGGAGACGGGTGAGGATAAAAAAAGCTTTACTGCTAAGACCCCTTTCACACTGGAGTGGTTTGCAGGCTCTATTACGTTAAAATAGCAACTGCAATCCGACCCTAAAAAGCTGCTGCTGTTTCTCCAGTTGAAAGCCCGAGGGCTTTCACACTGGAGTGGTGCGCTAGCAGGATGGGGGACAAAAAAAGTCCTGCTAGCCACATCTTTGGAGCAGTGAAGGAGTGGTGTGTATGCTGCTCCTGCCCATTGAAATCAATGGGACAGTGGGGCTTTAGCGCCGCCAATGCGCCTCTACAACGGTGGATTACTGGCAGTGTTAACCCTCTCTCTGCCGCTAGTGCGCGGGGGGGGGGGGGGGGGAGGATTAGGACCGTCCCCGCTAGCGGCCGAATAGTGCCACAAAATTAGCGGTAAAGCGCAGATAAAATTAGCGCCGCTTTACCGCCACCGCACCTCCCACCCCAGTGTGAAAGGGGCCTTAGTGAGTTACACATCTGGAACAAGCGTGCAGCTCAGGAGTTTTCACACATCATTAACTACCTCCATTTTCCAGGTCAATATTTTAGGCATCATCATTTATATAGCTTATGGGCACAAACCAGTTAAATAACTTTTTAAACCCTATATGCATTTAAAATAACATTATTGCAATTGCAGAGACACACACACACACCAACCTAAAATTATACTTAACACACACAGTTTAAATATACTTTATATGTTTATATGTTGTTTTTTTATAATCGATATACAGCTGTTACAGGACTCAGCTCTTGCTCTGCCAGGGAAACATAAGCAGGAGGAGTTTCTAGTCCTCGGCTGCTGGTCATATGTTCAAAATAAAACATAAATAAAAAAGCAGCCTTTGGATTACAGAGTAAAATTAGTTCATAGCAATGTCTTAGAATAACAGGGAGGTGAAGCCTCCATCAATCTAAATATAATATTCCCCGCTCCCACTGTGTTTAGTGGACATGGAGGAGGGAGGGAGTGGGCTAGCATTTAACACTGTGTATACCGCCCACATGTGTGACTCTATAGTCACATGAGCTGCTCAATGTGATAGGGAGAAATGCTCAGAATAGAAACTCACTACAAACCGAATATATGCAGAGCTGCCAACACTTCTCTGCAAAATCCCCAACTGCAATGGGGACATAAACAGAAGGGGAAGATAGAGAGCAGCAGGATGAACCAGTTTTTTGCAGAATACAGAAAACATATCTCATAGTGACCAAGCATGAACAGAATGTAATTCACCATTTTTTATGATATGGGTTTAGTGACACTTTAACGTCAATAGTCATAATGCATATAGAAGGGTTTTAAATACAACATGATATACAATTCCTTTACAATGAAGCAAATCTAGCATAAAGAACATTACTTTTAGTAAATGTAGTACATTAATAACAGGCCATATTGTCAATGTAGAAAGATATGGGAGCTGACCCCTGTAGTTCACAACTATGAGGTTGGAGTAGCCTTTCCAAAAGTGCAACAGCTCGTAAGAGCATTAAAGCCCAACTCCAGCAATATGAAATAAATAAAATAAAAAAAAATCCATCCCTGCAATGGGAGCCCCCGCACTACAAAGGCTAAATGCTCATTGCGTCTAGGGATAGAGGAATAAGGAGAAATACTTACCTTAGTTCTCACTTCATCAGGATCCCTCCAGCACTGCAATGGGTCCCATGCAGCTGCCTGTCTGCAGATGGGGCCTACACTCATGTATAACATGCAATATAGCATGTAAAACAGTTGGACAATAAGTCACGCACACCTAGACATAATGATCTACCACTGCGCTCATGAAAAAGATATTCCTAGAGCTGCCACTTGAAATGTATAAATGCCAATATAGTATAGCAATAAGGATCCCAGTCATTTGTTACATGTCAACCGTGGCACTTAGAAAATAATAATTTGTTTATTTAGGAATTGTAAAAAAACACAATTCTTTTGCCTCTTCAAATAAAAAAGTTAACCTCTCTCAGAGCTAGGACAGATATAGGAAAGTTTTGGCAATAAATCCAAAAGAGATTATAGTAAAGTTGGCCACAAACTAGTAGAATTTTGGTTGAAAATTTTCATTTTTGGAAAGTTTGATTTTTGATTTTCTAATCATTATTGGGGTCAAATCACTGCTTGTTTTTGACCGTAGAGACAAGAAATAGGAGCAGGCCGGGAAATTTTGCTCAAATTAACAAGTTTCCAATGGCTTTTCATTCAGGAAATTCCAAAATCGAACATTCAGGCTGGGTTCACACTGCAGCACGCTCTGGCTCACAGCGGGAGTCTGGTGCGTCCCCATTCACTGTTTCAGGTCCAATTTCAGCCTGGATTTGGACCAAAAGACGCACAGGACTCTTGTGAAATTCCACGGAGAGATAGTCACAATCTCCTTCTATTTGACTTGGATGTGGAAAAAGCCGCATCAAATTCGCAACAGTGTGAACCCAGCCTAAAACATTTGAGCGATATTTGTCTCTGTAGGCATTGAATGTACCTATGAAAATCTACTGGGGTAAGGCCAGCTTTACAGTGTAAAATATTTTTTATCTGGTTTCAGCAGTGAGTAGAAGTTATTATATTTATACATTCAATTAAATATCTCTTTCACGTACATAAATCTAAAAATTATTCTAGAAGACTTTAAAGCGATTGTTAAGCCTAAAATATTTTTTACCTTAATGCATTCCCTGCAAAAGGAAAAACATTTAGTATGTGTATGTGTGTTGACCCCTCGCCCCTTCTACTTACCTGAGCCTAATCTTTATCCAGAGCTATGCCCATCTTCTCTCCACTCATGGGCTTTGCAGAGAGTAGTGGGAGCTATTGGCCCTCACTGCTATCTTGTGATGAGGGAGCGGGGGGGGGTAGGGCCAAAACCTAACCTACAAATGTGTCTATAGACGCAGCCAGTGCAGCTCAGGTACAAGGCTGCCGCTGTGCCACTATAGCTTAAAACCATACATACATCATACATACTAGGGGGGAGTACAACTGG
Organism: Rana kukunoris; assembly: GCA_029574335.1. Classification (NCBI taxonomy): domain Eukaryota; kingdom Metazoa; phylum Chordata; class Amphibia; order Anura; family Ranidae; genus Rana; species Rana kukunoris. The sequence continues at coordinate 628,799,690 of CM056049.1, read as the reverse complement.
GGGAATCAATGGTGGAGAAGGACCTGGGTGTTCTGGTAGATCATAGACTTAACAGCATGCAATGCCAAGCTGCGGTATCTAAAGCAAGCAAAATCCTTTCTTGTATTAAGAGGTGGGGAGGGGGGAGAGGGCTAATTTTGCCCCTGTACAAATCATTAGTAAGGCCTCATCTGGAATATGAAGTTTAGTTTTGGGCACCAGTTCACAACAAAGGATATTGGGGAACTGGGGAAAGTGCAGAGAAGGGTGACCAAACCAATAAGAGGCACGGAGGAGCTCAGCTATGAGGAAATATTAGAGGAACAGAATTTATTCTCTATCACACATAAGTGGTCCAAATACAGAAACATTTCTTCACAGTAAGAGCTGTGAACATGTGGAATAGACTCCCTCAAGAGATGGTTCTGGCCAGTAGATTATAAAAAAAAAAAAAAAAGAAGACCTAGATCTTTCCTAGATACATGTAATAACTATAATTTATAGGTAAATCATGCTTTATTGGTGTTGTCTTCCTTTGAATCAACTGTGGGTAGAGGGTTTTGTATACAGGAGTGTATATAAAAAATAAAAAATAAACACACAAGGAAGAAAAAAAAAAGTTTCCCCTTCTATTGCCAGAACTGGACGGACTTGTGTCTTTTTTTAACTAGCCTAATCATGTAAAACAATGCAATTAGTGGAATACCACATGTCGACACAACTACGGTAACACAGCAAAAGGCACCACACAGATGTAAAGGGGCCCTAAATGATTATCCGCTCCTATCCTGCTTTATAAGGAGTTACAATTTTACTTACACTGCCACCTACTAATGTAAACTAGTAACATAGCTTATCAAGTCAGAAATTGTAACCAATTCTGTTGTGACATCACACTGAGGAAAACAATATGTCACTCTTAGATAGCGTGATTGATGATGTATAGTAATCACAGCATTTGTGTTGGCCAAGTACCACTAGAGTCAAACCATTTACAAAGTGGAGTTACCACCTTACCACACTGTGATGAAGAAATAGAATTACCTGTTTGGTTTGTGTAGGTTGTAAAGGTTAAATCTAATATTTTGTTCTGTTTCCCTTCAGCATCTTCATCTCCATCATCATCTTCATCTGATGAGCTATAATTGTCTTCCACGATCTTTTTTACCATTGCCTGATTGGCTTTCTGGATCTCTTCAAACTTCTTCTTGGAGCTATCCACTTTAAAAGAAACACAAAACATAACACATCTATGACAAAAATCTTACAAAAAGGTACCTGGCAGATAAAGTAACAAGATTATAAATCTACAGTATACTTCACTTCAGGGTTTGACAAATGTGCTTGGAATCTAGCTGCCAGCTAAAAAAGTTAGGAGCCCAAAAATAGACCCCGTTCCGCCGAGCTCGCACGCAGAAGCGAACACATACGTGAGTAGCGCCCGCGTATGTAAATCGTTCTTCCTCACTCTCATCACACCGTCACATCACCCTCGTTAGTTTTCTTTTCACCGTTTGACATCACAAATATTGCACATACCTCCCCTATCCATGACCTGGGCTTATTATATTAACTACTACCTTTATCTCATATCCGAGAAGTAGGTACATCTATACCCATGCGCGACCTGGTGCGGTGACACCCGTCTCGCTCTCTTGCAGGGTTTTTAGGTGAGCAGCTGAGCCCTTTGTTCCCCATATTATCCTCTTGTAATTGCTGTTCAATTTATAACTGTTTGACTGTCTGTCATTTTAATTTTTTAGACATACTTCTGATGAAGTTAGAGAAAAAGAAATGGATGAGCGCAAAAACAATTACACTGAGAAATCTAAATATAAATGAACTGAAAAGTGCCTTTAAAATATAAATCAAAATGGTGATGTGCAAGTATAAACCACAAAAAAAAAAAAAAAATGTGTGAACAAAACTAAAACAATGATGATGGTCAATAATCAACAGTGAAGAGGGCAAGACTGCAATGAATCCTAGTGACTGATTATGATACATTGCATCGGATTCATCAGCAAACAGTTCATATAGTGGATCTGGTGGTTCAAACATATGACATTTTCCTGGTGATGGGCTCACAGAGCGCTTACCTTGAAGCAAAGAAATGACTGCTTTGAACAGCTGAGTTCTGACTTCTTAGAATCAGCGTGGTTGCTGTGTGGACATCTGTTGTGGACTTGTGATGGGCTTCCTCTGATGAAGTCATGTGACATAGTGAAACGTGTCAGGAGCAAGGAGTAGCCCACGTGACCGGAAGTGACGCAAGTCTGTCCACCAGTCCGATTGGATGCTATACCAGATCCCTTGTTCTCATTTTTATTTGTTTTTATACACGGAAGCGCATATCTTACCTTTATTAAATAAGTCTTACTTAGACGTACTTCACCATGGATCTTTGCTTTATTCATTCCGTTTTGGCTTATTGCTGTCTTTGATCTGTTGGGGAGCCTCCATTTTTGTGAAGCCCATCACAAGTCCACAACAGATGTCCGCACAGCAACCACGCTGATTCTAAGAAGTCAGAACTCAGCTGTTCAAAGCAGTAATTTCTTTGCTTCAAGGTAAGCGCTCTGTGAGCCCATCACCAGGAAGATTTGTTTGAAAATTTCATCTGAACCACCAGATCCACTATATGAACTGTTTATGATACATTACATCGGATTCATCAGCAATCAGTCACTAGGATTTATTGCAGTCTTGCACTCTTCACTGTTGATTATTTATCATCATCGTTTTTAGTACATGTTTTAGTTTTGTTCACACATGCATTTATGGTTTATACTTGCACATCACCATTTTGATTATATTTAAAGGCACTTTTTAGTTCATTTATATTTAGATTTCTCAGTGTAATTGTTTTTGCGCTCATCCATTCCCTTTTCTCTAACCACACATAGTGATTTGTATTCACACAAATTTGAGCAGCATTTTGATTTATTTACACTCCCACATCATTTACACCGTGTCCATTCTTTATTTCGTTTCACTTTGGCTAGCGCAGAAGATTTCCACATAAAATATTTCTGATGAAGCGGCTGAAGCCTTGAAAATAGTAAAGATGTTTGCTACGACTCTCAACCCACTATTCTTCTCCCCCTCCTGGGGATCACTATACTGGTGTTGCATTGGTCGTAATTTTTAAATTTTTTACCCCTTGTTGTGTCTTCACTGATACTGTATTAATAAAATGTTTTCTACATATTTAATTGTTTCTGTACATCTTATATTTATGTTACCAGTACCGCGATAGTACAACAATCCCCCTTTTTTGGCTCTCTGGTTTGGGGACCTCAGAACCAATTTCTCTACATCTATACTCTGGATGATGGTACGCCCCCTTTAAGTGTTTATTTTTACCTTCAGAGGTCATAATTTAAACAAGAAAAAAAGTAGTCAAGTACATAAAGAACAAAATAAATTAACAGCACCGTTTGCCTCCAGGAGATGAGATACAGTGCCTTGAAAAAGTATTCATACCTGCACCCAAAAAACGTAAAAAATATTTTATTGGGATTTTATGTCATAGGCCAATGTTTCTCAACTCCAGTCCTCAAGTACCCCCAACACGTCATGTTTTCAGGATTTCCCTCAGATGAAACGGCTGTGGCAAATACTAAGGCAGTGAAACTGATTAAATCACCTTTGCAAAATAATGGAAAGCCTGAAAACATGACCTTTTGGGGGTACTTGAAGACTGGGAGTTGAGAAACATTGTGATAGAGATAGACCAACACAAAAAGTGGCACATAATTGTGAAGTGGAAGGAAAATGATAAATGGTGTTGAAAATCTTTTACAAATAAGCATCTGAAAAGAATGGTGTGGATTGTATTCAGCCCCTTAAAATCTAATGGAACCAATTGCATTCAGAGGTCACCTAATTAGTAAACAAAGTCCACCTGTGTGTAATTGAATCTCAGTTTAAATACAGCTGTTCTGGGAAACCCTCAGAGATTTGTTAGAGAATCTTAGTAAACAAACGGCATCATGAAGACCAAGGAACACACCAGACAGGTCAAGAATAAAGTTGTGGAGAAGTTTAAAGCAGAGTTAGGCTATAAAAAATATCCCAAGCTTTGAACATCTCACAGAGCTCTGTTCAATCCATCATCAGAAAATGGAAAGAGTATGGCACAACTGCAAACCTACCAAGACATGATCATCCACCTAAACCGACAGGCCGGACAAGGAGAGCAATAATCAGAGAAGCAGACAAGAGGCCCATGGTAACTCTGGAGGAGCTGTAGAGATCCACAACTGAGGTGAGAGAATCTGTCTATAGGCCTTTATGGAAGAGTGGCAAGAAGAAAGCCATTGTTGAAAGAAAGCCATAAGAAGTCCCGTTTGCAGTTTGGGAGAAGCCATGTGGGGGACACAGCAAACATGTGGAAGAAGGTGCTCTGGTCAGATGGGTCCAAAATTGAACTTTTCGGCCTAAGAGCGAAACGCTATGTGTGGCGGGAAAACTCTGCACATCACCCTGAACACACCATCCCCACTGTGAAACATAGTGGTGGCAGCATCATGTTGTGAGGATGCTTTTCTTCAGCAGGGACAGGGAAGCTGGTCAGAGTTGGTGGGAAAATGGATGGAGCAAAATACAGGACAATCTTAGAAGAAAACCTGTAAGAGTCTGCAAAAGACTTCAAACTGGGGCGGAGGTTCATCTTCCAGCAAAAAACGACTCTAAACATACAGCCAGAGCTACAATGGAATGGTTTAGATTAAAGCATATTCATGTGTTAGAATGGCCCAGTCAAAGTCCAGACCGAAAACCAATTGAGAATCTGTGGCAAGACTTGAAAATTGCTGTTGAGCTATTTTGCAAAGAAGAATGTGAAAAACATTTATCATTTTCTTGCCACTTGACAATCATGTGCCACTTTGTGTTGGTCTATCACATAAAATCCCAATGAAATACATTTATGTTTTTGGTTGTTACATGACAAAATGTGAAAAATTGCAAGAGGTATGTGTACTTTTTCAAGGCACTGTCGAGCAATGTTGACATACAGTGGAGATGCAAATAAACAAGAATACATATACACTATATTACTAAAAGTATTGTGACAGCTGTCTGTACATGAACTTTAATGGTATCCCAGTCTTAGTCTGTAGGGTTCAATATTGCGTTTGCCCACTCTTTGCAGGAATAACAGCTTAAAGGGGAACCTCGAGCTAATTTGGCTGGGCTTCTCCTATGGGTCACAGAAGGGCAATTCGTTTTGAACTCCTCTGACCCATTTTCAGCAGAGAGCGGTCTAAAGTCCATTCTCTGCTAAATTCACTGGAAACAGTCTAGGCACCGCGTCACCACTACAATAAAGTCTGGATTCCCTAAGTGCCTGGACTGATGCCCATCTCAGCCTCTCAGCGAAGCCACTCAGAGACTGAGACGACCATTCCCCATCCCTCCACAGCTTAGCGCTCCAATGAGTGTGGAGGAGCAGTGCAGGAAAGATGCTATATGACAGTCACAAGCTCTCCATGGATCTGTGAGAACTGAGCCATCAGCGGGGCGATTATGGTGTGGGGTTGTTTTTCAGGGGTTGGGCTTTTCCCCTTAAGTCTTCAACATACCAAGACATTTCGGACAATTTCATGCTCCCAACTTTGTGGGAACAGTTTTGGGATGGCCCCTTCCTGTTCCAACATGACTGTGCACAAAGCAAGGTCCATAAAGACATGGATGAGCGAGTATGGGATGGGAAGAACTTGACTGCACAGAGACCTGACCTCAACCCGATAGAACACCTTTGGGATGAATTAGAGTGGAGACTCTAAGCCAGGGCTTCTCGTCCACATGAGTGTCTGACCTAACAAATGTGCTTCTGGAAGAATGGTCAAACATTCCCATAGACAGACTCCTAAATCTTGTTGACAGCCTTCCCAGAAGAGTTGAAGCCGTTATAGATGCAAGGGGTAGGCCAACTCAATATTTAAACCTATGGGCCAAGACTGGGATGCCATTAGAGTTCATGTGTGTCACAATACTTTTGGTATTATAGTGTAAATCAGACCTGCAGGGACCATTTAGAGTAAATCACATGATATACATGAAATATTAGCCAAGATTCCCCACTGTGTGAGGGTATAGAAGGATAATGTAAGGGGGGAAAAAAGGGGGGGGGAGAATTAGTACTGGCTTGCATATGATCCAGTTAGGACCCTCCTCACATGATTTAACTGACAGCAGCGGGAGACTGCCATCAGTCAAGCTTGTAAGAGCAAGGACAGGGCAGAAAAGAACTGAAGCCGGGCACAGTACTGCATCAATACAGGACTCAGGTAAGTGTTAGCGAGGGGAGCATTGCTATTTGTAAGGTTTATACCATTAAAGTAGTTGTAAAACCTTTAGTGTGCAGAATCACCCCCTCCCTGCAGCCATACCCCAATATACTTACCTGAGCCAGCATTGTGTACGAGAGTGGCTACTGACCAGGCTCTCTGCCTCCTTATGCGGTGTACACACGATTAGTCCATCTGATGAGAACGGTCTGATGGACCGTTGTCATCGGTTAACCGATGAAGCTGACTGATGGTCCGTTGCGCCTACACACCATCGGTTAAAAAAACGATTGTGTCAGAACGCGGTGACGTAAAACACAACGACGTGCTGAAAAAAATTAAGTTCAATGCTTCCAAGAATGCGTCGACTTGATTCTGAGCATGCGTGGATTTTTAACCGATGGTCGTGCCTACCAACGATCGGTTTTGACCTATCGGTTAGGAATCCATCGGTTAAATTTAAAACAAGTTCCCTTTTTTTTAACCGATGGATAACTAACCGATGGTCCCCACACACGATCGGTTTGGTCCGATGAAAACGGTCCATCAGACCGTTCTCATCGGTTTAACCTATCGTGTGTACGCGGCCTTAGTGGCTCAGAGACAGCAGCAAAAACCATTGGCCCTCAAACCTTAAAATTGCTTACTGATTTTGCAGCTACAATCATCTGGGTCAAGAACGGTCTGTTTTGTCACATGCTACGGGGTACCACAGGCTATTATATACTGGCCTCCTGGCAAGCCCCCAATACATAACATCTAGGATGATTTACACAATACACTAATATATACAGGTGACTGATAAGTTTAATTACATATGCAGTACTACTTACCATTACCTTCACTTGCATGCAGTGCATTCGGGGGCTTGCTTATAGAAGCATATGAAACATTCCCTCTTCCAGGGCCAGGTCTGGAAACACTATTTAAATCTTCTCTTGAGTGGGCAGCATTTCTTGTAGCTGCTGGGCCTGGAGCTGGAGCTGGTCCTCCATTGATAGTATTACCTCGACCTCTTGCTCGACCTCTACCACCCTGACGCCATGGAGCATCCATCGCTGCTAGCGGCACAAGTAAAAAGGTGCAATTCTAAAAAAATAAAAAACACACTCTTTAGTTTAGTCTCTGACAAAATCAATGTTACAGAGTCGTCACTGATTTGGGGTTTGTGTACATGGAGAACTGATTGTATCCCTGCAAACACAGCTTGAAGAAGCTCAGCAGTACAGCTTAGGAGGTCAACTGCAAGTCAAATGTGTCTGCAAAGGATGCATCGCAAACAGATTTCAAATTCAAGCTAAATGCTCTAGGTTGGGGGTCAGCTGACTGGTGAGGAATGTGAAGTGGGAGGGGCTGGAGGAGACCCTATCTCCTGATTTCGGCATAGGTGTCACTGCTATGAGACACTTGAACCCGAAGACACAGTGAGTAACACTTATAGTTGCCATTAAAAGTCCCTACGACAGTTCTCAGATCAGCAGATGACCTTGATCAAGAGCACCCAAGTTGGCCGATCAGAACTCTCCCCAACACTACCGCTTATCCCAACTCCCCACCAAGGAGTAAGAGAAGTAGTAAAAATAAAGAATACATAAAAGGAAAAAAGAAAAAGGGGAGAGAAAGAATAAGAGAAAGAACAAGAAAGATGGCAAAAAAAGAAAATAAATTAGGATAGAGAGAAAAGAAGAAGAACAAAGAGAAAGAGTGGTACATCCTAAAATGTACCATAAGGGGATTTAATACTGTACGAGTGGAAGGGAGCGCTAAATGTCTGTGGGTTAGGGGTGCAAAATACTTGTCTTGGGTGCTGAAAACCCACGCTACATTTTTTTTTACTGTTAGGGGTCCCCACAACTTGGGAAATTTTATCAAGGGGTCACAGCACTAGAAGGTTGAGAACCACTGCTCTAGTAGGTGTTATTCACAAGCCCTTCCCTAGGTAGGTTACAGACAGAAAAGGCGTGGCTTGTATTCATTCACAGCTTATAGGCAAATCCAATCGCTCAACTGCAAAAACCAGAGCTGGGAAAAGGAATTAAAAAATCGAATTCCACGTTTAATGTCCCTTTAATTTGTTTGGTTTTGGACAAGCTAACCCAAACAAAACAACTTCCCCAAAGGATGCACTAAACTACATACAGTATACAGCGCTGTGGTCCATCCCACTCCCAGGCGCTCAACTATTCACAGGAAGCTTTGTACGCCACGAGTGGAAAAAAAAAAAAGCCTTCCATGGATTGGATGAGACGGGATGGCTGGTGGATGATATCATCATAATCTCTGCCACAGCCAAGCGGAAGAAGCTTTGTAATCATTTATAGAATACAAAGCTTCTCATGAATTGGTGAGCAGCGCTCAGCCCATTTTATTTCATGCAGGACGGGAAGTCCATCAGAACACAGCGCTGTGTACTGTATGTAGATTAGATTGTCTACAATGGGGCTACAAGCCAAGTATTTGGTCCCATTGACTTGACTGGCCAGGATTGACGGGCGCTGCCAACTGACAGCTTGACACGTTGCCTTGAATTTGCCACATGTCACAATGTTTTGCGCTGTGAACAGCCTCCTCTGGCTGTATTTTACACTTTAGGTGGTTGGTCAGAGGGCGCTAAAACTATGGACCAATACAAGTATGCATTTTTCATATCCGAGGGATCGCTGTGAAAGTGGAGATTGCCGCTGTCTTCCAGGTCCCATGCCGAGTGGCTGTCCTGCTGAATAGTAACTACAGGTTCCCCGCTTTTAGAAGGGCACCATAAGGCTAGGTTCACACTGCTGCAAATTCAAAATCATGGTTAAAACGCGATTTCCTGGCTGCGTTTTTGCCGCAATTCGCAGCCGCGATTTCAGGGAATGCCAGTCTAAAGAGCTGAATTCGCATCGCACACGGATCAAACTCACACAGGACCCTTTTTGTGAATGAGAAATCGCAATGGCTCAAATTCACAATAGAATTCGCAGCAGTGTGAACCTAGCCTTAACAATACGTTTTGCAATTTTCTCAACGAATGCAAGGTGATCTCCGATTGGGTCAAATTAAGAGGCAGGGGGATGACAATCTCCACCTAGTCCAATCAGAGAACACCTTGTATTAAATGAGAAAAGATGCAAGGCGTTCTGTGAATGGTGTTCATACAGCGTTAGTAATTCCCTTAATGGTTACTATGCAGCAGGGCAGCCTCTCAGCAGTGGTGATTACCATAGTTACGGCGACTACTACTACTTTCGGTATGGCCGATGCATGCTCGTATTGGTCCAAGCAACTATGCAATAAAATTCATACCTGGATTTCAGCTTTATTTAGGCCCATTCACATCTGAGATATTGTGATCAGAGGCGGAATTGCGCAATTCTGACAGCGATCCTAAAACACTCTGCAAAACAGACAAATCACACCACGATCATTCAGGTGCCATTCATTTTCAATGGTACCTAAATGGGGGTGCGGTCCTGCTGCAATAAATCGCGCTGCAATTGCAGAAAACTGCATTTTCACAAAGCTTGTTTCCCAAAAGAAGCTTTTGCTCCTTTTAGAGTGACAAGCTTTGCCCGATGCGCTTTGCCACGATTTATTGAGTGACTTCTGCAGCAGAACCGCACCTGGGTTTAGGTGCCATTGAAAATGAATGAATGATTGCAAATGCCCAGCTGCAAACAAGGCCTAAGAACTGTCTCTGCTTTCACACTGAGGCGCTTTGCAGGCGCTATAGCACTAAAAAGAGCGCATTCAAAGCGCCCTGAAAGCCTTCACGCTTGAGCGGTGCGCTGGCAGGACGCACAAAAAGGTCCTGCAAGCCACATCTTTAATATACCGCTCCTAAAGCGCCCCTGCTCACTGAAATCAATGGGCAGTGCCTCCAAATGCAATGTGGTGGTGCCATTAATATTTTTTTTCCGCGTTTGTACATTTGTCGTATTTAGGTTAGTACAGCCCATTCAACGTGAATAGGCTGCTCTATGCTGTCAAAAGCGGAAGAAAAAAAAAACACCAAGATATCATACAGGTGTGCATGCTGCCTATTGCCCCTTGCTTGCTTTTATTTGACCTTTTCACACTGAGGAGTTTTTCAGGCGGTACAGCGCTAAAAATAGTGCTGCCATACTACCTGAAAAACTCCTGCACTGCATTCTCAATGTGAAAGCCCGAGGGCAGGAGAGAAAAAAAATCCCCTGTAAGCAGCATCTTTGGAGCGGTGAGAGGAACGGTGTGCATACCGCTCCTTCACATTTAAAACAATGGGAAACCGATGTAATACCGCCCGCAATGCGCCTCTGCAGAGGCGCATTGCGGGCGGTATTAACCCTTTATCGGCCACTAGCGGGGGTTAATACCGCACCGATAGTGCCCGAATCCCGTGGCATATACGACGATATAGCACCGCTATTTTTAGCAGCGCTATATAGCAACAGCGGCACCCGCCCCAGTGTGAAAGGGGCCTAAAGGGGTTGTAAAGGTTCATTTTTTTTTTTTTTAAAGGTTCCTTTAAACTAGTGCATTGTTGGTTCACTTACTGTATTTATTGGTGTATAACACTCACTTTACCCTGAAAATAGAAGGTAAACAGTGCCTGCGTGTTATACGCAGGGGGCTGTGGAACGTTTTTTCCCTGAAACAACCCTCTTAAAGTTAGGGGGCGTGTAATACGCAGATAAATACGGTACCTTTTCCTTCGATTTCCCTTCTAAAATGTTTTTTTTTTTTCTTTGTCTGAATTTCTTACTTCCCGTTTCTCCTCAGTAAGCTGATCCCCATCATATGGCTGGGGGTTAGTCAGCCAGAACAGCTTACTGGAGGAGGAACAGGAGGTGAGAAATTCAGACAAAGAAAAAAAAAAAAAAAAAACATTTAGAAGGGAAATGGAAGGAAAAGGTAAGTGAACCAACAATGCACTAGCTTAAAAGGAAGCTATTTAGAAAATAAAAAACAAACCTTTACAACCCCTTTAAGTGGAGCGCCATTCCTCCCGCCGACACCAGTGACGAGGGGGGGGGCCATTCCTCCCGCCAGACACCAGTGACGGGGGGGCATTCCTCCCGCCGGACACCAGTGACGGGGGGGGGGGGGGGCGGCCATTCCTCCCGCCGGACACCAGTGACGGGGGGGGGGGCCATTCCTCCCGCCGGACACCAGTGACGGGGGGGGCCATTCCTCCCGCCGGACACCAGTGACGGGGGGGGCCATTCCTCCCGCCGGACACCAGTGACAGGAGGGGGGCCATTCCTCCCGCCGACACCAGTGGCGGCCATTCCTCCCGCCGGACACCAGTAGGGGGGGGGCCATTCCTCCCGCCGGACACCAGTGACAGGGGGGGGGGGGGCCATTCCTCCCGCCGACACCAGTGGCGGCCATTCCTCCCGCCGGACACCAGTGACAGGGGGGGGGCATTCCTCCCGCCGGACACCAGTGACGGGGCGGGCCATTCCTCCCGCCGGACACCAGTGACGGGGCGGGCCATTCCTCCCGCCGGACACCAGTGACGGGGCGGGCCATTCCTCCCGCCGACACCAGTGACGAGGGGGGGGGCCATTCCTCCCGCCGACACCAGTGACGAGGGGGGGGGATTCCTCCCGCCGGACACCAGTGACGGGGGGGGGGGCGGCCATTCCTCCCGCCGGACACCAGTGACGGGGGCGGGGGGGGGGGGCCATTCCTCCCGCCGGACACCAGTGACGGGGGGGGGGGGCCATTCCTCCCGCCGGACACCAGTGACGGGGGGGGGGGGGCCATTCCTCCCGCCGGACACCAGTGACGGGGGGGCCATTCCTCCCGCCGGACACCAGTGACAGGAGGGGGGCCATTCCTCCCGCCGGACACCAGTGACGGGGGGGGCCATTCCTCCCGCCGGACACCAGTGACAGGGGGGGGGCCATTCCTCCCGCCGGACACCAGTGACGGGGGGGGGGGCCATTCCTCCCGCCGGACACCAGTGGTGACGGGGCGGGCCATTCCTCCCGCCGGACACCAGTGACGGGGCGGGCCATTCCTCCCGCCGGACACCAGTGACGGGGCGGGCCATTCCTCGGGACACCAGTGACGGGGGCGGGCCATTCCTCCCGCCGGACACCAGTGACGGGGCGGGGGGGGGCCATTCCTCCCGCCGGACACCAGTGACGGGGCGGGCCATTCCTCCCGCCGGACACCAGTGACGGGGCGGGCCATTCCTCCGGACACCGGACACCAGTGACGGGGGCGGGCCATTCCTCCCGCCGGACACCAGTGACGGGGGCGGGCCATTCCTCCCGCCGGACACCAGTGACGGGGGGGCCATTCCTCCCCATTCCTCCCGCCGGACACCAGTGACGGGGGGGGCCATTCCTCCCGCCGGACACCAGTGACGGGGCGGGCCATTCCTCCCGCCGGACACCAGTGACGGGGGGGCCATTCCTCCCGCCGGACACCAGTGACGGGGGGGCCATTCCTCCCGCCGGACACCAGTGACGGGGGGGCCATTCCTCCCGCCGGACACCAGTGACGGGGGGGGCCATTCCTCCCGCCGGACACCAGTGACGGGGGGGCCATTCCTCCCGACGGGGGGGCCATTCCTCCCGCCGGACACCAGTGACGGGGGGGCCATTCCTCCCGCCGGACACCAGTGACGGGGGGGCCATTCCTCCCGCCGGACACCAGTGACGGGGGGGGCCATTCCTCCCGCCGGACACCAGTGACGGGGGGGCCATTCCTCCCGCCGGACACCAGTGACGGGGGGGGCCATTCCTCCCGCCAGGACGGGGGGGCCATTCCTCCCGCCGGACACCAGTGACGGGGCGGGCCATTCCTCCCGCCGGACACCAGTGACGGTGTGGCCATTCCTCCCGCCGGACACCAGTGACGGGGGGGCCATTCCTCCCGCCGGACACCAGTGACGGGGGGGGCCATTCCTCCCGCCGGACACTAGTAACGGGGGGGGCCATTCCTCCCGCCGGACACCAGTAACGGGGGGGGGCCATTCCTCCCGCCGGACACCAGTGACGGGGGGGGCCATTCCTCCCGCCGGACACCAGTGACGGGGGGGGCCATTCCTCCCGCCGGACACCAGTGACGGGGGGGGCCATTCCTCCCGCCGGACACCAGTGACCGGGTGGCCATTCCTCCCGCCGGACACCAGTGGCGGCCATTCCTCCCGCCGGACACCAGTGACGGGGGGGGGGGGCATTCCTCCCGCCGGACACCAGTGATGGGGCGGGCCATTCCTCCCGCCGGACACCAGTGACGGGGGGGGCCATTCCTCCCGCCGGACACCAGTGACGGGGGGGCCATTCCTCCCGCCGGACACCAGTGACGGGGGGGCCATTCCTCCCGCCGGACACCAGTGACGGGGTGGCCATTCCTCCCGCCGGACACCAGTGGCGGCCATTCCTCCCGCCGGACACCAGTGGCGGGGGGGGCATTCCTCCCGCCGGACACCAGTGACAGGGCGGGCCATTCCTCCTGCCGGACACCAGTGACGGGGGGGGCCATTCCTCCTGCCGGACACCAGTGACGGGGGGGGCCATTCCTCCCGCCGGACACCAGTGACGGGGCGGCCATTCCTCCCGCCGGACACCAGTGACGGGGGGGCCATTCCTCCCGCCGGACACCAGTGACGGGGGGGGGGCATTCCTCCCGCCGGACACCAGTGACGGGGGGGGGGGCATTCCTCCCGCCGGACACCAGTGACGGGGGGGGGGGCATTCCTCCCGCCGGACACCAGTGACGGGGGGGGCCATTCCTCCCGCCGGACACCAGTGACGGGGGGGCCATTCCTCCCGCCGGACACCAGTGACGGGGGCGGCCATTCCTCCCGCCGGACACCAGTGACGGGGCGGGCCATTCCTCCCGCCGGACACCAGTGACGGGGCGGCCATTCCTCCCGCCGGACACCAGTGACGGGGCGGGCCATTCCTCCCGCTGACACCAATAATGGGGCACATTTACCTCTCCCGCTGGCCACAGCTCAGCCCCCTAAAGTTGGAAGGGGGCCTTTTGTTTAGGAAGTTTGGAGAAAACGGTCGTAAAAAGCATTTTAAGCCAGTTTAAGCACAAGTTCTAAGATTTAGTCTTTCTTCTATTCGAAGGCGTATGGAGGTTAGCGCCCCCCCATCATAAATAGCGCCATACAGAAGGTCATTCTTACAGAAATCTGACATACATCCCATAGGGAAGGCAGAGAGAGAGCACATGTTTATTTTATATCCCACTGACAGGAGTGGTGAATGAGGGAGACATGCAGAATGTGTTCCCATAATACCACCTATACATATATACTGTATACGGGTACATGACACGCACACAGGCTCCTATGAGCAGCTGTCAGGCCCCTCAGGACTCACACACACCCATGTGACCTGTGCACCGCATATCACGGCTCGGCTTTGTAACTCGCACACACTAGTATTACCTGTCAGTCACTGGCGGTCAGTAAATGTCTCGGACACCTCGGGGAGAAGACAGCAGTGCGGCCATGAGATCATACTCCCAGTACCGGGCCTCACAGTACTCTGCACAATCAGTACTACAAGACTACATCTCCCGGCATCCACCGGGCTAAGCGCCACGCAGGTACACACGCACAGCGTGCCGGTCACCTAGCAACCGAACGTAAATACTAAAGAGAGGCACGCAAGCGTTCTCACGTTCCTAACGACAATGTTCTGTAACCTATCAAAAGCTCCAACTGTCAGATTTGGCGACCTGTCAGAATTTGTAACAGAAGGGACGTTTCGTCGCCGCCATCTTCCTACACCCCGCACTTCTCCACAGTAAGGCTAAACTTAGAAGGGGGCAAGCGAACATCTTGTTAAACCCACCAGAGTTTTGCAGTTTACACTTATTTTTTTTAGTAAATGGAGCTTATAAAGTGAAATGCAGACTTTACAAATCTGACAGACTATTTAGAGGTTGAATTTAAAAGCAACGGCAAGCCTGCTGATCTCACAGAACACCGCTGCTTTTATAATAAGGTGACCAGATTTTTAAAATGAAATCCGGGGACATACTTTTTCTTTACTAATAATGGCAACAATCAGCGACTCTCTGCCCGTCGCCGCCCGCCTCACAGCCTGTCAAGTCTTATGAAAAGAAAAAGAAAGGCGCACCAGCCTAGTGCATTACCACTTAACACTTTATTCAATGGTAATAGTATTAAAAACTACTCACAAACAGCGGATTTGAACAGGCTTGTCAACAAAATAAAGGTAAATTCCCTTCGGATCACGCTCCACAGTGGGGGGATACGGAGGATATGTTACTGCCGGCTGACGCGTTTCGAGGCGTCTAGGGCCTCTTCATCAGAGCTCGACAGTAGAGACCCATCCGTGTCCACTGCCTATATACTAATACATTCAATAGGTGAATGGGTTGAATTGGCCTGGAGGGGACCATCTTCAGTGTTTATTTTTATTTTTATTTATTTTCAACATAGCACAGCAATGTTTAGACATTCATTTATTTATTTATTTATTCATTTGTTTACCCATTCATTCATTTTCATTTATTTTGTTTTACTTACTTTCTTCTAAAATATCCCTTTTTTTTTTTTCTTCCTAAGGGTAGGGAGAGATTTGTGTGTATATATGTGTCTTTGCATATATGCACATTTCACACACAAGTGTGTTTATAATTCCTTGTGGTTACCAATCTTTTGGTGTGAGCCCCTAGGGGTGTGACCACTGAGGTCAGCAGTGGGTGTGGTCCCCTCCAAGCCAATTCAACCCATTCACCTATTGAATGTATTAGTATATAGGCAGTGGACACGGAGGGGTCTCTACTGTCGAGCTCTGATGAAGAGGCCCTAGACGCCTCGAAACGCGTTAGCCGGCAGTAACATATCCTCCGTATCCCCCCACTGTGGAGCGTGGTCCGAAGGGAATTTACCTTTATTTTGTTGACAAGCCTGTTCAAATCCGCTGTTTGTGAGTAGTTTTTAATACTATTACTATTGAATAAAGTGTTAAGTGGCAATGCACTAGGCTGGTGCGTCTTTCTTTTTCTTTTCTTTGTGCCAGGACTTCCCCATCCACGAAGGGCAGCAAGGCCACTGCTAGCACCACTCTCTTCATATTTCTGACTTTAGATGAAGATTTTTTAATCAACTATTGGACAACCCACCCGTGCGCAGGAGTTTGCGTGTTTTCTGTTGTACTTTCTCAAGTCTTATGCCCTGTACACACGATCGGTTCGTCTGATGAAAGCGGTCCGATGGACCATTTTCATCGGAAGAACCGATCGTGTGTGGGCCCCATCGGTGAAAAAAAAGAGAACCTGTTCTAAAATTTTCTGATGGTTAAAAAAAAAAAATGATAGAAAAAAATGATCGTCTGTGAGAAAATCCATTGGTCAATGCATTCTCAGAATCAAGTCGGCGCATGCTCGGAAGCATTGAACTTCATTTTTCTCTGCACGTCGTTATGTTTTACGTCACCGCGTTGGACACGATCGGATTTTTAACTGATGGTGTGTAGGCAAGACTGATGAAAGTCAGCTTCATCGGATATCTGATGAAAAAATACATCAGTCCGTTTTCATCGGATGAACCGATCGTGTGTACACGGCATTACTCTTCGGGCCCCGGCTACTACTGGGTGGGGAGCGGAGGAAGATCACTCTGCCAGGGAAGGCAAGGAGATAGGCAGGTGGCTGGCCAGGATTTGAGCCAAAGCAGAAGAACATGTGAGCGGAGCTGAATGGGCACCCAAAACTGAAGAAATATTCCCTCCGCTCCGACCAGCACATGATCATCAGAAAGGGGCACAGATAATGGGAAAAATACAACCCCCCTATGCTAGTAGGCACGGCGGAGCGGGGGGTGTAATTAATTTTTTTTTTATTTTAATTCTGCACTGACTTTGAAATTGCCCCTGACCCCTATTAAGTCCAATCTGGGGACAAAACCAGGGACAGACTTGGTCCGGGGACAGTGTCCTCAATCAGGGGACTGTCCCCTGAAACTGGGGATGTCTGGTCACCCTATTTTATAATTCAACATGTAAACAGTCAGACGGATTTCTAAATCCTGTATTTCACCATATAAGCTCCATTTACTGTTAAAAATAAGTGTGAATTGCAAAACTCCGGTGGGTGGGAAGCAAAATGTCCGCTTGCCCCTTCTCACTGTAGCCTTACCGTGGACGAGTGCGGGGTGTATGGGAACATGCTGGTTAGGGTGACCACATTTCCAAACTACCAACTGGCATGTTCTCTCTGTGCTTGCGTGGGTTTCCTCCCACAATCCTAAGACATGCTGGTAGGTTATTTGGCTGAATTTAGTGTGCCCAAGATGACTGCTTCACCTCTGAAGCACTTTGAGTGGACATAACTAATATACCCTGCTCAGCGTGGGTGGGCCTTAGAGAACAGATGCTTACATATGGGCAGCACAGAGGTTTAGTGATTAGCACTTCTGCCTTAAAGCGTTGGGATCCTTGGTTCAAATCCTGACCAGGACACTACCTGCATGGAGTTTGCATGTTCTCCCTGTGCTTTCGTGGGTTTCCTCCGGGTACTCCGGTTTCCTCCCACAATCCTAGGACATGCTGGTAGGTTATTTGGCTGAATTTAGTGTGCCCAAGAGGGGGAGCTGCATATAGGTTTTCCTCCCACACTCCAGACATTCCTCGCATTGGTGGTGCAGCAGCTGACCCGGGTTCGACTCCCGGCCAATGCAATTGCCAAGATGGCTGCTAACTGCTTTGTTTCACCAGGGAGAAATCTGTTGTACAAATTAAATGCAGCTCTAATAAAATTTAAACCAAAAGGAATATGTTGTGTGTTTGTATGTATTTTGTTAAGCACTTTTGAATAATATATTTTTTTGCAGATGGATATGATTGTTTTGAATTCTTATTTTCAGCCAGTAGGTGGAGCACTCGGCTCCTTTTCAGGTATTTTCTAGGCTATCCTTAACAACTTGGATGAAAAAAAAAAAACAGCTGTTTACTATATAGCTCAACAGCTCTCTCTAACACTAGCCATTCAACACTAACCCCCCCCCAGTAACAGCAATACTATCCTTCCCTATGTCTCCAAGAGTAATCCTCCCTGTAACCCCAATTCTAACCCTTCCTATATCCCCAAGAATATCCCTCCCTGTAACCCCAATACTATCCCTCCCTATATCCCTAAGAATTACCCTCCCTGTAACCCCAATACTATCCCTCCCTATATCCACAAGAATTACCCTCATGTAGTTATATGTCGGCAGAATGTCACGGGCAGGCAAAGCAACTAACAGGTACGTTGCTTTGAATCTGCCGCCGCGGTCTCTTTGCCTAGTGACAGGACACTGATTGCCTGCTCTCTCTCATCGGGAGCAAAGATCAGAGTCATATCACAGTAAGCCCAGCCCCATACATAGTTAGAATCACTCCCTAGGACACACTTAACCCCTTCCCGCCCCTTACTGGTTAACCCCTTCACTGCCAGTGTCATTTATAGCACTGATCGCTGTATAAATTAAAATGGTTCCAAAATAGCGTCAAAAGTGTCCGATGTGTCCGCCATAATGTCGCAGTGATGATAAAAAACACAGATCGCCGCCATTACTAGTAAAACAAAAATTATAATAAAAATGCCATAATACTACCCCCAATTTTGTACTCGCTATAACTTTTGCGCAAACCAATCAATAAACGCTTATTGCGATTTTTTTTTACGAAAAATATGTAGAAGAATACGTATCGGCCTAAACTTTTTTTATATATATATTTTCGGGGGATATTTATTATAGCAAAAAGTAAAAGATTTTTTTTTTCAAAATTATCGCTCTATTTTTGTTTATAGCGCAAAAAAACAACAACCCAGAGGTGATCAAATACCACCAAAACTAAGCTCTATTTGTGGGGAAAAAAAAAACATCAATTTTGTTTGGGAGCCACGCCGCATGACCGCGCAATTCTCAGTTAAAGCGATGCAGTGCTGAATCGCAAAAAGTGGCCTGGTCTTTGGCCAGCCAAATCCTCCGGGGCTGAAGTGGTTAATAATCTGGTCTGTAATGTCGACATCTATAAGGTCTCATTTACACAAGGCAGATCCGTCGCTACGGAGTCCGCCAGCTCAGCGGGAGATCTCTCCGTTGACAGGTCCCTCTCTGCTTACTGAGCGGGGAGGGGGTTGCCGAGCGCCGCTGTCTCCTATAAACTGAGGGATCTGATGAAAACGGACAGCATGTCCGTTTTCATCAGATCTCACCCGATCTGATGCGATCCGCCATGGACGGATGGGGACGTATAGCCATACGTCTGATTTTAGCAGATCGGAGAGGGTCAGATGTCAGCGGACATGTCATCTGACATCCGACTCTCCATAGGCTTGCATGGAGCGCCCGTTCAGGTCCGCCGAAAAAACTGACAGGCAGACCTGAACGGTCCGCCCACGTTAAGGGGCCTAATGCCTCAGGAGCCCCTAAAACACACCAATGGTCACATCATGAAGTGGAAATTCTCTATGCTGGAGAAGAACTGTTTGGCGGCTCAAACTGTCTCATCTCTTTATGGAGGATTCCCACCACAGTGTTCTCTTCTGCCTCCGGCCCCCCCCGGGTTTAAAATTCACAATGTACTTTATTCTGTCTTCCTAGGTAGTCGTGTTCCTCTCTCCCCACCTCTGTCCAGTCACACATACACTATATTACCAAAAGTATTGGGACACCTGCCTTTACACATGAATTTTAACTACTTGCCGACCGGGTCATAGCCGAATGATGGCTACAGCGTGGTCAGATAATTCTGGGAGGGCGTACAATGATTTCCCCCCAGAAACGTGATTCCCGCGCACCCACCAGGGGTGCGCACACGGGTGCGTCCATACTCGCCAGGTATTTGGGACCCTGCACATCACGGATTGCGCCGGAAGTGACGTTATGTCGCCGCCATCTTGCTACACCACGCACAGTAATGATAGAGTGAGAAGGGGGCAAGCGGACATCTTGTTACACCCACTGGAGTTTTAAGTTTCACAGTTATTTTCAACACAAAATGGAGCTTATATGCTTACAGTATTTGGAAATGTGACGGACTGTTTACATGTTAAAATTTAAAAGCAGCAGCAAACCTGCTGACCTTACATGGTTTCTAATGTGACAGAATATCTTTGATTTTCACATTTAACATGTAAACAGTCCGTCGGGCTCCGCGTCTGAATTGATACACCGAGCTCTGACTCGGCTTGGGTGTCCCCTGTAGCAAGCTGCTGGTTGAGGGGCACTCAAAGGGGGGAGGGGCTAGGAGCAGCAAAGAGAGATGCAAGAAGAGGAGGATCTGGGCTGCACAGGGCAGGAACTCTCTTCCACAACCAATGGTGTTGGCAGGAAGTATTGATAGTTTTAGAAGACTCTTGGGCATGTATCTTATCAAAAAGAATATACGAGATATTATTTTATACACACACCTACACAGGTTGAGCTGGATGGACTGTTGTCTTTATTCGACCTTACCAACTATGTAATAAATGTACACCTGAGCAGAGAGGGCCTTTTTTATTAGCCAACCACAGAAGAGGTGGGGCCTTGTCCACGTGTTTGCCACAGCAGAGGAGGGGCCTCATCCACATGTCCACCGCAGCAGGGTGCAGGCTGATCCACATCCAGTTGTTCCTCGCAGCAGAGGTGGCAGCTGATCCACTTACGTACAAAAGCGTGGGTGCAGGCTGATTCGCTGACCACCAATGGAAGAGGTGGGAGCCAAAAAATAGACTAAAATAAATTAGAAAGAATATAACCATCTTTTTCATTTCTAATAGAATAAATTCAAATAGAATAGATTAGAGTAGAAAATAATAGATTAGAAAAGAAAAGAATAGGAAAAAAATTGAATAGAATTCCGTAAAATAGAATAAAATAGAATATCTCCCTCAATCCAAATTCTGAATAGAAAATAAAACAATAGAATAGAAATTAAAGGAATAAAATAGAATAGAATCAGAATAGAATATAAAAAAACAACAATTGAATAGAATAAAATAGAATATACCGGTAACCGTTTTTTGAAAATCTAATTTTATAAAGAATGATTTTGAATTATAATAAAATAGACTAGAATATAATAGAAAATAATAGATGATGTATTCTGCAATTCCAGAAATGCTGTTATCCCTGAAGAAGATTATATTGTAACTCACACATTCGAAACGCGTCGGATTCAGCAGTTTGGCATCTCCAAGATTCTGTTCTTGGGGTTTTTCATACAATCATCTTGATCGTGATTCATATGTCTATGCATTTCAATTACAATTGTTTTTAACTGTTTACCACCTGTGTGGTTTCTATGGGCCAGATTCAGGTAGATGGGAGCATCTTTGCTCTGGAGTAACGCTTCTCATTTACGTTACTCTGACGACCCTTTCAGCGCAAGTACTGTTATTCACATAGCAGTTGCGCGTAAACTTGCGCCAGAGTAACGATAATGCGCTGGCCCGACGCAAGTGGAAGTGGGTGTGATCATATGTAAATGATGGGCGGAGCCCAGCGCAGAGGCTTACGTTCAGCGCATCATCCACGGAGCATGCGCAGTGAGTGCGGCTCCACTCGCCCCCTTGTGCGCATGCTCACAACTTCCGTCGGCACCACTTCCCGGGAAACGTCAGCGCAATGCCTTCCGTTGGGCGCTTAAAAGCGCAGGCGGAAACGCCATTCCGGCGCAAAAGTATATCCGTTTCCCCCCACCCCAGGGAAGATACTTTTGTGCTGTGATGGCTGCTCCCGCTACCCCCAGAGAGAGGAGGAACCTCAACTTTAATTCACAGGAGGCGTCTGTGATCATATCCGCGATGGAGACTTTTAATCATTTTCTCCATGGGAAAAAAAGCCGTAAGACCAGCCGGGAGAGGAAGCAGGGCATCCTGGACACCATTGCTGGCCGGGTCAATATTTTGGGGTACTCCACCCGGACTGCTTCTGACATTCAAAAAAAAATTAATGATCTGCGGCGCAAGGTCAGGGGCAAGGTGGCCACCATCAGGAGGCATGAGAGGGGCACAGGTGGTGGTCCCCCATGTCCGGTCACCCTGACCGCGGAGAAGGAGGTGGTCTCTCGCTGCCTGGAGAGGGAGCAGGTGGAGGGGGTCCCTGGCTATGACTCCATGGAGGAAGGCTCCAGGACAGGTAAGTGTTTTTTATCCCCTATTTGATGTGTTGCATTTGGGGGGGGAGGGTACATGTGCCAAGTGTGTGGGACCACCAACATGTGTCTGCTTTGTGTCATCCACAGATGACGGAGCTGGGCCATCATCTGTCAGCGTCCATTCCACCCCATCCCCCCAACGCCATCGTGTGCCCGAGCCCCTGGGTGGTGAAGACACCGAGGTGGAGGAGGAGAGTGCCCACACCACACCTGCCGAGGGGGTTGTGGAGGATCCTGCTGTGGCAGAGCAGGACTTTTCTTTAGTTTTGGAGGTCTCCTCCCCTTCTCCTGGGCCATCTGTCATCCCCTCCCCCATCCTTGGAAGCCCCTCAAGGGCGACTCCATCCCCCCGGGGACAACCATCTTCTGGCCCCAGGAAGGCGACCCAGAAGACCAGGGGGGTGTCGGATGTTGTCCAGGGCCAGTTGGCGAGGGATCACCCCAGACAGACTCAACAAATGGGGGAACTAGTTGGGCACTTAGAGAAAGTGGCTGACAGCCTGGGCTCCGTTGCCCAGATAAGCAACGCAGTCCAGGATGTCAGCTGCAACTGCGCTGCAGTGCTGACCAGTTTGGGGGAGGTGCAGGGGGATATTAGGCACCTCACTGCAGCCGTCCAGGCCAACAGTGCTGCCATCCGGGACCAGGGGAGGCTGAGTCGGCGGGCCCAACACTACCAAGTGACCCGGCAGCTCAGGATGCAGGCCCAGCAGCTGAGGATGCAGGACCAGACAAACAATTTGCTCGGCCGGATAGCCATGGCCTTGGAGGGCATGCAGGCCACACCTGCCAGGAGTGGCCCACCCGGGGATCAGCCACTTCCAGATGCCCCCCCACCCCCACCCACTCCATCCAGGCAGCTGAGGAGCCAGAGAGGTTTGGCAAGAAGGAGCCCCCGGCATCCCCGATGATTTTTTTATTTTTGATTTCTGATTTATACTCAGGTTATGAGATTTTTATTTTTGATTCCTGATTTATACTCAGGTTATGAGATTTTTATTTTTGATTTCTGATTTATACTCAGGTTATGAGATTTTTATTTTTGATTTCTGATTTATACTCAGGTTATGAGATTTTTATTTTTGATACTGCACACGTTGCAGTGTGAATGGTGTGTGAATGTGAGGGGGTGGCACTCCTGCCAGTAAGGGGTGTCACCCTCGGCCGTGGTGGTGAAGTTAACCCCACGGCTGTATGAATGACGTGTGAAAGGTGTATGAATGGACAGTGACATCATTGGGGCCTTGACGCTGGCGTTGCTGCTCCCAAGTCCTACATGCTGGACTTGGGCTAATCCAATGTGATGTGGATGTGGTGTGTGTGATCTAGGGACATCAGTGGTGTGCATGCATGCATTGTCTGTGTGATTAATGTTTTGGTTTAGTGTCCAAAGATGCCTACGGCGAGGACCCTCCTGACTGCTCTTCCATCAGCAGACTGGGTCTCCTCTGGCAGGTGGGGAATGTGTGGGTCGGGGGTCAGGTCATCACGTATGTCAATCTGCAGGCCTTTTCTCATAGCAAAGTTGTGCAGAATGCAACATGCACTGATGATCTGACACACAAAGGTAGGGGAATACAATAGGGTCCCCCCGGACTTATCCAGGCAGCGGAAACGGGACTTCAGGAGCCCAAATGTTTGCTCCACCACTGCACGGGTTTTGATGTGTGCTTCATTGTATTTTCTCTCTCCTCTGGTTTGGGGGTTCCGGAAAGGAGTCATGAGATGGGGTCCCAGTGCATATGTAGAGTCACCTGTAAGGTAAAAGACAGGAGGATGTTAGTCATGCATGTGCCACTTTTGATGTGCATCACGGGAGGGGATAGTCATGCCTGCCACCCATGTCACTCACCAACCAGCCAGCTGTCCCCATACATGTTCTGTTCGAATTCTGCTGGGATGGGGCTCTGATTGTATATGAAGCTGTCATGGCTGAACCCGGGGTGTTTGGCACGGACGTGCCATATGAGGCGTTGGGCATCGGCTATCACCTGTACGTTGATGGAATGCCAATGCTTCCGATTGCGGTATATGTGCTCTGTGGCACTGGGGGGCTGGAGTGCCACATGTGTGCAATCAATGGCCCCCCACAGTGCGTGGGAATCTGGCAATGTTGTAGAAATCTGTCATAGCCTTCAGCCGCAGGTCCTCAGTGGTTGGTCTGATGAACTGGTTGGACATGCGTCTGAGGATTGCAGGGACAACCTGGTGCACACATCTGCTCATGGAGGACTGTGACATCCCAGCCACCACTCCACTTGTACGCTGGAATGATCCACTGGCAAGGAAATGGAGTGTTGCCAGGACCTTCACCAGTGGCTGCACTGCTTGTGAGCGGTGTGTCTTGCTGGTGATGTCATCCTGCAGGGTTGTGGTTAGTTCAAGTATTGCAACAGGGCTGAATCTGAAGAGGCGATACACCTCCTCATCCCCCATGCCAAAGAGGCTCATGCGCGTGCGGTATATCCTCTCACATGCCCGCCTCCTTCGTTCCGGGGGACCCATCAGTAGTTCTAGGACCACGATTGCCCCTGGCATGTTGGCACACAGAGGTGTTGTCCTTGCAAGTGTGGGTGCTCAGCTTGCTAGTTTCGTCGGTAACGCTGCTGTAGCTGCTCTCCTGCTGACCTGTGACCGTCTGGAGTAAAGATAAAGCAGCCTTTTGTAGAAATAACTTTGCGCCGGACGGACGAGATACGCGCGGCGCATGTAGCCAGCGTATGGTGCTAATCCGTTCGCGAATTGGGAAATCTCCCTCATTTGCATATTTGCAGGGGAAATCAATAGGCGCGACTGATGCGCCAAACGAAATTATGCGCTGACGGGACTCTGGCGCCGGAAAGTTAAGCCGATCGGAAATGGCCCGTTTTCGGGCGCATCTAGTTTGGTGGGTACGGCCACATAGAAACGACGGCGCATCTTCACAGTTACGCGGCGCATATCGAAATACTCCAGCGCAAGTCTTGCTGAATCTGGCCCTATGTTTTTTCCATGATATTTTGTAATAAATTATATTTTTCAATTTTTATATATATATATTTCAATTTATTCTCATTGCCCACAAAATCCCATTTTCTATTTGAGGTAAAACTTTTTGCTGGCATATTTGATCCCCTGCTGATTTTGTACGTTTGCCCACTGACAGAAATAATCAGTCTATAATTTTAACGATAGGTTTATTTTAACAGTGAGAGACAGAATAACAGCCAAAAAAAAAAAAAAAAACACATTTCAAAAAAGTTATAAATTGATTTGCATAAGTATTAGTGCAATAAGTATTTGACCCCTTTGCAAAACATGACTTAGTACTTGGTAACAAAACAATTGTTGGCAATCACAGAGGTCAGATGTTTCTTGTAGTTGGTCAGATTTGTACACATTTCAGGAGGGATTTTGTCCCACTTCTCTTTGCAGATCCTCTCCGAGTCATTAAGGTTTTGAGGCTGACGTTTGGTGACTCAAACCTTCAGCTCCCTCCACATATTTTCTATGAGATTAAGGTCTGGAGACTGGCTAGGCCACTTCAGGACCTTAATGTGCTTTTTCCTGAGCCACTCCTTTGTCTTGGCCATGTGTTTTGGGTCATTGTCATGGTGGAATACCCATCTACGGTCCATTTTCAATGTCTTGGCTGAGGGAAGGAGGTTCTCATCCAAAATTTGACAGTACATGGCCCCGTCCATCATCCCTTGGATGCAACGATGAAGTTGCCCTGTCCCCTTAGCAAACACTCCCTAAGCATAATGTTTCAACCTCCATGTTTGATGGTGGGGGATGGTGTTCTTGGGGTCATAGGCAGCATTCCTCCTCCTTCAAACACGGCGAGTGGAGTTGAGGCCAAAGAGCTTGATTTTGGTCTCATCTGACGACAACACTTTTACTCAGTTCTCCTCTAAATAATTCAGATGTGCTTTCTTGAGCAGGGGGACCTTGCAGGATTTCAGTGCTTCACTGTGTATTGTGTTACCAAATTATTTCTTGGTGAATATGGACACAGCTGCTTTGAGATCATTGACAAGATTCTCCTTTGTAGTTCTGGGCTGATTCCTCACTGTTCTCATGATCATTGAAACTCCACAAGGTGAGATCTTGTATGGAGCCCCAGACCGAGGGAGATTGACAGTTATTTTATGTTTCTTCTATTTGTGAATAATCGCAACAACTGTTGTCACCCTCTCACCAACCTCCTTGGCGATGGTCTTGTAGCCCATTACAGCCCTGTGTAGGTCTAAAATCTTGTCCCTGACATCCTTGGACAGCTCTTTGGTGTTGGACATGATAGAGAGATTGGAATCTGAATGATTGCTTCTGTAGACAGGTGTCTTTTATACAGGTAACAAGCTGAGATTAGGAGCACTCCCTTTTAAGAGAGTGCTCCAAATCTCAGCTTGTTACCTGTATAGCAGACACCTAGGAGACAGAAATCTTGCTGATTGATAGGGGATCAAATATTTTTTTTTCACTCATTAAAATGCAAATCAATTTATAACTTTTTTGAAATGTGTTTTTCTGGATATTTTGTTATTATTCTGTCTCTTACTGTTAAAATAAACCTACACTTAAAATTATAGACTGATCATTTATTGGTCAGTGGGCAAACATACAAAATCAGCTGGGGATCAAATACTTATTTCCCTCACTGTATATACTGCTAGAAATCCTGAGTGCCGGGAGGGCACATTAAGGCCATGTACACACGATTGAACATGTCCGCTGAAACTGGTCCGCAGACCAGTTTCCGCGGACATGTCCGATCGTGTGTACGGCCTAGCGGACAGGTTTCCAGTGGACAAAAGTTTCTAAGCATGCTTAGAAACTTGTCCACTGGAAACCTGTCCGTCGGACATGTCCACTGGTTAGTACGGCTAACCAGCGGACCGAAATCCCGCTGGTTATCCAAGAATGGATTTGACGCATGCGTGGAAGCATTGTACTTCCTTGTTTGCAAACGTCGCGGCGTCAACGTCACCGCTACGTCACCGCGTTCTCTGTCCGCAGAGATTTTGGTCTGATGGTGTGTACACACATCAAACCAAAATATCCCAGGAGACATGTCCGATGAAAATGGTCCCCAGACCGTTTTCATCGGACATGTCTCCTCGTGTGTACGTGGCCTAACATGTGAGTGTACACCTGGCGGCGGGAACATTGTTGTTTTTTAAGTAAATTTAATAATAAACTATCTGCTCAATGACAAATTCCTCTCTGTGATCTCTTTATACATGCCATTAGGGTACTTAAATTAAACTATGTTATAATAATAGTCAGTTGACAAACAGCACCACATCCCGGAGTAAGGCCTTGTACACACAACCGTTTTCCTCAGCAAGAAACTTGGTGGCAGAGCATTTCTGCTGAGAAAAACGATCGTGTGTATGTTTTTCGTCGAGACAACTGTTGTGGATTTCAACAAGAAAAAAAAGAGAAAAAAAAAAGAGAATTTTTTTTCTCGTTGGCAGTCTCAATTTCCTCGTTGTGTTTCTCGTCGGGCTGGTTTACGACGAGAAACACGTTCGTGTGTATGCTTAGAAACCCGCGCATGCTCAGAATAAAGTATGAGACGGGAGCGCACCTTTGGTAAAAGTAGCGTTTGTAATGGAGATAACACATTCATCATGCTTTTACAGACTGAAAAGCGCAAATTGTCTCTTACCAAACTTTTACTTAACACGCAGTAACATGAGATTAGCAAAAGCAGCCTCAAGGGTGGCGCCAGGAGAATCGTACTTCCCCTTTATAGTGCCGTCGTAATTGTTGTACGTCACCGTGTTTGAGAACAACGAGATTTTGTCTTGACAGTGTGTATGCAAAGAAAGCTTGACAAGAACCTCGTTGAGGAAAACAACAAGGCCTCAGAATATACAAGAGACAACACGATATTGGGACGTTTTAAGGTGCTGAAACCTCCTACTAGAATGATGAATCTTAAAAAGTGATATTTAAAATTTTATAGACTCACAATGCTCAAACATATTACAAAAAGTACAAATTTATTAGAAAAATATAATAAAAAAAGTACCCACAAGGGCAGACATATAACATATTGAAACAATTAAATTGCTCTGATAAGAACTGGAATGAAATAGATGTAGCAATCTTCGATGGTGAATTGGATATTCGTATCTTCCCAGTTCAAAACTCTACATGTTTCATGGTGAAACTGCTTATTCATGAGTATAGTTCAGAGAAACATTTGTTCTATAAAAAAAATAAAAAACAATACATAAGCAATCTTAATATAACATAATAATATACTGAAATTGCAGAATATGAAGCAGACCACTAAATTTCTGCTGCAATAGTAAGACATCCCATAACTACAATGAAGCATGTTACATCTAATGAGTGCATAGATAAGTCCCCATTTATAAAAAGCCACCAAGAAAATGACTGGGCAGAGATACTCACCAACAAGGCTGACATCAGCAAACCAGGTACTTCAAGGCTAACAATACACTCACCTGGCTATCACGATCGTTGTTTTTACAGTAGTGTGATCGGCGAGCCAGAGAAGGAATCCGTCAGTGCCGGAAGTTAACCATAGAGAAAACCGCAGACCAGATCGTCCCCTGCAGTTTCTATGACCTTTGGAGGCCCTGGGCTCGACGTTATGACTTCACGTCCGACCCGGCAGATGTAAACACTGCCGAGTTCTCGGCTGAAAAGGATGGCTGAAGAGGTTTTTTTTTTTTATCTCTGTTTTTTCTGCCAAGAGGACAGATGTGACAATCCCTCCCACCAGCTATGATCTATGTGCTTTGCATTGAGAAGCAAAGAAACCTAGTAATAATGTTAACGGGTCTAAAATAGGCTATGTAACAAAAGCAGAACGTTTTTAGGAAGCATTTAATAAGAATGTTGATGGTGGGGGGGGGGGGGTGGTTGGAAAAACTAGGAAGTCAAAATATAAAAAGTTTAAGCTTCAGCTTTAAGCATACAGCAGGATGACAGTGCTTTTTGGCAAGAGACCAGCTAGAGAGGTGGCAACAGGCTATAATGGCCCAACAGCAGAGAGCGCTGGCCCAGCAACAAACTATTGCTAACTAGAAAGAGGAAAGCACTGGGCGATCTAAAGCACTCCATGGGCACCAGAGGGGCAGCTGTAAAGGATAGGTCAAATGAAGGCTGGTAAAAAAGGCCAAGGTGCGCTGACCAAAAAATCTGATCCTTGAAATTGCCATTTTTTTCCATATTTCTATATGCCATTACCCTATTATGTTCATTTAAATTGGGGGCACTGCAGTCTTCCTTTTATGTTCTTCTAAATGCTGCGTACCTTTTTTTCTGTTGGAGAAGCTTTGATTTTTTCCACCTCTGGTAGTTTTATCAATTCTTATTATATTTTAGAGGGGTCAACTCTGCATCTAAGACCCTCTCTGTTCTCTGCATTCTTTTCCAGTGAGATTCAGGCTTCTCACAACAATTTCTGGGCCAGTTTTTGTGCTCAGTGGGGATGTTCTAAATCCACAAGCACCACTGTTTATGGCAACAGGGAAGTTTTGTAAGCTGTTTAATTTTTTTGTTTCCTATGAACTCCTGTTTGAACCTGTTGCATACATCCCTATAAACACTGACCAATACAACCTAAAGGTGTATTTTTTTTTTAAATAACAAACATGTTATACTTACCTCCACTGTGCAGCTCATTTTGCACAGAGTGGCCCCGATCCATGTCTTCTGGGGTCCCTCGGCGGCTGTCTCTGGTCCTCCCTGCAAGAACTTCACACATTCATGCAAGCTCCCTCGCATTGTGTGTAGTCCTTGCGGGCGCGCTCCCGTAATACAGCGAGTGGCCATAGCCGCTCACTGTATCACTCAGCCCCGCCCCTCTGCGTGCCGTGTCACTGGATGTGATTGACAGCAGCGCCAGCCAATGGCTGCGCTGCTTTCAATCCATCTTCTCTAGCCAATCTCGGGACCGAGCTCTGGACTTTCGAGGGGTCAGGTAAGCATAACGGGGGGCCAGGGGGGTGGTATACTCTGACGTTTTTTCACCTTAATGCACCTTAATGGGTGAAAGCTGCACTCAAATTCGCAAAGTTGCACAACTTTGGGGTCGCAATAGTGAAAACGTAGCCTAAGGGAACATAAGTTAGATAAACCACTAACTATATACAAACAGCGCATTATATTTTTGTATTATTTGCAGTTAAATTGTTATTGTTATTTTAAAATGGATATCCAAAATGTGAAGATTAGCTGTCATTTAGAAAACATCTAGGAATCAATTGTGCCAAAAGCAGTACCCTAAAAATATACCTTGTGTCTTGAATTTATCCAGAATAATTGCGTTTTCTAGGCATTCATGTTCTGTGGCCCAAAAGCTGTACAGTATATCCGAAGTGTGAGATTATTTAAGGCAGCCTTTTTCAACAAGGGTGTTGAGTCAAAAGAAGGAAACTACATAATGTAGTAACAGGGCGGACTTTTTCAGGCAATCACAGGGACATGAGGGGTTATAAAAAATATAAATTTAATTACAAGAAAATTACATACAATAAAATCCATAGAAAGAAAAAAGGGATAGATAGTCAGAGTACATTCACAGGCAATATTATCTTTCGTCTCGCCTACGCTTTCGCCTAACGGCTTCTTCAGGACGAGTTTGAGAGAAAGTTTTGGCACTAAGGTATTGCTAGTTTCATACATCTGAAATGAGAAGTTGTAACATACATTTAGAAAAGTTGACACAAATTAAAACACTGAGAATCAGTATACAGTAAGGGATCTCTGAAAGTACCAGATAGACCGCCAGTCATCCAAATGCACAGTGGTCAGCGATGTATGGAGAAATATGTAGCTTCTAAAAGGGCTGAATGCAGCTATAGTGGAGAAAAAAGGTAATAGGAAAAAAAAAATATGTATAAATAATACAGAAGAGAATTATGTTATGTGCACTCACATTAGATTCTAAGCATATAAATCACAAAGGTTTCGGTGTATAGCATAAGACCTACCCAAATGGAAAAAAGAAAGGATATCCTATAGTTGACCGTTGGCCATGGTATTGCAAAGAATAGGTAAATTCTATAAAGAAATAGAGCAATAGGCGAATAAATTCATATATAGTGACTGGCATATAGACTTATGGGTGTTGAGCTTTCATTAGGTGTGCCTTGGCAAAATGCCCAAAAAATATCTCCAAAATTGCATACAAGCTGGCGTGTGGATGAAGACTACACAAAGCCACAGGTTTTCATTGTGCAACATTACAACCTTCTAACTGCCTTCTAACTGGCGGAGTCCTAACGACCATTGGTATAATCAGTTGATAAGGAGGATGTCAGTTGCCTGCATAGCATCCTT
Source organism: Rana kukunoris (assembly GCA_029574335.1). Classification (NCBI taxonomy): domain Eukaryota; kingdom Metazoa; phylum Chordata; class Amphibia; order Anura; family Ranidae; genus Rana; species Rana kukunoris. Next base: position 628,768,015 of record CM056049.1, on the reverse strand, counting down.
GTTTGTCCCTCCCTTGCCCCTCTCGATTGGTGTTGGGGTCACATTAGCTGAGTGATGGAGAAAAACTGAGAGAGAGGAGAAACATTGGAATACTAGTCAGTACTAGTTTGCAAAAGTGTATTTGCTTTAGAAGAATAAATCACCTCTAACGTTGGGTGTCCTAAGTGTGTGAATGTTGCTGCATTTTGTAAAACTATGAGAATAGACGAAATTTTAGAATGCCCTGTACACACAATCGGAATTTCCGATGGCCTAAAATCCGACCGTCCAAAACGTGGTGACATAAAACACTACAACGGGCCGAGAAAAATTAAGTTCAATGCTTCCGAGCTTGCGACCACTTGATTCTGAGCATGCGTGTTTTCACAGTTCCACACCGACGATAGGAATTTTTTCCATTGGAAAAAAATAAAACGTGTTCTATTTCTAAACTCTGACGAAAAAAGTCAGTTGGAGCCCACACACGGTCGGAATATCTGATGAAAAAATTCTGTCTGACTTTTTTCATCGGAAATTCCGATCGTGTGTACAGGGCAAAAGACTAATCCAAGGCACTACTTCTTCCGACTGCTAGTCTTACGAGATTCAGAATGATTTTTGGTGAGGCCACTACTGTGCTGCTTACTTGGGGTCCTGGGGAGAAAATGGCACCTTAAGGCCTCGTACACACAACCGAGGAACTCGTCGGAAAAGACACATCGTTTTCCTCGACGAGTTCCTTGTCAGGCTTGTCGAGAAACTTGACAAGCTGTCTTTGCGTACACACTGTCAAGACCAAATCTCCTCGTTCTCAAACTCGGTGACTTCAACACATACAACGGCAGGGGAAGTTCGATTCCACTGGCACAACCCTTGGGGCTGCTTTTGCTAATCTCATGTTACTGTGTGTTAGGAAAAAGTTTGGTAAGAGACATTTGCACTTTTCAGTCTGTTACAGCATGACAAATGTGCTATCTCCATTACAAATACAACTTTTATCGAAGGTGCGCGGGTTTCTAAGCATACACACCTAAGTGTTTCTCGTGGAAAACCAGCCCGACAAGGAACATGACGACTCCCGTTGAGGAAAAGGAGAACTTGCTCTCTTTTTTCCTCGTCGAATTCCTCGACAGTTTACTCGATGAAAAGCATACACACGACCGTTTTCTTCAGAAAAAAAGCTCTCCCACCAAGTTTCTTGATGGATTCTGCCGAGGAAACCGGTCGTGTGTACATGGCTTAAGACTTGAACTTCCTGCTGCTTTTTTTTTCACACAGAAACACAATAAAGAACACATTTACTGCTTTTAAATATACCAAAAAGTGTATTTAGGATTCGTTTTCATTGTATATCTGAAATTTAAACATATCTTTTCAATAATCAGGCAATGCATGGGGTTCAAATGATTACAACATAGATATGGAAAAAAGTCACATGAAACTGTAAAAAAAGTAGAGTAGAATAAACTAAGTTTGCTAAAAGTAGCATAAAATAAATTTGTAAGCTTCCACATTTAAGTCCTTTTTAACATTTTTTTTATTTATTTTATAAACCTTTTGTTATTTATCTATTCAAAATAAAGGACATGACCATTTTCCAATATATTTTCCCTACAAAAAGAGTATTTATCAGGAATTAGTGCCCATACTAGAAGCTTGCTTTAAGACTTCTGCATGACTATGAAGCCCTGTACACATGGGCCAGAATCTCATCAGGAAAAAATGTTGTTTTTCCTGACGAGATTCTTGGCAAGAATCTCTTGCTGCCCGAGTGTACAGACACTCCATTCAAAACAACCGGAGTTCTTTTGAATGGCAAGAATGAGGTGACGTCATCGCGTATGATGAGCATGCGCTAGTTACATTCAATGCCGTCGCCGCCATCTTGTTGCCACCCTACCTATGCCTAGGAAGCTATCGCGCATGCGTCAAAGTCATTTCGAGCATGCGCAGGTTTCCATGGAGACAGCTAAGTATACACACTCTCGGGTTTCTCAGCAGGAAAACACTGCCGAGAATCACGACGAGAAAATAGAAAGCAGGTTCTCTATTTTTCTCGTCAAGATTTTAGCCAGTTTTCTTGGCGAGAAACCTGAAAGCCTCGTACACACGCACAGTATACTCAGCAAGAAAGCTCTGCCAGCAGTTTTCTTGTTGGTTCTTGCTGAGTAAACCGAGCATGTGTACGAGGCTTAAGGCTATGGCCATGGGATATTAACCAAAGTTAGGTACGCTTGGCAGGAAATGGTTAGCTCTTACAGGTAGATATCTATTAGGTATATTCTTTATCTTGCATATGTCTTTTGATGTTTTCAAAATTCTTGACATTTTGAAACTCAGTTCAGTTTATCAGTGTTTTTTATAAGTGTATTATTTTTTTTACTTCAAAAGGAAATCCTTAAGCAAGTAGCTCCCTCCCACTCTCCTGAGCATTTCCTTTCTGAGCAAGAGTACACTTATTGACCACTAAAGTATTCTCATTGGACAGAGGAATGGCAGTTGGACAGGGCTTACCCCACTTGTCAGAGTAGTCAAGCCGCTAGTAAAAGAGTAAGGCCTCGTACACACGATCAAATCTGTCTGCTGGAAACGGTCTGCTAGACCGTCCCAGCAGACAGATTCGATCGTGTGTATGGGCGAGCCGATGGATTTGGCCACCCGACAGATTTCAAAGCATGCTTTGAAATCTTTCGGGTGGGAATCCGTCCGCCCGACATGTCTGCTGGTTAGTACACTTACCAGCAGACATGTCGTCTCGCACCGGCGCCAAATGGATTCGGCGCATGCGCGGAAGTGTTTTACTTCCTGGTGCGGTGACGTGGCGGTGTCAACGTCACCGCCACGTCAGCGCGCCGTCTGCTGGCGGGGATTTTGGTTTGCTCGTGTGTACACGCGAGCAAACCAAAATCCTAGCAAACAGATTTGTTCAAATCGGTCGGTCCGACCGATTTAAACAAATAGATTGCCTCGTGTGTACGAGGCCTAAAAGTAAATCAGCATGATGTACAGAGGAGGGGGTTCTTGCTGATAAATGTAAAAGCAGGCATCTATAGGTGCTCTTAAGCTAGGTTCATATTATTGCATGTCGGGAACGTGTAAAAATCACATGCATTCCCAACACGCAACGAAATACGCTGCTCTATAGCAGACCTGCAGGGGTGCCATTAATTCTTATTGGCAATCCTACACATTGGCAAGCATGTGGATTTTTAGTGCACACTACACCACATGGTGCTACAGCACCATGTATTTTGGTGCAGCAGGATTTTTAAACAAGGGTTGAGGACTTAAAATTAATGGGCTGCCCTCCACATAACATGCATGTTGCAGTAATGTTAACCAAGCCTTAAGAAGCTTGTAGTAGTAGTAGTAAGAATATTCTTTAAAACTCATTTTCAAAATTGTTTTACAAGAGCTGGAAAATCAAGACAAAGTGATTAGTATGAAAGCTGTAGACAATTTTTTATTGAATTTATTGGTAGTATTCAATAAAATTGCTCCATAGCTAACTTGAGTAATGTTTATCGCTTTTTTCAGTGAAGATGATAAAACAATAAGGTCATGGTGTTCTGCAAAGAGTTGTACTGTATAACTGTAATGCCGCGTACACACGATCACTTTGTGTGATAAAAAAAAACGACGTTTTAAAAAACGTCATTTAAAATGATCGTGTGTGGGCAAAACGTTGTTTTATGTCTTCAAAAAAACGACCAAAAAAAAATTCCAACATGCTTGAATTTTTTGTGTCGTTTTTCAAAATGTCGTTTTTTGTGTCATAAAAAGTGACCGTGTGTGGGCAAAACGGCGTTTAAAACAACGTTTTTAAACCCGCGCATGCTTAGAAGCAAGTTATGAGATGGGAGCTTCAATGGAACAGAGTGCCGTTGAAAGTGTCTTACGTAACCGCGCTTTGCAAGAGCATTGTGGAAAAACGATGGTGTGTATGCAATGTCGTTTTTGAAAATGAAGTTTGAAAAACGTCGTTTTGTTTCGTCAGATAAAATGACGTTTTTTTTCATCACAAAAAGTGATCGTGTGTACGCGGCATAAAGCCTGATACACACTATTCGTTTTTTTCTGTTCAACCCAATGGGTTGAATGAAAAAAGCCTGTCATCTCCAGTCGGAGCCGCTGTACTAACGATCTGCCCCTGCTGTGCTGTTGTGTTCTGTCAGGGGGTGGCCCCCCTCCAGAACACTCCGATCAGCGCTCTCCGCCAATGGCTCGGCTGCTGGTTTTCTGTTGTACCTTACACACGGCTTCTGTTGTACCTTACACACGGGCCGAATGTTGGCCGTTTTTATTAAAAGGCCCGTGTGTACGTGGCTTAACAGTTGTCTCCTATCAATGTTTTTTAAATCTAAATTGAATTAAAATAACTAGCCATTTGGGTATTAATTAAAAAATAAAAATAATTTCTGTATATTTTTTTGCACATGGACATATTGTATGCCCATGCCATCCCTCAAAGTTGTGTGAAGGTATCCAACTTGGGATGTTCCTGGAAATTTCATTAAAAGAATATGTATAGATTCTAACTTTTTTTTTAAATATCACTGTTTATTGACCATTTTTCATTTGTATTAAATATTCTCAGTGATTATTATAGTGTTTGATGCTAAAATCTTAATTTTGATCATTATGCTAAAGTAACAGAACAAATATTATACAATTGTACACCAAATAATCATCCAAATATCTCAGTTCAGTTCTATGTAAAGTCTCCATAGACAAAAAAAAAACAATCGCAGCTGAGATGCTGATTAACTTGCTTGTCCATGTTATATATATATCCTAATATACTGTAGGATATACATTTATTTTGCAGACAGAGGCAGTGTTCTCCATTTCTATGTGACAGGTTGGTATTGTCTTTATGTGCCTCTTATAAACAAAGGATTGATAACAATCCACTATCAGATACCAGCAGAGTCAATTGGCTCAACTCCAAAACGTTAGTAAATTACTTTATTCTTTTGGCGGTGGCTCAGTTTCTTGCTTTGCTGCTTCTAGATCTGCAGCCTCCAAAACTTCCGGCTCAGGCTTTAATATGTGCTCAATTTTGGTAACTCTCTGTTTAAGTTTCTGTTGTGCTGAATCATACTCTGCCAACAGTCTAGCAAATTTGGTTTGCAAGTTATCCACCAAACCTTCCATGTGAGCTACCTTCTCCTCGACGTCTTTGGGGTCAGTGCCAGAGTTAGCAACATCTAAATCGAGAAGACCATCCTTCATTAAAATTTGTCTTCCTTTTTCCTCTAGCATGGCTTTTGCATCAGGATATTCTGTCAAAGCTTCCATAAGGTCATCTTTGGACAGGCAGAAGAGATCAGAATATCCAATACTTTTGATATTTGCTGTTCTTCTGTTACCAGCTTTACTGCCTTTAATGTTAAGAATACTAATTTCTCCAAAGTAGCTGCCATCACTTAAAACCACAAATTGTGTAATACCATCATCTGCTACAACAGCAAGCTTACCCTCTTTGATGATATACATTTCCCTTCCGATATCACCTTTCCTACAAATGTAATCTCCGGGGCTATATACTTGAGGTTGTAGCTTCAAGACTAATTCAACCAAGAGTCCAGCTTCACAATCTGCAAAGATACGGACTTTTTTCAATGTATCTAGATGGACATTGATAGCAATCTCTGCCCTTAATTTGTCTGGTAGGTATTTCAACACTTCTCTTTCATCAACAGCTTTTTTGTTTGTCCACAAGTAGTCAAACCACTTAATTACTCTTTTTTCCAAATCTTTACTGACTTTACGGAAATGCATGTACTGTTTGATGGCATCAATTCTGCCTTGGAATTCTGCCCTGGCAGCATTCATGTTTGAAATCATGGAACCAACGTTACCGACGATAGTAGCGAAAATCAATACTCCCACTAAAAAGTCAGCGACCACAAACCAGAATTCAGAGTCTTGCACAGGTGGTGGTGTTTCACCGATGGTTGTTAGGGTTAGTGTTGACCAGTAGAGACTGTACACATATTTTCTAGCCAAGCGGCCGTATTCTGGGTCTGATGTGTTAGGGTAGACCCATGTGTCTGCTCCAAACCCTATAGCTTTTGAAATTGAGTAGAATACACAAGCATTCCAGTGGATAATGATTACGATGTACATGATGAGGTTAGATATTCTAAAGATGTTTGGATAGTTGGTCCGCGTCTCAGTTCGTTGGAAAAACTCAAACATTCGCGAAATTCGGAGCAATTTATTCAGCCTGAATTCTGGATAGTTTAATCCAAATTTAAGATACAGTACGTCTGTTGGTATGATGGACAAAACATCCAGCTTAAATTGTAACGTCTTTTTGTATTTTTCTCTTAGTTTGCCTTCATCTTTTACCAATAGACCTTGTTCCAAATAACCTTTAAAAAAAGGAGATCAGTGAAAGTATATGTGTAAACTGTGAGGATTTTTTATGTACAATATATTCTTGGCATGCAAAGAGCATTAGGGATGCTAAAGCAAACAGAAAGGGGTATCCTTTGGGGGGAAAGTGAGCAAGGGGGCTGGTATGCAAAGGTGAGAAAAGGAGGGGTGCAAAGATAAGGAGATAAGAGATTAACATTTGGGGTGTGAAAGTGATCAAAGAGGGTTTGTGCAAGAGGTACAAAAGGTTTGGGGTGCACAGTAGGGGCGTTGGCTTGCAGAAATTAGCAAAGGGGCATGTGCAGTAGTAAGGGGGGTTGGGGTGCAAATGTGAGCAGAGAGGGCATGTAGAAGTAAGTGGGGGGGGGGGTTGGGGTGCAGTAGTTAGCAGAGAGATTTAGGATGCTGAGGGGGTGGATAAAGATGCAGAGATTAGTAGGGGGAGGGCGTGAAATTAGGAATCAGAGGGGTCACTGTAAAGTCCATCTAGTTCAACTACTGATGGTACAAGATGGTACTTGCCGATCCTGCCAATAACAGCACTTCATGTTGCAGGCTTACAACACTAAAACACAATAAGCAGAAGGATTGTCAGCCTGCCATGTGCGCTCCTTTGTTACATTATGCACCGCGTCGTCTGCTAGTTTCCCCTGCTTTGATCCTACAGTTCTGCTAAACCTCTGCAGCACAGTCCTCTCCATTTCCTGCTCACCTTCTGCTATAGTGTACCTCTGTTGTACACCATGTGTGCCATCTGCTAGTTGCCCCGCTCTGGTCCAGACCCTGCTCACCTTCCTGCGTGGAAAATGAGGGCCGACAAGGAGCTGGGCTGCCTGGGAGCGTCGGCAGGTGGGGTTGATCGGGAGCTGTTCTCTCAGTGATCGCCCCAGGGGAAGAGAGCATGGAGGAAGAGGAAAGCCTCGGGATCACAGAGCACGAATAGCTCGCTGCAAACAGCTTACATTACATGTGAGGTGCCCTGACCAATCCCCAACTAGGATTGGCAGGGGGCAGGCCTCCTACACATACTCACAGTCAGCCTGCTGGGGGGAGTTTTTGGCTGGGTGAATTGAAGTGCTAGACTGCGTGCTGGAGAGACAACCCTTTTTGGGGGGGGGGTGGATTCTGCGGAGGACCTCGGGAGCTGGGAGGGAGCCTCTCCTTACACGATCATGAAGAGGTGTCCTGGAACAGGAGCGGGAGGAGCAGTTGGTCTGCGCGGTCTGGGTAAATCTTTCAAGAAGGACTCAGGGCAGGAGACGGTGAGTAAAGCACAGTGGAGATCTAGAAGAGGCATGTCAGGGGAGCTGGGTGCAGAGCTAGAGGAGAGACTGTGGGGTTTTGTGTCAAGTCGCTGCAGTTTGGGGGATTTGCAAGTCGGGCTTGCTGGGATCAGTAGTCTATCGTCAAGTATGCTTTTCTAACTAAATGTTCAGGGCCATCAAGAAGGGGTATTGCAGGCCCCTGGCCTATTATTTATCAAGTGAAGTTGAAGCTAGGAATTATTATTAACGGTCCGACCATGTGAAAGGGGCCTAAGAGGCTTTAATACTCGGTGCCACCTGGTGGTGGAATCACTACAAACTTACGATTGCTGGGGACACTGGTGGAGCAATTTTGTTTTGTTTTGTTGGGACTTTCTTGTTTCACATATATTTTTCCTTTTTAGCCCTTGTGAATTGTCACATATTTGGTGTGATTTCTTTATACACATTTTTTTACCTAATACGCTTGATGTCATTATATTGATTTCTTTTTGTGTTTTCACAATATTTTTTTTTTTCACTTTACATTTTTTTATTTAAAGTTTTTCAATTTTACAACCCTTAATAAACATACAACAAACTTAACTTTAGTATATAAAAATTTATAATTATACCTGCCTTTACATACAATCCCCAATAATACCAAAAATATAATTATACAATGTAAATACTTACAGACTAACATGTTAAAACATAATAAAAAAAAGCAAAACCCCCTCTCTTCTCTCCCCTCTCCCTGAAGACCTCCCCTCCTTCTCCCCTCATCCTCCCTTTCCTCCCTCCCTCCTCTGAACTTTCATCTCCCATCCTATATTTTCACCCCCTTCATTCTATACATCATTCTATATTAAATATCTTTAAGAAAATACAGCCAATCCTGGGGTTATTAACCACGGGCCCCACAGCTTAATTAATATATCTGGTGTACCCCTATTATGATAGGCCTGTCGTTCCATTAGTATTATCTCATTTACTTGAGAACGCCACTCCTCGAATATTGGTACACTGGGGGACATCCATTTTCTAGCCATTAACTTATGGGCTATGAATAGCAATCTACCGATTGCAGTTGACAATTCCCTTGTATATAGCCCTTCTTTCAGATACCCTAATAAACAGGTTTTTGGATCTAATTCTATCTCAGTAATATAAGCCCCATTAATTGTGGACAGCACCTCTCACTAATATCTACTCAATTTGGGGAATTTCCACAGCATATGGATCAAGTCTGTCTGAGATTGCACACACCGAGGACACTCTGAAGTTTCCCTCTGTCGCCACTTATGTAATTCAACCGGTGTCCTATATGTTCTATATATGATAAACAGTTGCGATAGGCATTGTGTAGATTCAGGATACTTTGCCATTCCTTTTCCAATATAACCCCCAAATCCATCTCCCATCACTTTCTACCTGGGTTATCCATAATATCTTGATAATTCCCCATAAGTTGCTTATATACTAACGAAAATTAAACCTCATACCCCCCCGCTAATAGGGATAACAATAGCATTGGTCTTATATTCGGACACTTCCTTTAAACTGAGAGTAAACCACATGTCGTAGTTGCAAGTATTTATAAAAATGATTATGCAGCAGCTTATATACCTCCTGAATCTCCTGAAAGGACCGTGTAATATTTTGGGAAAATAACTGCGAAATATATTGTATTCCTTTAGAGCCCCAATATTCGAACCCTTCTAATTTACTTAGTTCCTCATAGTGCCTTTTCCCTCATATCAATGAGAACTCTGACACTCCTTCATATTGCATTATTCGTCTCATTTCCTGCCACACTTTATTCATGAGTATCATTGTTGGGCTAGTTCTGATGTGGGAAAATGATCCTGATTCCAACTGAGCCATAAGATTATATTGCGAGCATTGACTCAGTAGTACAGCTTGTATTGGGTCTTTCCAGTCTATCATCCCCCACCCCGCAAAATGCTGCAATTGGGAAGCTATAAAATACATTCTTGTCTGTGGCACTGCTAACCCCCTCCCCCCCCCTCTTTTTTAGCCCTCTGAAGAATAGACAATCTGATCCTCAAACTCTTACCTTTCCATATTTATTTGCGAAACAGGGATTCTATTTTTTTTAAACCATTTTAACGCGATCCATACTGGTGAATTAGGTAAAATGTAAAGTAGCTGGGGGGCACATAACATTTTTATTAGATTTGCTTGGCTCACCACTGATAATGGCAATTTAGACCACGCTAAACTCTTTTTTTTATTTTTTTTATCCAGAATTGGGGTTAAATTATAGTGCAGATACTGTTTCATCTTTAGATATATCCATATTCCTAGATATTTAAAAGATTTAATGACTTTGACTTCAGCCTCTTCTGGTATATTCAAGCTATCATCATCTAGTGGGAACAGGACCGATTTATCCCAGTTAATAATAAAGCCTGAAAATGAACCAATTCTTTTATAAGGGTCATCTCCAAGAAACAATAATGCGTCATCTGCATACAGTGAAATGTTTTTCATTTGTTTTCCCTCTGATAAACCCACCTATATCTTCTGACTGTCGGACCGCTTCTGCTAGCGGTTCCACTGTCAATGCAAACAACAAGGGGGACAGTGGGCACCCCTGTCGTGTGCCTCTTGATAATGAAAAAAACTCTGTCATTAATCCGTTAATTTGCATACACGCCCTTGGATTAGCATATAATAGCTTTACCCATTGTATGAATTTGTATCCCAGGCCAAACCAAATCTATTACCTACCACAAATATGTCCACTCGACGCTATTGAATGCTTTCACAGCGTCGACTGACAAAATAGCCCTCTTCACCATATTATCTGCTGGTAACTGCATATTTAAAAAAAGTCTCCTTAAATTATTATATGTTGACCTGTTATGTATAAAACCGGATTGATCTGGATGGATCAGTCCCTGTATGACTCTGCCCAATCTTGTTGCCAAGATCCTAGCCAGATTCTTTGCATCCAAGTTTAATAATGATATTGGGCGATACGATTCTGGTAGCAAAGGATCTTTATCTGGCTTTGGCATTACTATTATACAGGCATCATTCATTGAATCCGGAAGTTTGACGGTTTCCCATGCCTGGTTAAGTACTCTCAATAGCTCCGGTAACAAAACATCTCCGTAGTGTTTGTACACTTCTACTGGTAACCCATCTAAACCTGGAGCCTTACCATCTGGGGATTCTGACACTGCTCGTCCTACCTCCTTCAGAGTTAAAGGGACATTAAGTTCCTCTCTTGCCTCATTGGGAGAGAGAAGGCAAATTTAAGGGGTCTAGAAATTCTCTAAGTTGTTTCATGGGATAGTCACCCTTGTTCTGATACAGATTGCTATAGAAGAATGCAAAAGAATCCATCATTTCATCTTGGTCCCGTGTAGTCCCCCCCCCCCCTATTTTACAAATAGCGGAAATTAAATTAATTTTCTCCTGAGATTTTACTACAACCGCTAGCATATGACCTGGTCTCTCACCTTCATCCCGACATCTGGAGAGAAAACAGGCCTTGTCTGCCTTCTACAATACTATTAGATGGTATAGTTGTTGTGTATCCCTTTAGGTGCAGCGATTAGTGGTAGGGTCCTGTAAATACTGGGCTTCCCTCTGCCGTGCCTCTGTTCCTACTAAAGACTCCTGTTCTAATTTTAAAGCATGTCCATTTTTATCAGATCTCACCCGATCCGATCTGCCATGGATGGATGGAGACGTCTCGCCATCCATCCATTTTACGGATCAGGTCGGATGTCAGCGGACATCTCTCCACTGACATCCAACACTCCATAGAAAAGTATGGAGTGGCCGTTCAGGTCCGCTGACAAAACTGACAAACGTACCTGTTCTTGTTCTAACAAACATGTCTGCTATGTAGATAAAATCAGACAGGTAGTCTACCACAAACCATACTTCCAAATAGTCTTGCTGAAGTTCATCAAAACATGCCCTGCAAGAAAAATAATAAATTAATGTTTAATACTTGGGTACTCCATAATGTGATCCTTCAGAATTTCATACTATGCATTATAGGTTAAAAGTCAACATAACTGGGGCTGTAATTATATCATACAGATAGTAATGATCACCCGTATACTAAACAAAGGGACTATTCATCAAGAGGGTGTACTCAAAGGATAAGACAATTAACCAGGCCTGTCTCAAATGCAAAGATGTCACTTTTATCATTCTGTCAGTTATTATGCATTTTTTTCCTTTAACCATTTAAGACCCGGACCTTTAGGCAGCTAAAGGACCCGACCAGGTTTTGCGATTCGGCACTGCGTCAGTTTAACAAACAATTGCGCAGTCGTACGACGTGGCTCCCAAACAAAATTGGCGTCCTTTCTTCCCCACAAATAGAGCTTTCCTTTGGTGGTATTTGATCATCTCTGCAGTTTTTATTTTTTGCGCTATAAACAAAAATAGAACAACAATTTTGAAAGAAATGCAATATTTTTTCCTCAAAAATATATAAAAAAAAATGTTTTCCTCAGTTTAGGCCGATACGTATTTTTTTACATATTTTTGGTAAAGAAAATCACAATAAGCGTTTATCCGTTGGTTTGCGGAAAATGTATAGCGTTTACAAAATAGGGGATAGTTTTATTGCATTTTTATAAAAAAAATTTTTTTTTACTACTAATGGCGGTGATCAGCGATTTTTTTTTGTGACTGCGACATTATGGCGGACACTTCGGACAATTTTGACACATTTTTGGGACCATTGTCATTTTCACAGCAAAAAAATGCATTTAAAATGCATTGTTTATTGTGAAAATAGCAATTGCAGTTTGGGAGTTAACCACAATGGGGTGCTGAAGGGGTTATGTGTGACCTCATTTGTGATACTAACTGTAAGGGGGTGTGACTGTAGGTGTGATGTCATTGATTGTGATTCCCTATGTAAGGGAACACACAATCAATGCGGGCTCCACCGTGAAGAACAGGGAAGCCGTGTTTACACACGGGTCTCCCCGTTCTTCAGCTCCAGGGACCGATCGCCGGAATCTAGCGGCGATCGGGTCCGCGAGTCCCGCGGTCCCGGAGCTTCGGACCGGGTCGCGTGCACGTACAGGTACGTGATTGTGCCCAGCCGTGCCATTCTGCCGACGTATATCGGCGTGAAGGGGTCCTTAAAGCGGATCTCCACCCTAAAGTGAAGATCCGCTGATCCGAACACTCCCCCCCTCCGGTGTCACAATTGACACCTTTCAGGGGGGAGGGGGGTGCAGATAGACATGTATCTGCACCCACTTCCGGCCCAGCATTCACGGGCAAAAGACGGGCATTGCATCACATCCCGTCTCCCGCCCGTTGTGTGCTGGGAACACTCAGCTCCCAGCACACAGCTGGAGCCAATTTGCGGGTGCAGCGCGACTCGCGCATGCGCCGTAGGGAACCGGGCAGTGAAGCCGCAGCGCTTCACTTCCTGGTTCCCTCACCGTGGATGGAGGGGGGAGCAGCAGGGTGACGAGCGATCGCTCATCCTCTGCTGCGGACGGCGCTGGACTCCAGGACAGGTAAGTGTCCTAATATTAAAAGTCAGCAGCTGCAGTATTTGTTGCTGCTGGCTTTTAATATTTTTTTATTTGTGAACCATCCGCTTTAAGTGGTTAATGAGAAAATGTGAAAGGTTAGTTTACACAGTTTATAAGGGGGAAAAAAGACACAGATGCACACAGTTCAACCTATGCGTTAGTATGTGTGTATGCGCAATTTTTATTCTCTAACAATTCCCATAAACCTGTAGTTCTGCTTCCTGAGAAAGACCTTAAAGAGGAGCTCCAGCCGCGAAAAAATTTTTTTTTTAAAGTCAGCAGCTACTAACAGTGTAGCTGCTGACTTTAAATAAGGACACTTACCTGTCCTAGGCGCCCGCGCTGACGGCCCCCCCCCGATGCCGGTCCCACGATCGCTCCAGGTCCCGCGCCGCCATTCACACTATGGGAAACAGGCAGTGAAGCCGTACGGCTTCACTGCCCATTTCCTAGTGCGCCTGCGTGAGTCTCACGCTGGCTTGTGAATGGGCGCGCTGCTCTCTGAGAACACACACAGTTCCCAGAAAGCAGCGCGCCCCATTCACAAGGAAAAGGAGAAGAAGAAAAGGCACCGCAGAGTGGAAGAGGCAGATTACGGACTTCCGCATAGCAACAGCTATTTCGGGTGAGTATTTTTTTTTTTTTTTTCAGGTTTTTTTTATTTTTATTTTTTAAACAACATTGTTAAATGTTGTTTTCCTGGGTGGAGCTCCGCTTTAAGGCCTCATTCCCACTGGACATTTTTGGATGTTTTTACAGCTGCTGTTTTTGGCAGTAGACATTTTTTTCTACAGTCATTAAACTCCCCATCATGTGTCCATGCACACAAAGGCTGTTATCAGCAGTTTTGGGCAGAGGCAATTTTGAGCAGTACAAAAAAAAAAATAGTGGGTTCTGAGAGATATTTTTTAGCTATAATAACGCTCTAACACTGATAAACGTCGATAAACGCTCAAAAAGTTCACTCAAGAGTTTTTGATCAATTAATAAAAAAATTAAGAAAATGTTCCTTCTTCGAAAAAAAAAGTTAAAAAAGCTTACGCGGAAAAACGCTAAAAAATTGTCATAAACACTGGAAAACACTATTGCAAAAACATTGAAAAAAGCTGAAAAAAGTTGGAAAACTCACTGTAAAGCTACTGACGTTTTTTAAACGTTATTTTAACGTCCAGTGTGCATCAGGCCTTAACGTCTTTTGAAGTTGTCAACATTCTCTAAGGTTAAACCTTCTTTCTTTTACAAAGAGTTTTAATAATAATCAATCCAACAGATAGGCTCAACAGTTAGATTGTTGCATTGAATATTGAACAAGAACAGATCGAAAAAAGAAAAAAAAGAATAGAAAGTTCTGCAAATTCAAAGGACAGAATCCCGTATCATCAAAAATCCAAATGTCACTATCTGAGGCTTCTTGTTTAGATGAGGGTCAAGGGCCAGGACAACAATTGTGCCCTAGAGTTTAAGAACAATAAGCCAAAGGGCTTTAAAAAACAACTTTATCTGAGGATATAACCAAAAGTAATCATGTGTAATATACGCTCATATTTTCTGTCCCTAGGGCAACGTTTTTCAACCAGTGTGCCGCGGCACACTGGTGTGCCGCGAAGAGTCCCCAGGTGTGCCGCGGCAAAATGACCCCAAATATTGGCAGCTATGGCTGCTATCTAATGTAACACTACTGCTGGGCACTTCCTTATCATTGACATATCATGACTTTACAGCGGTGTCGGTCCGCCGTGTAAAACTCTTTTCCCGGCACTCAGGAAGCTGTTCTGGCTGTGCGGGCCTCCCGACCGCGTCTTGCCAACCGAATACATCATCGGTTGCTATGAGAGGGTCGGAAGCACGTACTGCTTCTGTGACGTGAGAGCCGCGGGTACCGTCCTGAACTCTGCCTGGCACGCTTTTTCTTGAGGGGGAAGAAAAAAGTGTAGAGTCACCGTGACCAACACTGCTCCCCTGCCCGCAGACATTGCCACCCGCTCAGAGAGGGAGAAGGCCCTGAAGCTGAATGAGCAGCACCAGGCCATCCTGTCTCGTATGCTGAGGCAGGAGGACAACAAGTACTGCACTGACTGCGAGGCCAAGGGTAAGGTGGCGAGGGGGGCTCTGCTATGAATAACCAGCTGTCTCGGTCACTGACACCCCACATCCTCCATTCATAGCTACAGCACTCTTGATCTGATTGGTTGTTGTGCAGCTCTGACAGTTCTTCTTTCAGTGTATGTGTACACATGTCTGTTAGTGTGTGTGTGACAAAAGTAGTTCTGATGGTACAGGAATAGGGGGGTCAGGATTAAAAGTAACATACATACATACAGACAGATGTGCACGCACACAAACAGACACACGTACAAACACACACACTGTGTGTGTTTGTACGTGTGTCTGTTTGTGTGCGTGCGCATCTGTCTGTAAGTATGTTACTTTTAATCCTGACCCCCCTATTCCTGTACCATCAGAACTACTTTTGTAGTGTTCGAGATAGCAAGGACTGCTGCTCCTCTAAAAAAGCAATTTGTGTTCATATCGCTTTTCAGGGGCATTTGTCAGCCAGTAAAGAGGCATAGCTTGCCACCTCACCACCTGTTTTAAGCCCGTAAATGCAATGCACACAGTTGCGGGGTAGTTGCAGTGCAGCCCCATTATCCCTGGGTACACCTCCAGCTGCAGCCACAGCATGTTTACACCCCCAGCTGTTGCCTCTGCAGCTAAAGGGGCAAAAGTTGGGGGTGGTAAAAACAGCTCAACCATGTGGTTTTACTGCCCCTCCAGCCTGACATGTGAACAAGCTCTGTGTGGATGCGTGCTGCGTGTAGGGCAGCCCATTCATTTCCCTACCCGCAGTAATGCAGGGAAAGAAGTCTCCGACCCTTTTTTTTTAATTGTGCCATAACAAAAGCAACCCATGTTTGCCAATGGATGGGGCATAATTAACAATTAATGGCACCCCTAAAGAGCAGAGCATTTGTCTGTGTGTCAAGAACGAGCGCGATTTTGCGCGTGTTCTGCAACACACATCGACGTGAACTAAGTCTTGGACAGGGGTGCCTCAAGACTGAAAATACTTTTTAAGGGTGCCCCGACTGGTACCCCGAAAGGTTGAGAAACGCTGCCCTAGGGTAAGTGTGTAGTGAGGGGTCGCAATCTGCAGAGTGAACATAAAGATGTAGTATTCTTTATGTATCTGCCCATTGTTTTAGGGGCACATAGCAGAATGAATAGATTATTTTCAAAGGCTGACTCATACAAAGACATTTGAGAAAATGATTTTGATAGGAAATGTGCTTTGTAGATAAAACTTAGGGTTTACGATAACAGCCATTACAACTATTTTCTCATCAGTGAGTAGAAAAGATTGAATAGCAAAATAGAAGGTCACCTTGCAATAATCATGGTCCAGTTGTACATTACTGGCATTGTGATGCAAAATAGCCAATTGTAATAAGCATTCCCTGCTGGGTCAATAACATAAATTTCTTTCTTTGGCCTGGATAGAAAAAAGAAAATTGGTACATCTATTAAATATACAAACATTGTCTGATCTTAAAGGGTCACTAAAGGAAAACATTTTTTTTTGCTGAAATGACTGTTTACAGGGTATAGAGACATAAAAGTTAACTGATTCCTTTTCAAAATGATTAAAAATAGATAAAAATCAATCATATAATGTGCCTGCAGGTTAGTTTCACTTTTGAACTGGCTTCATGTTTCTGCAAAATAGAAATAGACACACAGAACAAAAACAAACAAATCCAGGGCAGTGTTTTGTTTTTAAAATGAATCTGATTGGTTCTGGGAAGTTTTAGACACACAGTAATGACAGCTTAAACCATTGTGAGAAAGCTCTCAGCACTGTGGTTATAAGGAAACAGACAATCAGGAAGTGTGGAGAACAGAGCAGGATTACAGCAACTTCAAAGCAAAAACGAACAATAAGGACATGTAACCAGTACTGCAGTAAGGTAAAGGAAGCTATTTAGCTAAAAAAAAAAATTCCTTTAGTGATCCTTTAAGTGAACAAACAGGAAAGTGGCACATTTAGTTAAAACAAACAATTCAATTACCTTTAAAACTGACATTTAATCTGCGTATATTAAACTTTTTCTGGTTGCTCCATTTTTTTACATTATATATTTTATATCCCACTAGCCCCCCTCCTTTTACTCCAGCTGATCCCACAACAGCTTTGAAGGAGACATACATAGATTCAGCTTGTCTTGGCTGTGAGCACAATCCAAGATAAGGAAATTCCATGTAGAGGAAAGGGGATTTGTCAGCCCCTGCATTGCTTTTGCTGTTTCTTGTCTTGGGAAAAGTGCTGACAGCCAGGACAAGCTGTGGTTATGAATCAGCCATCTCCTTCAAAGCTGTTGTCAGATCATCCATAGTATAATGGGAAGAGAGCAGGTCAGATCTCATGACTGTTGTTGGGAAGCACCACGGGACAAAGTGCTATACGTGCTTTATTCTGAAGGGGACAGAACAGTAATATACTAAAATCTTGAAGATTCAGAATAATTTATTAATCCCAAAGGAAAATTATTTAAAGGGAAATAATTGATTTTCATAGATTGTCTTTAAAGTCTTTATTATGAAGATGGGGAGGTAATATATGTTTGCATTTTCCAAGTGACTAAGAACTTACTGGTCTTTTTTGTCTTTCTCTTTATCCTTATCTTTGTCTTTGTCGGTCTTTTCTTTCTCCTTCTCAGGTTCTTTTTTCTCCTTTTCTTTTCCATTATCTTTATTTTCTTTTTCCTTTTTGTCTTTTGCACCTTTTTCTTTATCTTTCTTCTTTTCTTTGTCTTTATCTTTTTTCTTTTCCTTTTTGGGCTCAGATTTACTGTTTCAGGAATTAAAAGGAAAGAAAGTTGAATGTTGGCCTTTATCTTTCCAACTCTAATGCAGGTTTATTCACAGGACAATCAATATGGATAATCTAATGCCGCGTACACACGGTCGTTTTTTGCGATGAAAAAAAACAACGTTTTTTAAAACGTCATTTAAATTGATCGTGTGTGGGCAAAACGTCGTTTTTTGTCGTAAAAAAAAACGACCAAAAAAAAATTCCAACATACTTGAATTTTTTGTGTCGTTTTTCAAAACGTCGTTTTTTGTTTCACAAAAAGTCACCGTGTGTAGCAAAAACGTCGTTCAAAACGACGTTTTTCAACTCGCGCATGCCCAGAAGCTAGTTATGAAGCGAGCTTCAATGGAAAAGAGTGGTGAACGTAACCTTGCTTTTTGTGAAAAAATGATGGTGTGTATGCAAAATTGTCTTTGAAAAGTGACGTTTCAAAAACGTCGTTTTTTACTTCACAGAAAACGTCGTTTTTTTTCATTGCAAAAAAAACGACCGTGTGTACACGGCATAAGACTTAGATAAAGTGTTCCTATGATGGTGTTGTTTTTTAAAGTTTCTGTGGGAATTAAATAAATACAGCCATTCAGTGACGCTGCTTGTACAATTGTTTTGTGTGAATAAAGGCAAAAAATAATTATTAGTTATGTGATTTCCTGTGCTGTTTAAATGTTCCATTCTAAATAAATATGTATTTATTATTTAGTGGCCAGGTACAGAATTTCCTGGTTTTAATTAAAGTAGAACTATAGGCAAAACTTTTTGGAGGGTTATAACCTGTGAGATATTTTTTTGCCATTTGTGTCCCATTGTGGGGACTTCACTTCCTGTCTCATAGCCAAACAGGAAGTGAGAACAAATCCCTGCAGATTAAGGGAATTCCTTGGGTCACCAGAACTAGTGACCCCATTGAAAGATTTCCTCTCTATTACTTTGCTGGGAACAACCCAAACTTTTATTGTATTTTTACTTTCACTTTCAATGGACAAATAGAAAGGGTGACTCATTTTAATGAGCGCACTGATAAGTGTTCTAGTCCCTCTGTACTGTATCCAAAACTATTTTTTTTTTTTTACCTTTAGTTATTTGTTAATGAATGAGAACCATTTGAACAGCACAGGAAATAGCGTAATAACATGGCAAACTATGAAACACATATCATAGCTTTAACAAGTCCATCTCGTTATGGATTAATACCTCATTTACCGGGTTTTATTACTTTGGAAGAATCCTACCTATAGAAAAAGGCAGGAGTTACCCACCTGCACCAGCTTTATACTATCCACATACTCAAATCCCTTCCAACAATTTTGAATATTGTAAAATTGAATATTCCTTACAAAAACATATGTTCTTTGGATACCAACAGCTTTGTCAGACTCTCAGTTGCGAAGGAAAACATGGTAGCACAAACATACAGTAGGAGACGCCTAAATTCTCATATATATGCTATGCTACTTGCTATGCAACAAACACTGCGACTGCTTTTCTGTTGTGCAAGTTAATACAAAGAGTATACTGGACACTAGGGATGAGCCGAACACCCCCGGGTTCGGTTCACACCAGAACGTTCGAACAGACCGCGGGTTCGCACGAATATTTCGAACCCCATTGAAGTCTATGGGACCCGAACTTTCGAATTCAAAAACTGTCGTTTTAAAGACCAAAATTCAATTAAATGTTGGAAAATGTCGTTCAGAACCCGGGTCTTGCCCCAGGGAACACGGCCGTTTTTTGCGGAGCAGCCATTTTAATAATGCTTAAAGTGAAAAAAAAAATCCTTTAAATATCACACCTGCTGGGTGTCTATAGTAGTGGCGTTTAGAAATGTCCCTGCACAACATGGGAGGACTATAAAAAAAAAGTAATTAATGCTACTTGCGCAAGTTCTGTGTGGCAACATTATGTCGAATATTTTAGCGGTGGTGGGGGGCCATTATTGTTTTGTGAAAGAAATTTTTTTGAAAAAAGGGCACCCCTCAAACATACTGTAATTGGAGCGCAACAAGGAGCCACGTGCAAAGTATTGCATCAAAAATTGTTATTAGGTGCCCCTGTTAAACAGGGGCTGAAAAATTGTGCCTTGGGCACAACACAACACTTGCAACCCCTCCCAATAACTCTAATTGGAGCACTAACACTAACACTAACTGCGCTCAGGTGGTATATAACAGCACACGTACAGTGACACTAACTGCGCTCAGGTGGTATATAACAGCACATGTCCAGTGACACTAACTGCGCTCAGGTGGTATATAACAGCACAGGTGCGGTGACACTAACTGCGCTCAGGTGGTATGTAACAGCACACGTACAGTGACACTAACTGCGCTCAGGTGGTAGTATATAACAGCACACGTACAGTGACACTAACTGCGCTCAGGTGGTATATAACAGCACAGGTGCGGTGACACTAACTGCGCTCAGGTGGTATATAACAGCACATGTACAGTGACACTAACTGCGCTCAGGTGGTATATAACAGCACACGTACAGTGACACTAACTGCGCTCAGGTGGTATATAACAGCACACGTCCAGTGACACTAACTGCGCTCAGGTGGTATGTAACAGCACACGTACAGTGACACTAACTGCGCTCAGGTGGTATATAACAGCACACGTACAGTGACACTAACTGTGCTCAGGTGGTATATAATAGCACACGTCCAGTGACACTAACTGCGCTCAGGTGGTATATAACAGCACACGTACAGTGACACTAACTGCGCTCAGGTGGTATATAACATCACACGTTCAGTGACACTAACTGCGCTCAGGTGGTATATAACAGCACACGTACAGTGACACTAACTGCTTTTAGGTGGTATATAACAGCACAGGTGCGGTGACACCAAATGCGCTCAGGTGGTATATAACAGCACACGTGCGGTGACACCAAATGCGCTAAGGTGGTATGTAACAGCACACGTGCGGTGACACCAAATGCGCTCAGGTGGTATGTAACAGCACACATGCGGTGACACCAAATGCGCTCAGGTGGTATGTAACAGCACACGTGCGGTGACACCAAATGCGCTCGGGGATATGTAACAGCACACGTGCGGTGACACCAAATGCGCTAAGGTGGTATGTAACAGCACACGAGCGGTGACACCAAATGCGCTAAGGTGGTATGTAACAGCACACGTGCGGTGACACCAAATGCGCTAAGGTGGTATGTAACAGCACACATGCGGTGACACCAAATGCACTAAGGTGGTTTTAAACAGCACACGCACAGTCAGAGCGACTGCGTTTCTGTGCAATTCAATAGCCCACTTGCATTAACAGCAACTGCCTTTCTGTGCAAATAAATAGCACACGTGCAGTAACAGTTAATGCGTCTATGTGCAATGATCTAACACGTGTACACTGTTAGAGCATCAAGCACAATCTCCTGCCTGACAGATACTAATAGCAGAACTAGCTAAGCTATACAGTTTATAAATATATTGACAACTCCTAGGGATGTCAATATATTCTCTACAAACTGTACATTTAACTATACTAACTAGTAGCCTCCCTGATCTATCTATCTATCTATCTATCTATCTATCTATGGGGCTGATTTACAATTGCCACTGCGCTGCGCCGGTACATGCCTTAATTAGTGCGCTGGCTGAAGCCTTAATTAGGCGCATGAACCGGCCGCAGCAGCAGCGCGATGCAATTGATAAGTAAAGCCGCCGCCAAACTCCCTGTTAAAGTCTATGGGGGAAATCTTAATTGTTAATTTTAAAGGCTAATCTGCAAGTTTTGTCCTAAAAAGTGTTTGGGGACCTCAGTCCTGCCCCAGGGGACATGTACCAATGTTTTTTGTTTTTTTTTAAATAGCCGTTTTTTTCGGGAGCAGTGATTTTAATAATGCTAAAAGTGCAATAATAAAAGTGTAATTTTTCTTTAAATTTCGTACCATGGGGGGCTCTAATGTCAGCATGTGAAAAAGCGCATGTTTCCCGTGGTTAGAAATGTCTCTGCACAAAATGACATTCTGAAAAGAAAAAAAGCCGTTTAACCACTTAAGGACCGCCTACTGCACATTTACGTCGGCAGAATGGCACGGCTGGGCACATCAACGTATATATACGTTGGTTTTAGTACCCAGGCGTGGGTAGCGGGCGCGCGCCCGCGGGCGCGCGCCCGCGACCCGGTCCGAAGCTCCAGGACCGGGACCGCGGGATTCGCGGACCCGATCGCCGCTGCAGTGCGGCGATCCGTCCCTGGAGCGGAAGAACGGGGAGAGCCGTGTGTACACACGGCTTCCCCGTGCTTCTCTGTGGCCGGAGCATCGATCGCGTCATCCCTGTAATAGGGGGACGCGATCGATGACGTCACACCTACAGCCACACCCCCCTACAGTTGTAAACACACACATTAGGGCACACATTCCCTACAGCGCCACCTGTGGTTAACTCCCAAACTGCAACTGTCATTTCCACAGTAAACAATGCAATTTAAATGCATTTTTTGCTGTGAAAATGACAATTGTCCCAAAAATGTGTCAAAATTGTCCGAAGTGTCCGCCATATTGTCGCAGTCATGAAAAAAATCGCTGATCGCCGCTATTAGTAGTAAAAAAATTATAATTAATAAAAATGCAATAAAACTATCCCTTATTTTGTAAACGCTATAAATTTTGCGAAAACCAACCGATAAACGCTTATTGCGATTTTTTTTACCAAAAATATGTAGAAGAATACGTATCGGCCTAAACTGAGGAAAAAAAATGTTTTTTTATATATTTTTGGGGGATATTTATTATAGCAAAAAGTAAAAAATATTGCATTTTTTTTTAAATTGTCGCTCTATTTTTGTTTATAGCGCAAAAAATAAAAACCGCAGAGGTGATCAAATACCACCAAAAGAAAGCTCTATTTGTGGGAAAAAAAGGACGCAAATTTTGTTTGGGAGCCACGTCGCACGACCGCGCAATTGTCTGTTAAAGCGACGCAGTGCCGAATCGCAAAAACCCCTTGGGTCATTTGCCAGCGTATTGGTCCGGGTCTTAAGTGGTTAAAACTGACTCGCGGCTATAATGAATTGTCGGCTCCCGGCAATTGCAGGAGAATTCATTCATGAAAAACACCAAAAAAAAAAGCGTGGGGGTCCCCCCAAATTCAATAACCAGACCCTTTAGGTCTGGTATGGATATTAAGGGGAACCCCGCCGTCAATTTAAAAAAAAATGATGTGGGGTTCCACCCAAATATCCATAACCAGACCCTTCAGGTCTGGTGTGGAATTTAAGGGGAACTCCACCCCAAATTTAAAAAAAAATGGTGTGGAGTCCCCCCTAAAATCCACACCAGACCCCTTATCCGAGCACGTTGACCTGGCCGGCCGCAGAAAAGAGGGGGGGACAGAGCGCGGCCCCCCCCCCTCTCCTGAACCACACCAGGCCACATGCCCTCAACATTGGGAGGGTGTTTTGGGGTGCCCCCCAAAACACCTTGTCCCCATGTTGATGAGGACAAGGGTCTCTTCCCCACAACCCTTGCCCGGTGGTTGTGAGGGTCTGCGGGCAGGAGGCTTATCGAAATCTGGAAGACCCCTTTAACAAAGGGGCCCCCCAGATCCCGGCCCCCCCCTGTGTGAAATGGTAATGGGGTACATTGTACCTCTATCATTTCACCAAAAAAAAAAGTGTCAAGGGTCAAAAACGACAAGAGCCGGTTTTTGACAAGTCCTTTATTGGCTTCTTTCTTCTTCTTTTCTTCTTTCCTTCGGGTTTCTTCCTCCATCTTCTTCTTCCTCTGCTTCTGTCTTGGGTCTTCTATTCCCGCATCTTGCCAGGAATGTTCTTCCATCTTCTTCTCCTTCCGATGTCCTTCTCGTCCGCATCTTCTTCTTCTTGTTCTTCTTCGCTGGAGGCGCCACTTCCAATTGAAATCCCCGCTGTCTGCCGGACCACGCCCCCCTCTGACGCCACGGGCAAGCTCTTAGGAAAGTCCCCGTGTGGTGCCTGTGCGTCAGAGGGGGGCGTGGTCACATGTCAGAAAGCGAGCAATTCAATTGGAAGCGGCGACTCCGGCAAAGAAGAAGCCACGCACAAGCTTCCAATTGAATTGCCCGCCCTCTGACATGTGACCACGCCCCCCTCTGACGCACATGCAGCATACCCCTAAGAGCTTGCCCGTGGCGTCAGAGGGGGGCGGGGTCCGGCAGACAGCGGGGATTTCAATTGGAAGCGGCGGCTCCGGCGAAGAAGAACCAGAAGAAGATGCGGACGAGAAGGACAGCGGAAGGAGAAGAAGATGGAAGAACATTCCGGGCAAGATGCGGGAATAGAAGACCCAAGACAGAAGCAGAGGAAGAAGATGGAGGAAGAAGAAACCCGAAGGAAAGAAGAAAAGAAGAAGAAAGAAGCTAGTAAAGGACTTGTCAAAAACCAGCTCTTGTCGTTTTTAACCCTTGACACTTTTTTTTTTTGGTGAAATGGTAGGGGTACAATGTACCCCATTACCATTTCACACAGGGGGGGGCAGGATCTGGGGGGCCCCTTTGTTAAAGGGGTCTTCCAGATTTCGATATGCCTCCTGCCCGCAGACCCCCACAACCACCGGGCAAGGATTGTGGGGAAGAGACCCTTGTCCTCATCAACATGGGGACAAGGTGTTTTGGGGGGTACCCCAAAACACCTTCCCAATGTTGAAGGCATGTGGCCTGGTGCGGTTCAGGAGAGGGGGGGCCGCGCTCTGTCCCCCCCTCTTTTCTGCGGCCGGCCAGGTCAACATGCTCGGATAAGGGGTCTGGTGTGGATTTTAGGGGGGACTCCACGCCATTTTTTTTTTAAATTTGGGGTGGAGTTCCCCTTAAATTCCACACCAGACCTGAAGGGTCTGGTTATGGATATTTGGGGGGAACCCCACGTAATTTTTTTTTTAAATTGACAGTGGGGTTCCCCTTAATATCCATACCAGACCTAAAGGGTCTGGTTATTGAATTTGGGGGGACCCCCACGCTTTTTTTTTGGTGTTTTTTATTAATGAATTCTCCTGCAATTGCCGGGAGCCGACAATTCATTATAGCCGCGAGTCAGTTTTAAACGGCTTTTTTTCTTTTCAGAATGTCATTTTGTGCAGAGACATTTCTAACCACAGGAAACATGCGCTTTTTCACATGCTGACATTAGAGCCCCCCATGGTACGAAATTTAAAGAAAAAATACACTTTTATTATTGCACTTTTAGCATTATTAAAATCACTGCTCCCGAAAAAACGGCCGTTTAAAAAAAAAAAAAAAATGGCCGTTTAAAAAAAAAAAAAAAAACATTGGTACATGTCCCCTGGGGCAGGACTGAGGTCCCCAAACACTTTTTAGGACAAAACTTGCAGATTAGCCTTTAAAATTAACAATTAAGATTTCCCCCATAGACTTATACAGGGAGTTCGGCGGCGGCTTTACTTATCAATTGCATCGCGCTGCTGCTGCGGCCGGTTCATGCGCCTAATTAAGGCTTTAGCCAGCGCACTAATTATGGCATGTACCGGCGCAGCGCAGCTTCAATAGTAAATCAGCCCCTGTGTCTCTATCTATCTATCTCTCTCTCTCTCTGTCTGTCTGTCTGTCTCACTTCTCCAAGCAAGCCGGAACACACTACACGAGGCCGCCCGGGAGGCGGCCTTTTATAGTGTGGGGCGTGTGCTAAAGCCCTGAGCCATAATTGGCCAAAGCACCCAGGCTTTGGCCAATTAGGTCTCTTCGTTTTTTGGGCGCTGTGATTGGCCAAGCATGCGGGGTCATGGTGCATGCTTGGCCAATCATCAGCGCGCAACGCCGCAGTGAATTATGGGTCATTCGAATTTGGCGCGAACGACCCGATTTGTTTGTTTTCGACGAACGATCGAACGGCCAATGTTCGATGCAAACATGTGTTCGCATCGAACACGAAGCTCATCCCTACAGGACACATCAAATTCCCACACTGTCCCTGTTCTACCACTGGACAGGAAGATTTATTACACATGTTCTGGAAGCGTCCAAAATTAGTAAGATATTGGCAGGAATGGCCATTGGGATACAATTTTCCCCAGACCCATTACTGGGCATTTTAGGAAACACAATCTCTGTGTCTGGCTGGAAAAACTATTGAGAAAAGAAGGAGGGCGCACTGACCTAGTGCATTACCAATATAAAAGTTTTATTAAAGATATATAAAAGCAATGGTACTACTCACAAACGGACATAAATAAAAGGCTTTTCTATCTGTCAAACTGCATCCCTTGGCACCTGCGAACAGGACCTGATGACGGGAGGATCAGGTGGTACCCCAAACGGCTGAACGGCTGATGCATTTCAGGGGCATACCCTTTTCTTCAAAGTGGTCAGTGGGTTTTCTCTCCTGTGTGCCCCTAAATATATGCCTGCAAATATAATGCACTAGGTCGGTGCGCCCTCCTTATTTTCTTTGTCTTTCTAGTTATATGAATACCCATTATTCTGAGGAGGGCTGCAAGCTTTTAGACTGGGAAGGCTTAGGAAGGTAAAATGACACATGAGCACTGAATATCAATGTTATGCCCCCCCATCCAGACTAGATAGATAGTGGCAGGTAGCAAACATAAGACTGGCTGGACAGACATGCAGAAAATGTACATTATAGGTTGGTAAAGCACTTTAAATGGTTATACACATGTATACATACCAGTATATATATATATATATATATATATGTATAGACACACACACATACATACATACTTATACATTTGTATGCCAAAACTATTCTTTCTGTTGACAACTTGGAGACGTCCAAATATGTTTATACAAACCTCTTTTTTTCTTTTTTCTTTTTCTTTTTTTCCTCTCTGCAAAATAATTAGAGCTGTAAGAATTCATTGTCTTTGATGTCAGTGGAGTCTCATATTTTACATGCTACAATATTTTAAACATTATATGCACATAAACAAAAGCATGCTTGTAATACAAAATTACACATTTTTGCAAGCTTTTTAGAAATTATTTTTTTAAGTGCTTTTATGCTTGAAGTTCAGGAATTGGAGAGGGGAATTTCTAGGTTATCATTTATCAAAATACGCACGTGTAGCAAAGTCTTCAGCCAAAGCCAAAAATAGCTTACATCCTTCAAAATGTAGTGAGTTGTGAGGCATAGTGAGTGCTAAGATGGTGAAAGTCATTGGGCGCCAGACACTTCTTGGATGTAAAAGAGGTTGTATTTCTTTTGGCGGTCCTTTTTGTATTTTTGGGGGAAAGAGAGTTAGGGCCAGGACACCCTTAGGCCCCTTTCACATTGAGGAGTTTTTCAGGTGGTACAGCGCTAAGAATAGCGCTGCTATACCGCCTGAAAAACTCCTGTCAAGCAACTTCAATGTGAAAGCCTAAGGGCTTTTACACTGAGGCGATGCGCTGGCAGGAGAGAAAAAAATCTCCTGTCAGCAGCATCTTTGGAGCGGTGAGAGGAGCGGCGTGTATACCGCTCCTTCACCGCTCCTTACTATTGAAAACAATGGGAAACCGCGGCAATACCGCCCGCAATGCGCCTCTATAAAGGCGCATTGCGGGTGGTATTAACCCTTTTTACGGCCGCTAGTGGGGGTTAATACCGCACCGCTAATGGCCGCAACTCGCGGCAAAAAATGTGAAAGGGGCCTTAAGTAGTTATAGATTCAATTGGCAGACTCAGAGACTTCAATAGGAGGAATGCTGTCTCCTCCTAGGGTAACAGTCTTTAAAAGTTCCTAAAGTGAACGTAACAGTCCTTTTTGCTCCACTACAACTGCCTCTTGTAGTTCTTTAACCACTTGTCCACAGGGCCTATTTTCGCACTTCTCTCCTTCATGTAAAAATCTAATTATTTTTGCTAGAAAATTAATCAGAACCCCCAAACATTATATATATATATATTTTTAGCAGACACCCTAGGGAATAAAATGGCAGTCATTGCCACTTTTTTTCTCGCACGGTATTTGCACAATCATTTTTCAAACGCCTTTTTTGGGGAAAAAAGAACGGTTTCATGAATTAAAAAATGACAAAACAGTAAATTTAGCCCAATTTTTTGGTATAATGTCAAATATAAAGTTATGCCGAGTAAATAGATACCTAATATGTCACGCTTTAAAATTGTTTGCACTCATGGAACGGCGCCAAACTTCGGTACCTAAAAATCTCCAAAGGTGATGCTTTAACATTTTTATAGGTTATTATATTCGAGTTACAGAGAAGGACTAGTGCTAGAATTGTTACACAAGAAATAACGCACGCATCGATACCTCACATGTGGGGTTTGAATGGCGTTTACATATGTGGGCGGGACTTGTATGCGTGTTCGCTTCTGCGCGCGAGATAATGTGGACAGGGGCGTTTTGGAAAAAAAAATGTTTTCTATTTATTTTTATTTTACTTAATTTTTTAACCGCTTAAGGACCGTCGCATGTAAATATACGTCCACAGAATGGCACGTACAGGCAGATGGACATGCTGGCACGTCCCTGCCTTCCCGTGGGTCGGGGGTCCGATCGGGACCCCCTCCGATACATGCGGAGGTCGGTAAGCCTCTGGGAGCGATTCGGGATGAGGGGGCGGCTGTTCGTTTCTGTCCGCCCCCTCGCGATAGCTCCCAGCGAATCGGCTTTCCCCTCCTTTGCCCGCCCTCTGCCTGTGTAATGTAAACACAGGCAGAGGAAGTGATGTCACCTCTCCTCTCGGCTGTATTTTCAATCCGGCGAGAGGAGAGAAGACATCACAAGTAAGTTGCACAACAGTACACTGACACCACACACATAGGCACATTAACCCCTTCAGATCAGATAATAGCAGTGATCATATATTTACTGATCACTGCATTTAGTGTCAGTGTGACATTTAGTGTGACAGGCAGTTAGTGTTAGGTCCAGGGTAGCCCCCTACCCCCCCTCAATAAAGGTTTAACCCCTTGATCACCGCCCTATTTAACCCTTTTACCCCCTATTGCCCCCTGTCACTAAGCAATCGTTTTTCTGATCACTGTATTAGTGTCCCTGTTGCCGCTAGGTAGCTAGTTTTTTTTTACATTGCGATTTTTTTTTACTAAAGACATGTGGCTGAATACATTTTGGCCTAAATGTTTGACTAAAATTTAGTTTATTCGATTTTTCTTATAACAAAAATGAGAAAATATCATTTTTTTTCAAAACTTTCGGTCTTTTTCCGTTTATATCGCAAAAACTAAAAATCACAGAGACAATCAAATACCATCAAAAGAAAGCTCTATTTGTGGGAAGAAAAGGACGCAAATTTGGTTTGGGAGCCACGCACGACCGCGATGCAGTGCCAAATTGTAAAAACACCTTTGGGCATTTAGCAGCATATTGGTCCGGGGCTTAAGTGGTTAATTTTTACACTTTTTTTTATTTATTTTTATCACTTTTATTCCTATTACAAGGAATGTAAACATCCCTTGTAATAGGAATCCGTGTGACAGGTCCTCTTTATGGAGAGATGTGGGGTCAATAAGACCCCACATCTCTCCTCCAGGCTTACAAGCATGAAATTGGTGAAAAAAAATCACTGATCACATGCTGACAGCCACGGTTGCGGCTTTGCTTACTTCCGGGTACCGGGCTTGACGTCTGGTCACCAGTCATCTTTATGGTTCTGCAGCGAGCGCCGGCCGATTCGCTCTCCGGGCCCCCGATGGCACGGGAGAGCCCGAAGAAGCACCGGATGGCGGAGGAAGGGGGGGACGTCCCCTCCCGCTGCCTATAAGAATGATCAAGCCGTGGAACCGCCGCTTTGATCGTTCTTATGGTGCACAGAATCGCCGGCTGAAGACGGCGATATCTGAATGATGCATGTAGCTGCAGGCATCATTCAGAAATCCCCTCACAAAGTGGATGATGTCATATGACGTCCTCCAGTGGACAAGCGGTTAACGCTGAGCTCCTGGTCTTTCACTAGACCCTCTGATTCATTGACTCTGAATCCCTTAAGCTCCTCCAAGGTTGGCGTTGGTATCTCCCTCATGCATCACCCCTGCTTCTCTGTTGGGTCCCTAGCTTGGCACTCCAGATACTTCTCAAGCTTCAACCCTGCTAACCGTCGAGGTCCCTGGCTTGACTCACAGGGCTGCTCTGCAAGTGTCTCCTCCATGGGTTGGGCCCCTGACTGGATTACCAAGTTTCCAGATTCTTCACCATGCCTGTACTTTCTTCAGTTACTGACTGCGGTCCCTGTTAAAGGTGGTTGGTCCCTTTGTGTTGACAGCTTCCCTTCTACCTCTGACCACTGACAGGTTCTCCGGCCATTAGAACTGTGAATTTTGGCTGGAGTGCAAGCCGTAGTCCTAACCCTGCGCTGCCCTCTTACTACTGGATAGGCCCTCACACAGCCTGGCAGCCAGATGCCCACGGGATAGGCCCAATCTCTGACCTAGCAGCCCGGGGAGTACAACGCATGTCCATACAGACAGTCGTCCAGGTGGCACAGAACATAGATAACTGGACCTCACCCAAATGTATAGGTTCTCCCAGCAGGCCAAGGGATTCAAGAAAACCCATGCTCAATGACCTAGCAGCCCGGGGAGTACAACGCATGTCCATACAGACAGTCGTCCAGGTGGCACAGAACATAGATAACTGGACCTCACCCAAATGTATAGGTTCTCCCAGCAGGCCAAAGGATTCAAGTAAACCCATGCTCAATGGCTGAGACACCCCATATACTCATAACCTGACCTTGGGTTTCCATTGTCATATCTAATACCACAAGTACTCAGCCACCTAGTGGTAGAAGACAAAAGTGAAACAAGGCCAAACTTAGGGAGAAATCAATATATCTCTATCAATCGACCAAGATAACTACTGTTGGCAAGTACGTTTGTGAGGAGCGCCCTGACTAAACCCCAGGGTGCTACACATGTACTACACATACAGCAGAAGTTTTCAAATTAAAATATATGAGCTTCTTTAGTTGATGAGTGAGGAAACGGGTCAGAATTTGCTTGGCAGATTGGCTTATTTGTAGGGGTAATCCAGCCCTCTTATGAAAAGAAATGTAAATTTTGGAGCAGGGGTTCCCCTCTCATCCATGCTCTGGACAAGCATACATTCCTCACCAATCTTCAGTGGGATCCAGTCACCAATTGATTGGACCTGTAAGACAGGGATTATACAGTGCAAATTTCCTCCCTGCAACCATGGGTTGATTAGGGGAATCAACACCAGACAGTGCTAACAGGGGAATCCCTCCTGCCGAGCTATTGTTTGCTTTTGGCGAGTGGGAGACATTCAGCCTGCCCATTAACAATTTGAATCTTCCTGCTGAACCGGCCATTAATGGCTTGCCTAAGTATGCACTTCTTTATGGATGTGCCATGTCATCATGACTTATAGTGTAAAACTTAAAAATAAACATCTCCTATTTGTCCCCTCTTTGCCTGGTAGATCTATCACAGAATATATGTGGTTATGTCTGTTCAGTAAGCTGTCCTAGTTTCTGTGTACACTTCCTCTGTTATCTCAAGGAGAGTAGTTAGCCCTCCTAGTTCTTATTTTCAGAACTACAGAATGATTAATGTTAAAAAGATCTGAAAGTAGGAGGACTTTAGAAGTTTCGTTAAAACTGGGCAAGGGCAGCACCAATCAGTCCACAAAATATCTGCATGTTCTCAGTCTACAATAGGACTCCTGAGCTGAGCATAATTCTGACACATTGAGGGGTATTTTTCTGTACTTGAAGTGACTTTAAAGGGATTAACTATGGAGTCATGTTCTGCTAAGATGTTTTACAGAATTTTGCCCTGATATATGCTTTAACTACCTTTATTTGGACTTTACTAAATTCTAATAAGCATGTAATGCAAAGCAGCCATACAACCCAAAAAAATTACCAAAATAAAAATGATTATTTGTACGGGATATTGTTTTATCATTTTGGATTGCAATTTCTCTCTTATAAACTATTTGATGTACTCATTGTCTTTAGAAATTATTACACAAGTTGGAAAATGGGTTCTGCTGGTCGTCCCTTTTCTGCTGGTGGTCAAGGACCATTTTATCTAGAATATTACACTTGTCATTTGATTCATTGCAATTTCATTTTCTTTTGAATCCGGTGTAGATTTAACCTGTGTATGGACAGCCTGAGATTGTTCAAATTCCTACATTCATTGTCATCTTTCAAAAGAACATCAGGATACTCACTCATCTTTGTTGTTGTTGTTGTTGGTGTTGCAGGCTGCGGTAGTACCAGGAAGGTGCTGCTCCCTGTATAAAATACAGAATGTTATTAAAATTACTTTTCATTTACAGCCTGCCGCTACTATGCCTTTCTAAAACTGTCACAACATTACTGTCATGGGCGGCGCTAGTGCAAGGCAACATGGGCACTTAGAAAAAAAGGGAAAAAACTGCGCTAAAACTTACAAAGAAAAGAAAAGGGAGCTAAAACATAATAAAATGTGCTACCCCAGGTGCTGCAATCTACATGTAAACAATAAATACAAGAAATGAACATAAGAAAAAATTAAATCACGCTACCTCAAATATAATAAAATAACAACCACAAATAAAACAAGCAAAAAAACACAGATTAAGAAGGGTGACCTATGATGGCCGCTAGCCAATAAACGGTCACCTATTTGGATGGTATTTGTAACAAAAACCTAGTGAAAATATAGTGATATAAATAAATGTGTGACCCTCTACTGAATATAAACTTGAACTTTAAGTTAATGTACAGTCCAAAGTGTTGAACAGAAAAAAGTCTGTGAAAAAGTAAACACCGGTGCTCCTGAGTAACAAGTTGATAGAAGTGATCAAAAGGCAAACAAGTGTATCCTCCACCAAGCTTATGAATTGGTCTCTTACCGGAAACCTATGATCCCCAATGACAGAGGATCAGATACAGCGTGTACAGAGTCTCACTCGCGTGATGTCAGATCGTCACTCCCGGTGAAAGCTTGTAGCCAAAAACATTGCAGCAGTTTGGATGCCCACCATGCAAAAACATCAAATGCTCCACATAAACGTATTAAAATTTATTAAAAAGGTAAAAAATGCACTTACAATTATGCAATTATGCGAGCGATGCGCTGTTGTCACCCAAGTTCCCATATGTTCCCCCAGTGGACGAGTGCCTGAAGATTTTCTCGTGTTCCGGCCAGCACATTAAGTTTCAAGGCGTTTATTTCATTGCATATTTGTAAGTGCATTTTTTTCCTTTTTTTAATAAATTTTAATACGTTTAATACACTATGTGGAGCATTTGATGTTTTTGTATGGTGGGCATCCAAACTGCTGAAACGTTTTTGGCTACAAGTTTTCACCGGGAGTGACGATCTGACATCACACGAGTAAGACTCTGTACACGCTGTAACTGATCCTCTGTCATTGGGGATAATAGGTTTCCGGTAAGAGACCAATTCATAAGCTTGGTGGAGGATACACTTGTTTGCCTTTTGATCACTTCTATCAACTTGTTGTGACTCAGGAGCACCGGTGTTTACTTTTTCACAGACTTTTTTCTGTTCAACATGGGCACTTGCCTTACGGTGCTCCAGGGAACAGGGCACAAAATTGACAGGTCGCCCCCCCCCCCCGATCATTGAGATAGTAGAGACGAGTGTGTGTCTGTGGCTGGGCTGCCACAGTCCTGTCCCCCCTGTCCCCGCAGCGGCGCTGACCTGTGCAGTCATTCCGACTGTCAGTATAATCATTTTACAGCGCAATGTGGAATACCACCAGCTATAAAGGACTACAAATCCCAGCAATAGTACATTATATACAACGCAATGCAGAATACCAGCAGTTACAGAGGACTACAAATCCCAGCAATAGTACATTATACAGCACAATGCAGAATAACCCCATCTATAGAGGAAGACATCAGATCCCAGCAGTAATACATTATAGTATAGTGTACTATTGCTGGCATGTGTACAGTGCACGTGTGCGTGCCTCGGGGGCGGCAAAATGCACCTTCGCCTGAGTTGGCAAAAATCCTTGCACCAGCCCTGATTACTGTATGTCATCGGTTCATTCATTTTTTCAGAATTCTGCATAGAATTTAAAGTCAAATTAGAGACATCTCCTGCAATGGGTGTTTTTATTTTTGGCAGGGGTGCAGTTTTTTCAACAATACAGACTGATCATGTGATGATACAAACAGATGCTTCCACTTAGCAGTGTGTTTGAGTACCAGCAATGCAATAATATGTAAAGGACAATAACGTAAAATATGCAATAAAGTCTGAATTATACATACCTGTGTAGCGATGCAGTCACTGCGTGTACTCGGTTCTTCGTTGAATATATACTGTGGCATTTTATATGTCCTTCTGTATGTAAGCTATCGTTGTCCACTTCTTGATTATTTAGTAAACTGTATTTGAACCAGACAAATAATAGAAACCAATGTTGCATCAATCATATTGTACTCAAGCAATGTTTGACTGTCTTGGCAATACATTTTTCCTTCATGTCAGGCAGGGTTTGCATTAATGTTTTCGATAACAGTGGATCAAATCTCATTAGAGCTTATTATCATTATGTCACCAGAACACCCAATGTTTTTTTTTCTTCCACTGATAAGGTGTGTATACATATCCATAACTGGCATCAAAGCCCAACTAAAACCTCCAAAAAATGGATAGAGCAGGGAAGGGTTAAAATCTCTGTCAAAATGTATTTCCCTCTGGTAAAGCTGAATTTCGGGAACAAAAACTCTTACTAAAATATATTCCTCAGTTGCCACTAAGGATATAAAACCACTTTGTGTGCACCAACAGAACTCTCTCTACAGAGAACAGAGTTGTGGGAGGGGCCCAGCAGCCCCACCCTCTGCTAATTGTCTGCAGAAAACAACAGGAAGGGGCGGATACAAGACCAGTCACCCTGCACGAACAGAGCTAGCAGCAGTGAGTGGTCTGTATTATCTATTATTTATGGTACTTATACTGTATAGCGCAGTCAATTTACACAGTGCTTTACATATACATACATGTATTACAGAAAGCTCCTGCACAGAGGCAAAATTTCACACTGGATTACTGCATAGATCTGAAATAAATACACAAAGCAAACTAAGATTCAAGGAAGAATGCACTTGCCTCTTGTATTTAGACAACAATTGCTTATCGTCGAGTTCAGATTTCCTATCACTTCCTCCTCACTATCTTGCACAGTCAGGGGCGGACTGACCATTGAGTCTTTCGGGCACTGCCTGAGGGCCCCATGACACTAGGGGGCCCCATCAGGGTTGCCAGGCTCAGTAAAACCAGGGACAGTATGTAAATATCTGTGTTTTTCTTACATCTGTCCCTGATATGTCCGAAACTGACATGCTTTTGATGTGAAAATCCAGAGATTTTAGCTGCCCCGCCTCCTGGCATGGTGGCCATCTATAAGCCCGGGGGCCCCATAATCTTCTATTGCCTGGGGGCCCCATGAGTTGTCAGTCCGCCCCTGTGCACAGTCTAATGTCATTGCTGCCACAGGCAGGGGCTAAGAACAACAAGGGGTTTAGAGAACCCCGTGGAGACAATGGGCCATGTAGGGGACACAGAATGGAGCAAAGTGGGCTGGTTCAATGTTGGGCAGAATGGTAAGTGGCCACTGTATTGACGGGGGTCAAATTTTGAGTGAATGGCTACGATCAGAGACTTGTCAGCCAGTGAACATGACTATTCAGTTAACCACGACAGTCAAGGAGACCATTCTACTGAAGAGACTATTGAGCTTAAAGTGTTACTAAACCCAGGAGCTTGTATTCACTATATCTGGTCTCCCACAGTACACAGAACATGGAAATGCAATTATTTTAGTAAATATAAACTGATAAATACCTTTTCTCATCAACAGTATATAGCAGCCTTAGGACTTCTATCAGTGTCTGGTTAAAACTTGTAGGAGGAATTTTCATACTCCCCTGATTGTCCTATGAGGCTGCAGGACCACTCACCCTCTGTCTGGACAGTGCTGATTGGTCCTGTGCTGATCACATGCACGCTCCCAAGAAATAAAAAACTCTCGGCCGGTTCCTGCTAAGCTGGCCAAAATTCAAACCATGTATGCAGTTGACCTTCTTTGCAAAAAAATTTGTATTTTTTTTCCTGCACACTCTTTCTCCAGCTCTTCCCTTGCCTCTGTATGGGCTTTCTGTTAGAAATCTGTAGTACATGACAATGGACTATGAGTGCACTAATTACCATAGTCCACTGAGAACTACAAGTCCTTTTTTTTTTGCTTGCTAAAATTCAAATGTTACAAATATGTTTTATTAGGTTCCCTTTTATGACTTGCCAAGATGAATACTAAACAATGCTGATTACAAATGTATTGGCATCTCATACTGTAGTACTGAGACAGTATTGTACACAGGGGCGGACTGACCATTGAGGAACTCGGGCACTGTCGAGGGCCCCATGCCACTAGGGGGCCCCATCACGGTTGCCAGGCTCATTAAAACCAGGGATAGTATGTCAAAATCTGTGTTTTTTTTACATCTGTCCCTGATATGTCCAAAACCTACATGCTTTTCATGTGAAAATCCCGAGATTTTAGCTGCCCCGCCTCTGTACTGCCACCTGGCTTGGCGGCCATCTGTAAGCCCGGGGGCCCCATAGTCTTCTATTGCCCGGGGGCCCCATGAGTTGTCAGTCCGCCCCTGATTGTACACAACATCCCATCATCTCATTGCTTGAAATAAACCTGGCACACAAAATAATTATTTGTTATCGATATTTATTATGATATAGATGTAGATTCTTTAAGCACTTCCTAGCTTTTAAGAATTCAACATGTAGAAATAAATGTCATGTAGGCTGTACCTGCATTCACCATTTTCCATTCTTACGATCTCTTCATCCATATATTGTATTGATACTTTTGGTACTGCGCCATAAGTATGGTGAGTATTGATTACCTTGGCCATTGTAATTTTCTTTCTAATAAAGAAAAAAATCAGTACATAGATAAAATGATATCCTAAAATAAATGTTGAATTCTATCATTTACTAGTCATACACCATTTTAAAGAACCAGAAACAAAAAAGAACCAAAAAGCTGTAAGTTAAAGTAATTCAGTATTAGCTTGGCAAAAAACTGGTGATAGTAAAAAAGGTGTTGGGTTGAGAAAAGAAGACAGAAGGCAAATGTGAAATAGTATGTAATGGATTTGCATATACTGTATTTTAATATAGTCAGGAATAACATATTTGTTCTTTTTAGGTCAAGTTAATATTAAATATTGCACAATAATATTTAGCATTCTTCATTTTAGCCTGCATTTGGCACCTTTTCAAATGGTTTCCTCTATTTTATTTGTTCTCGTTGTTTGCAGTGCTCAGTGGCTCATGTTGAATTTTACAAGCAGAAGTGGATAATGAGTGACTTAATCCTACTTATATTCTTCAGTTGGCTTCATTTAGGCAGGCAGCTACTGCTATGCTCTCTCTTTACCTAACCACAGTGCACTTACAAAAAATAAATAAAAATACCAAAACATTATAGTTTTCTTTAAAGGGGTTGTAAAGGTACATTTTTTTTCCTAAATAGCTTCCTTTACCTTAGTCCTCCTTCACTTACCTCATTCTTCAATTTTGCTTTTAAATGTCCTTATTTCTTCTGAGAAATCCTCACTTCCTGTTCTTCTGTCTGTAACTCCACACAGTAATGCAAGGCTTTCTCCCTGGTGTGGAGTGTCGTGCTCACCCCCTCCCTTGGACTACAGGAGTGTCAGGACGCCCACTAACACACAGGTCCTTTCTCTATCTGCAACGTAGAGAGCATCCTGACTCTCCTGTATTCAAGGGAGGGGGCGAGCACGACACTCTACACCAGGGAGAAAGCCTTGCATTACTGTGTGGAGTTAAAGAGAGAAGAACAGGAAGTGAGGATTTCTTAGAAGAAATAAATAAGTGAAAGAGGACAGCACTATGGTAAAGGAAGCTATTTAGGATTATTTTTTTTTACCTTTACAACCCCTTTAAGTTTTCTGCATAGCTCCATGTCTTTTTAAACTCTTTCCAGCAGTTCCATTTATCATTAGACCCTATATTTTTCTCCTCTATACTATATTTTATGCCTTCCATAGTGTATGTTTCTTCTACCGAGTCAATCCATTCCCAGATTGAGGGGCTTTCAATCTCTTGCATTTTTTGGGGATGAGTCTTTTTTCTGCATTTAGCAAGTGTGGAATCAATGACTCTTTATACTGTTTTACCACTCCCTCCCCTCCGTGGAATAAAACTACCCATGGGTCTTTTATTATTTATTTTTTAGTAATTTCCTTTATCAGGTGTAATATTTTCTCCCAATATTTTTTAATTTTGGGGAAATCCCATTACAGGTAGGCCATCGTTCCTACTGTCTTACAATCTGTCCAACAATCGGCCGATTTACCCAATTGAAATTTACACGTTTTATCGGGGGTTGCGTACCACCCCGTTCATTTCTAATTTAAACTGAACAGGTTATTTATTTGTTTTTAGTCACAATAAGCTTCTCGAATTGATCCACCCTTGTTGAAAAGTAGGGTTGTCCCAATACCACTTTTTAAAGACCGAGTACAAAGTACCGATACTTTTTTTCAAGTACTCGCCGATATCGATTACCGATACTTTTTTTTAATGTCAGGTGACAGTTTTAAAGCGCAATACAAATTAGGTAGCACTGATATGCAGCACTGATAAGTGGCACTGATTATGCAGCACTGATGAGCACTGATAGGATTAGGTGGCACTGATATGCAGCACTGATGAGTACTGACAGGTGGCGGGCACTGACAGGCGGCGGGCACTGACAGGTGGCTGGCACTGACATGTGGCTGGCTCTGACAGGTGGCTGGCACTGACAGGAGGCACTGATGGTGGGCACTGATAGGTGGTGGGCACTGACAGGTGGCAGGCACTAACGGCTGGCACTGACTGGTGGCTGGCACTGACAGGAGGCAGAGATGGCTGGCACTTACAGGTGGCTGGCACTGACAGGGGCACTGATGGCTGGCACTGAAAGGTGGCTGGCACTGACAGATAGTGATAGATGGCACTGATAGATGGCAGTGATAGATGGTACTGACAGGTGGCTGGCACTAATAGGTGACACTGATTACGCAGCACTAATGAGCATAGATAGGCATGAGAGGATTTATTTTTCTATGCTGCCTCTGCGACACCCATCTTAGTACACCCTGCACTGGGCCTCAATAAAGCAGCAGCGGACATCTTGTTACACCCAGCCCAAACTACATTGGCTGGGTGTAACAAGATGTCCACTGCTGCTTTATTGAGGCTGAGTGCAGGATGTACCAAGATAGGCATTGCAGATTTTCAAGCACGGACAGTGTAACAGCAACACGGAGCGTCACTTCCTTTACCGAATGTAACGGCTCTGGTCACAGATGGATCGGATGATGTTGCGGCTGCAAGCTTGCCTGAGGACTCTCTGTTCTGCTCTGCTCTGTGCTCCGTTCTATGCTCCGCCTCTCCCGCCCTCCACCTGCCGACTCCACCCGCTGACATCCCAGGTATTGGCAAAGGCATCAAGAGCATTTGCGCGAGTACAAGTACTCGCGCAAATGCTCGGTATCTGTCACGATAACGATACTAGTATCAGTATTGGGACAACCCTATTGAAAAGGCTTTGCTACAGGGCATTAAACACAAGAAAATCGGAAACTCTCCTATCGTTTTCAGCCAAGGAAGCTGCCATCTTTGCCTCTGTTTAATCTACAACTGCCATAATGCTGCACATGTGATCAGTTATGACACCAGCCATTGGATGATTTGACAGTTTGGTTGAGAGCACAACCAATGTAAGTGTGATGCCGCGTACACACGATCGTTTTTCGGCATGAAAAAAAAACTTTGTTTTCAACATGTAGAAAAAACAATGTTTTTCCAACTTCATCATTAAAAATGATGTTGCCCACACACCATCATTTTTAAAAAAATGATGAGCAAAGCGCGGTGACGTACAACACGTACGACGGCACTCTAAAGGGGAAGTTCCATTCAAGCTCCCGTCTCCTAACTTGATTCTGAGCATGCGTGGGTTTAAAACGTTGGGCCAGATTCACGTACATTGGCGCATATTTTGACCAGCGTAGCGCACCTCCTTTACATTAGACCGGTGCAATGTAAAGGCGCAATCACCGTATCCTCGTAGTATTTGTGCAGAAATTAGCGCCGATGTAACGTTAATTCCGAGGCGTAAGGCGGAGTAATTCAAATTGGGAAGGACGTGGGCGTGTTTCATTGAAATGAGCCGTGACCCCATGCAACTGAAGGGCCGGCCGGCTCGCGCAATGCGCACATGAAGCAGACCATGGTCAGCACCTCTCTGCGCATTCTCACAGCTTGGGAACGGCGCAATCAGTGAAATTGGAAGTGAACCCAGGCAACTTAGTGAACTACGCAGACAGCATAAATAGACCGACACAAACGCACTTCCTTTGCAAAATCCCTTTGTATCCCTTCCTATACAGCAAGGTGATTTTGTTCTGTTGTTTGTTGCGTTGTGACTTGTCTTTGTGATATTTGTTGACTGTTTGATCTAGTGTTTTGTAGAATATATTTGATATTGTTTTTTGGTGACTGCTTGTGAGACTTTTTGGTTGATAGATTTTGTTTGTTTGTTTTGTTGCTTGATTTTTCCTGCTTGTTTTTGTGAGTGATTTTTGGTGATTGTTTGGGGGAGAGTTGTTGTATGAGTATGACTGAGAGGAAGCGGAAGAGCAATTTTTCGTTGGGGGAAAAACAAATTATTGCCCGGCCCTTACCCAATATGGCCGTTTCCTTCACGGCCCGGAGAGTGCCAACACCACCCCGGCCAGGAAGAAGGAGATTTTGGAGAACATTACCGACCAGGTAAATTCA
The DNA here is from genome assembly GCA_029574335.1 of Rana kukunoris. Taxonomy (NCBI): domain Eukaryota; kingdom Metazoa; phylum Chordata; class Amphibia; order Anura; family Ranidae; genus Rana; species Rana kukunoris. The sequence continues at coordinate 628,727,178 of CM056049.1, read as the reverse complement.
TTGAGGGGGGGGAGACCCGGACACGCGAGGGGATCGTAAAGAAAATCAATGACCTCCGGCGTGTGGTCCGTGGGAAGCTGGCCAAAATGGCAGCCCATGCCAGGGGCACTGGAGGGGGCCCACTATGCCCTGTTAGGCTGACAGTGGAGGAGCGTGCGGTGGCCCACACCTTTAATAGACAACAAGTGGAGGGCCTGCCTGGCTATGACTCCAGTCATGAAGCCGTGATGCCAGGTAAGGTTTTTTTTTCCTATCTGGTGTGTAGCATGTGTGGGGGAGGGGGGGAAAGGAATATGTGGCAAGTGTGTGGATCCTCCAACCTGTGAATGTTTTGTGTCATCCACAGATGTGCAGGAGGGTGCTGGGCCATCTGGCCTGACCGCACCTCGGGACAACAGCCTGATGAGGACCCCCCGACAAGGCCGGAGTCCTCGGAGGAGTTGGAGGAGGAGGAGTATGTCATGTCAGCCAGTGGATTGTTGTTTTTGGAGGAGTCTTCCTCTCTGGCTGGCTGGCTAGCCCCTCCCACTCCTCCCCCAACAGGGCTCCCCTCCCAAGGGCCTCCCCTTCTCCCCGGCCACAAGCCTCAACTGGAGGCAGGAAGTCGTCCCAGAAGACCAGGGGGGTAGCCGAGGTTCTGCCCGCCAATCTGAGAAGGGACCAGGCCCTTCAGACCCGCCATCTGGGACAGGTCAGCCAGACTTTGGTGCAGATGGAGGAGAGCCTGTCCTCCATAAAGGATACGCTTGGGGACATGGACTGCCACTCCCTGGCTCTTACAAACTGCCTAAACGAACTGCAGACTACTACAGCAGACGTTGGGCAGGATGTGAGGGCCCTCACCCAGGCTATCCAGGCCAATACGGCATCACTAAGTGCTGGCCTGACCAGAATTGCCGTGGCCTTGGAGGGCAGGCCGCCAGGTGGGCAGAGACCAGGGGCTGCTCCTCCTTCCCCGGATTACCTCCCCATGAGTCTCCCCTGAGGAGCCGGGGCCGTGGGCACCCCAGACGTGGGTCACGCCAGCTGCATTAATTTGGTTTCCCCTCTTTTTTTTCTCTCCTGGGGTTTGGGGGTTCCGGATAGGAGTCATGAGATGGGGTCCCAGTGCATATGCAGAGTCACCTGTAAGGGAACAGACAGGAGGATGTTAGTCATGCATGTGCCCCTTGTGATGTGTGCATCATGGGGGGGGGACAGTCATGCCTGCCACCCATGTCACTCACCAACCAGCCAGGTGTCCCCATACACGTTCTGTTCGAATTCCATTGGGATGAGGCTCTGATTGTATATGTAGCTGTCATGGCTGGATCCGGGGTGTTTGGCACGGACGTGCCATATGAGGCCTTGGGCATCGACTATCACCTGTACGTTGATGGAATGCCAATGCTTCCGATTGCGGTATATGTGCGCTGTCTCATGGCGGGGCTGGAGTGCCACATGTGTGCAATCAATGGCCCCCACGGTGCGTGGGAATCTGGCAATTCTGTAGAAATCTGTCATTGCCTTCAGCCGCAGGTCCTCAGTGATGGGTTTGATGATTTGGTTGGCCATGCGTCTGAGGATTGCAGGGATAACCTGGTGGACACATCTGCTCATGGAGGATTGTGACATCCCAGCCACCACTCCACTTGTTCTTTGAAAAGAGCCACTGGCAAGGAAATGGAGTGTTGCCAGGACCTTGACCAGTGGCTGCACTGCATGTGAGCGGTGTGTTCGGCTGGTGATGTCATCCTGCAGGGTTATGGTTAATTCCAGGATGGCATGAGGGGTGAATCTGAAGATGCGATACACCTCAGAATCACTCATGCCAAAGAGGTCTATGCGTGTGCGGTATATCCTCTCCTCTGTCCCCTCCTCCGTGCCCTCCTCCGTGCCCTCCTCCTTCTTTGGTCATCTAAAGTCATTAGTTATGGGCGAGGATGCCCCTGGCATCTTGGCATAAAGTTTGTTGTCCAGCAAGTGTGACTGCTCAGCTCCTCACTAACAATGTTGCTTTAGCTGACATGTAGACGGATTGTCTAATTTTATTCCACCTTTTATATGGTCTAATTTTAGACAGGACGTGCAGCTGTTGCGCACAGCGCGTAGCCTGCGCTGCACCAACGTTCTTTTGTGGATCCCCGTAACTCCCTCATTTGCATATTTGAATAGCAAATCAATGGTGTGTCTAGCGCAGTTTTGCGCGGACGGATACACCGGTCTATCCAAATTACGCCGGTCCAAAAAAAGTAGATTTCTTGCGTATCTCGTTTTGGGGATGCGGCGCATCGAAACGCATGTGCAAATTTAGACTTACGCCGCGCATCTCCTGTAACGCCGGCGTAATGGCTCTGTGACTCTGGCCCGTTGTTTTTAACGTCATTTTAGCCCACACACGATCATTTTTTACAACCCGAAAAACAACATTTTTTAAAACGACGTTAGAAAATCCAGCATGTCATTTTTTAGAAGAAGAAAAACGATGTGAAGCCCACACACGATCATTTTAACCACTTCAGCCCCGGAAGGATTTACCCCCTTCCTGACCAGAGCACTTTTTGTGATTCGGCACTGCGTTGCTTTAACTGACAATTGCGCGGTCGTGCGATGTGACTCCCAAACAAAATTTTCCCACAAATAGAGCTTTCTTTTGGTGGTATTTGATCATCTCTGCGGTTTTTATTTTTTGCGCTATAAACAAAAATAGAGCGACTATTTTGAAAAAAATTCAATATTTTTTACATTTTGCTATAATAAATATCCCCAAAAAATATCTAAAAAAACTTTTTTTTTCCTCAGTTTAGGGTGATACGTATTCTTCTACATATTTTTCATTAAAAAAATTGCAATTGATTGGTTTGCGCAAAATTTATAGCGTTTACAAAAAAGGGGGTCGTTTTATGGCATTTTTATTAATATTTTTTTTACTAGTAATTGCGGCGATCAGCGTTTTTTTTTCAGCCACGAGACATTATGGTGGACACTTGGACAATTTTGACAAATTTTTGGAACATTGGCATTTTTATAGTGATCAATGCTATTAAAATGCATTGGATTTTAAAAATGCCATGGTGAAGGGGTTACCATAGGGGGCAGGGAAGGGGTTAAGTGTGCTGTGTGTTCTAACTGTATGGAGGGGTGGCCTCACTAGGGGAAATCACTGATTTTGAACAGAAGATCAGCGTCCCCCGCTGACAGGAACGAGAGCATGTGTTTACACACATAGCTCTCGTTCCCCGCTCTGTAACGAACGAGCGCGCGTGCCCGGCGGCGTCGCGCCCGCCGGGCACGCGCGCAGGATCGGGGGGCGATGCGGGCCCCCTAGCGGCCGAAAAAGATAGGAGAAGCTACGTGCTCTCGCCTAGCAGTGCCACCGTCCCGCCGTTAACTGCGGTGGGCGGTCGGCAAGCAGTTAAATTATGTTTTTAACACTTGGACCGGCCCCACGTCCAAAGAGTCACGTTTTTGAAGATGGATATGTGCTTTACACACATAGCTCGCCGCTCGTTCCCCGCCACTCTCCCGCGCCCTCCGCCGCTTACCGTAGCCGTCGAGCGGCGGAGGCGATCGGGTCCGCTCGTTGTCGTCCGGGGATGTGCTGAGGGAAAAAATGTCCCTCAGCCGTCCCCCTCTCTCTGCTGGGCGGAAGGCGTCAAAACGTCATTTCCGCCCAGCGTCTTAAAGAGCATTTAATATGTTTACATTTTGACTTATTTTTTTTTTTTTTTTTTTTTTGCATTTAAGCTGAATATGAGATCTGAGGTCTTTTTGACCCCAGATCTCATATATAAGGGGACCGCATGCTTTTTTCTATTACAGGGATGTTTACATTCTTGTAATAGGAATAAAAGTGATAATTTTTTTTTTTTTTTTTTTTTCAGGTTAAAAATTATAAAATAAATAAAAATAAAACCAAAACCAAAAAAAAATTTTTTAAAGGCCCCGTCCCGCAGCTCGCGCGCAGAAGCAAACCATACCGAGTAGCGCCCGCATATGAAAACGGTGTTCAAACCACAAAGTGAGGTATCGCCGCGATTGTTAGAGCGAGGCAATAATTCTAGTAGACCTCCTCGTCATCTCAAAAAAGCAACCTGTAGAATTTTTTAAACGTGCATATCGAGATTTTTAAGGGTAAAAGTTTGACGCCTGCCACGAGCGGCGCAATTTTTATGCGTGCATGTTGGGTATCATTTTACCGTAACATTATCTTTCCAATATATAAAAAAATTGGGCCAAATTTATTGTTGTCTTATTTTTTAATTCAAGAAATAATTTTTTCCAAAAAAAGTGCGCTTGTAAGACCGCTGGCAAATACGGTGTGAGAAAAAGTATTCAATGACCGCCATTTTATTCTCTAGGGTGTTAGAAAAAAAAATATATATAATGTTTGGGGGTTTTAAATAATTTTCTAGCAAAAAAAACTGTTTTAGTCTCGTAAGCACCGAATCTGAAAAACAGGCTCGGTAATGAAGTGGTTAAAAATGTTTTTTTTTTTCATGCCGAAAAACGATCGTGTGTACGGGGCATTTAATTTCCAGCACATGACGGATAGGTTTACTTCCACTTTAATGCAAGCATTGAAGAAGCCGGTGGGCTAATTCAGCACCAAAGACCAATTGATGGGTCTACTTTGGGTCTAATTTGTTTGAAAGTTACTTAGATTCTGTCATTACCAAGGTGAGAGACGAACGCTGAAATTTTATTCATGATAGATTGGAAAAATCAAAACATTTTTGGGGTCATTACAAGGAACCTAGGGCCGCGTACACACAATCGAACATGTCCGCTGAAACCGGTCCGCAGACCGGTTTCATCGGACCAGTTCGATCATGTGTACGGCCTATCAGACCGTTTTCCATCGGACCAAAATTTTAAAACATGCTTTAAAACCTGTCCGATAGAAACATGTCCGTCGGACAGGTTCGATGGTTAGTACACAAAAGCATCGGACCAAAAACCTGCGCATGCTCAGAATCAAGTCGACGCATGCTTGGAAGCATTGAACTTCGTTTTTTCATCACGTCATTGTGTTCTACATCACTGCGTTTTGGTCTGATCGAATTTTGGTCCGATGGTGTGTACGCACATCAGACCATCAGACAAGTTCAGAGTTGTCTGATGAAAACGGTCCATCGGACAAGTCTCATCAGACATGTCTGATCGTGTGTACAGGGCCTAAGTCTTATGAACCAGGTAAAGATTACAAAAGAAACTAGAACACTTAGAAAACCTTCATGAAGCATTCCAAGAGTAAGAAATCTTTAGCATCGGAACAACAAAAATCTTTTTAAGGTACACCTACCCAGATACAGTACATCCAGTTGGAGTCTATTTAAAAGATCTACAATCTTTAGACATATTCAATCATCTCCTCGGGTTGCTAGTGAAAATTCAAGTAAAAAACACCAACAGCCTCTTTCAAGAGATGCCAGTTTCATCAACAAACATATGTCAAAAAAATCTGTTCCAATATACAAAAAAGAAATTGCATAACAAAGTGATTATGGAAGGTCTGAATGCTCAAAAGCATCAGGCTTTTGCTTCACACTCTATTTGGTAAAATAAGAAGTCAGGGCACCACAAGAAATCAACAAACGAAACAAGTCCACCTCAGCCAGTCAGAGAAAACTTCATGTAAATGTCTGAACAGCGCTCAGCCTGACTCTATTTTGTTGTGAGAGTGGGATTGGAAGTTTCCATCCCACTGTCGAAACACTGTGCTGCATGCTCTATGTAGCCAAGGTTATATGTAGTTTTTTTGTTTACAGCATGTCCAGCAAGTGCAGTAAATAGCTCATTTGGGGCAGCTTGACCTAAACAAACTATTTAAATAGGACATTAAACCTGGAGATAGGCTTTAACAATTGCAATTTTGTGTCATTTATTTTTAATTAAATTCCAATTAAAATGGCCTATGTAGAACAGTTACAAGAAGAAAGCCATTGTTGAAAGAATGCCATTATAAGTCCAGTTTGCAGTTTTCAAGAAGCCATGTGGGAAACACATTCAGGGCCGCTGGTAGAAATCATGGGGCCCCCGTATGGCCTAATTGATGGGGCCCTACCCCTGGTCCATCCCTCAGCCCCACCCTTGTTGTCCCCAACCCAGACACTGCCAATGCCATAATGTACTGCAGACAGTGCCACCCATGCTGCCAATGCCATAATGTGGTGCAGACAGTGCCACCCATGCCGCCAATGTCATAATGGGCATTATGGCATTGGTGGCACTGTCTGTACCACATTATGGCATTGGTGGCACTGTCTGTACCACATTATGAGAAGAAGGAAAAAGAAAAAAGAAAAAAAAAGAAGAAAAAAAAGAGAAGAAGGAAAAAGAACGGAGGGTGCACCGACCTAGTGTGATACCGTTTGGGTAACTTTTATTAAAATATTAAAATCAATCATTATACTCACAATTTGAGTTTTAAAAATGAGCCTTGAAAGACAGCGCAGCAACAGGACACAACACCACATTATGGCATTGGTGGCACCGTCTGCACCACATTATGGCATTGGTGGCACTGTCTGTACCACATTATGGCATTGGTGGCACTGTCTGTACCACATTATGGCATTGGTGGCACTGTCTGCACCACATTATGGCATTGGTGGCACTGTCTGCACCACATTATGGCATTGGTGGCACTGTCTGCACAACATAATGGCATTTGAAGCATGAGTGGCATTGTCTGCAGCACGTTATGGCAATTGGCGTCATGGGTGGGACTGTCTCTGCAGGAAGCACATGCCTTATGGGCCATAAGAGAGCTGTGCTTGGATCGGTTGGTGATGGGTCATGGGGTTCTGTCTGGAGGAAGATTTTATTTTTTATTCTGCATCGATTCCCACACTGTTCAGATTACCCAGGCCCCCCCTGCTGGCCGGGCCCTGTACAAGAGGGCCAGTTGTACTAGCCTATCAGCGGCCCTGAACACCGTAAACATGGAAGAAAGTGCTTTGGTCAGATGAGACCAAAATTTAGGGATGAAAATGTTTTTAAGAACAGCATTCCAATAACATAAGCATGACATCAAATGGTAAAGAAAGGGACATCGAGACAGCCCAGTGGCTATCGCCTATAGCTGGCCTCAAGCCAATAAACAGTAAGGCCGCGTACACACGATCGGTTCAAACCGATTAAAACGGAATGAAGTTTGTTTTCATCGGTCCAAACCGATCGTGTGTAGGCCCCATTGGTCCGTTATCCTTTGGTCAAAAACCAGAGGGCTTGCTTTAAAATTTAACTGATGGACGGCTAACCGATAGGTCAAAACCGATCGTTAGTACGCACGCCCATCGGTTTGAAACCCGCGCATGCTCAGAATCAAGTCGATGCATACTTGGAAGCATTGAACTTCATTTTTCTCAGCACGTCGTTGTGTTTTACGTCACTGCGTTCTAACACGATTGTTGGTGTGTAGGCACATCAGTCCATCAGTCAGCTTCATCGGTGAACCGATGAAAACGGTCCATCGGACCATTCTCATCGGATGAACCGATCATGTGTACACGGCTTAAGACATAAAGCATTTTGGCAGGTGTCATTATAATTCAACAATGTAGGGGAAAAGGTTGTTCTATATTGCATATAAATTGGAAAAACAAAAATTAGAATAGAAATAAAAAACAAAAAACGAAATAAAAGGGGGGAGATCTGCTGGAGTGTCATGTGTACAATGGACCCAAAATGAAGAACCATCACCAGAAGCCCTGAGTCAAGGCTGAGGTGGGGACGGCCCTCTTCACACGGACGGCTGTTTTGCCACAGTTAAAAGCATGTACATTTTCTGTGAAATTCAAGACTCCGGGCACTGTGATTAGCTGCATTTGCACATTGCGATTACGTGCGGTTACATGGGGCCGCGTTTAGCTGCGGTAGTCATTTCCATAGTAACCCTTTTTATTTATTTTTTATTATGATGTGCTTCCTGTTCTTTTTTTCTCACGCTATCCACAGTTGACACAAAAGACTGCAATTACCTGCGGTTCAGTGCATATAGCTGCGCTCAATCGCACCTGGACGCATTCAATTCTATTTTTTTTATTTGCACCAAACCGCATGCAACGAAATTGCAGCTAAACGCTGTGTGTGAATGGGGCCATAGGAAAGCATTTTCTGTTTTTAGCTGCGGTAGAAAACTAGAAAATCCGCAGCTAAAAGCACAATTCTATCTGTCTGTGTGAAAGGGGCCTTAGGGTTTAGAACATATTAGTAAGGTTATCAGAGGAAGAGAAGCAGAGCCAAATAAACCATTAAGGCATATATTTATCAAAGGTATCAATATCTAGTGCTAGCATTTCCTTCATTCTCATAATATCGTTCATAGTGGAAACCCACAATGACAGAGGTGGGGGTAGTGGTAGTTTTCCAGTACAATGGAATAAGTTGCCATGCTGCAGAAATAAAGAAATTTTCATAGTTTTTTGAAGCCATAGAGCCGGGGAGAATAGAGAGAAGATGGCGCCAGGGGTTCGTTATAAACATTAACATGTTCTTGAAATATCTGATTCCAAAAGGGGCGGATCCTCTCACATTCCGACCAGACATGGAGATATGTACCAGAAGCTGAACCACAACAAATGAGACCAAAATTTAACATTTTGGCCTTAAATCAAAACAAACACTGCACATCACCCTGAACACACCGTCCACACTGTGAAACATGGTGGTGGCAGCATCATGTTGTGGAGATGCTATTCTTCAGCAGGGACAGGAAAGCTGGTCAAAGTTGATGGGAAGATAGATAAAGCGAAATACAGGGCAATCCTAGAAGAAAACCTATTAGAGTCTGGAAAAGACTTGAGACTGGGATGGAGGTTCATCTTCCAGCAGGACAACGACCCTAAACATACAGCTAGAGCTACAATGGGATGGTTTAGATCAAATTCATGTGTTAGAATGGCCCAGTCAAAGTCCAGACCTAAATTAAATTGAGAACCTGTATCAAGACTTGAAAGTTTCTGTTCAATCTGAGCTATTTTTCAAAGAAGCATGAAAAAAACAAAAAAACGCTACAGCGCTGACATTGTGCCCATCCTATTGTGATAAAATGTCATATACCAGGTTAAAAAATAAGTATTGAAAGATACTTTTTCCTGGTGTTATTGGAATAAAAATGTCAATTGTTTGAAAAGGGCTGACACTGTGGTGCTGTCAAAGCTGCTTTAATATGTGGGCTGAAAATGCATAATCTGTATGTAAAAGGGAAGGGCATAGTGTAGCACAATTTATTAAGTAAAATACTATATAAAACAAATTGAACTCACAGACGGGTGAGGGTGAGAGAGAGGATGACTGTCTGCAGTGGATTGTAATTAGCTGGGAGCAGTGTTGTAGTCCTTGATGAAGAAGAAAACCAGCTATTGTGGGGAGCAATATGAGCCTAGAGTCCGTGCAGGGAGACCGGGGTCAGACTGCCCTGGTATTTTACTTAATAAATTGTGCCACACAATGCCGGTTTGGCACTTTCGTCCCTTCCCTTCCAATTTTGCAAAGAAAACTGGGAAAAAATTTCACTCTCTAGATGTGCCAAGCTGATAGAGACATACCCAAAAAGACTTGCATCTGTAATTGCAGCAAAAGGTGGTTCAGTGGTCAGTACAGAGTATTGACTTTGTCATGCCCCGTACACACGCTCAGGATTTCCGACGGGAAAAAAAAGAGCTGGTTCTTTTTTTTTGCCGGCGGGTTTGGCAGTTTGCCCCTCGGAAAAACTGCGAGGGAGCGTACACATGGCTCGGATTCCCAGCCAAAAGCTCTCCTCGCAGCTTTCCCATCGGATAACAAGGTTGTGTGTACGGGGCATAAGTGTTGTGCTGTGCTGTGTTGCTCATATTATCCAATGCATTTCCCCACAAGATGAAATATAGTAACTCAGTCCTCCGGCCCATGCCAGGGTCCTGATGTGAGGTAATTGCACAAATACCAGTGGCGGCTGGTGCTCAAATTTTTTGGGGGGGGCGCAAAGGAAAAAAAAATTGCAGTCTCACTGTGCCCAAACGCAGCCACTGTGCCATGCTATCAAACGCAGCCACTGTGCCATCAATTTGCACCACTGTGCCATGGCATCAAATGCAGCCACTGTTCCATCAATTTACACCACTGTGCCATGCCATTAAACCAGCCACTGTGCCATTAATTGTCACTACTGTTCTATGCCATTAAACCAGCCACTGTGCCATCAATTGTCACCACGGTTTCATGCCATTAAACCAGCCACTGTGCCATCAATTGTCACCACTGTGCCATGCCATTAAACCAGCCACTGTGCCATCAATTGTCACCACGGTTTCATGCCATTAAACCAGCCACTGTGCCATCAATTGTCACCACTGTTCCATGCCATTAAACCAGCCACTGTGCCATCCATTGTCACCACTGTGCCCATGGTCGCCGCTGTGCCAATTGTCCCCACTGTGCCCTGTAAATTGCTCTCGCCCCCCCCCCCCCGCCCGGCACTTACCTTTACTGGAGTCAGGCATCCACGTCCCACGATGTCTTCTCCCGCCCTCGATGACTGACAGGCGTCTCAGCCAATCAGGTTACCGGTAGCCTGAACCGGCCAACCTGATTGGCTAAGATGCCTGTCATCTTATCCAAGGGGCGTACAGTCTGTGCGCTCTGAGAATAAGCTTCCGGGACCCGAGGGCTGTATTGGGAAAGCCTATCAGAGTTGTTGGCTCTGATAGACATTTCCATACAGCCAACCAGCTGGCGTTATTCAGATGGCCGGACATGAGCACCGACCATCTGAATAACAGCGGCAGCGGCGATAATAACATAGATTCGTGCAATGCATGAATCTATGTTATTACACTCAGTGGCGGTGAGAGCCAGAGGGGGTGGCGCTTCAGCGCCCTCTATGGACGAACCGCCACTGACAAATACACTCCCAATAACATCTAACATTTATGTATCACCCTGTCAGGAGTGTCTAGCGCTCTTGCTCCTAATTCCAGAATCCGGGTTTTGGCTATTGAATTTTCCCTGTCTTTGTCCACCTGCAGGTTGATAGATGTGGTCAGTCTCTGGGTGGAAACTCAAACCTGTGATAAGCCAGCTAATCTCTCACTTGCATGCTTGTGATAGAAAGTGATACGCGTGTTGTTCCATCCTGATCAAGCCCACTGCCTGTTTGCCCTGCGCTGCTAGATTGGACTTCACTGTGTATGACCTTGGACGAGATTATTGGACTATTCACTGAACTCAGTCTGCCTTTTTACCTAGACTGTCACTGAACCACTCTGCCTGTCTGCCAAATGCAAGTACCTGTTTGCTTTGCTCAGTTCACACTTGCCCTGGCGTGGTGGCCAGGCACTATAGCATTGTGTATAAGATCTGGGGCAACCAAGTACCGTAGGCCTGCTTGCCTTATGACAAAGGGGGCTGCTATAGGTGAAGCACACAATAGCCAGCTATAGTGTTTAACCACCCATTCATTGAGGTAGATGTGACACACTCTCTCAGACTCATTGTTAGGCTGGTTAGATAAATTTTGTTTTTGGCTCTTCTGTATTCAGTGGAAGTGTGTGTGATTGCTTTGGGCTTATCCTTTTGTTGCAGGTTTTATTGTTTCCCTCTGCCTTCTGGAGGATTCTAGAATGTAGTGGGCTGGAAAAGCAAGTCAGTATCCTTAATATTTATGCTGCTTCTGCCAATCCCTGGAGGGGTGTATCCAGAAGGTATCTAGGAGACTGCATAAATAGGCTGGGGTCTGAAGCTGCTTGGATCTTGTCCAGGAGGAGAAGTTCCCAGCCTTCCCCTTCTGGGCAGCCAGGCTATAAATCTACTCATGCTCATCAAGGACCCAGCCATGCTAAAGCTGGGGCATGTTTGCTGAAAGTCAGCAACTAATCGAAGGATTAGTAGCATCAGGGTAAAGAATGTGCTTAGTCTACTGCTCAGCGTTCATGGAGTATCCCACAGTTTCCTATGCTCTATCCAAGTAGTAAATTAAAAAAAGGCAACCTCTAGACTGTTTGTTGAGCCAGAAGAATAATTGTTGCTTTGTACATGGCTGCTAATGAACTTATCAAGGAAAGGAACCTGGGGCAAAACAAAGGGCTTTTTCGGGGTAAGCGCTACACTACATGAATGGTCCTCACTGCTTGCATTTCATGACCGACTGACCATGAGTTCTGACCTCCTCCTGCATTTATCATCTCTCAGAAAGACACAAATTACACCTGCAAGGAAAGGCCCACCCCAGCACACATTGTTAACCCCTGTGACACAAACCAATAACCCTTTGTAGTTCAAAGCAGAATTAACATGTAGGCAACTGCTTACACCAGTTCACCCAATCAGAGGCCCTGGGATGTATGTTCCTCTGCTGTGCTATCTTCTGCTGCTTCTCCACAAAGTTCTCAGTCCTTCCAGGGCTCTGTTACTCTGTACCTGTACAGAGCGGAAAATAAGTATTTGAACACCCTGCTATTTTGCAAGTTCTCCCATTTGGAAATCATGGAGGGGTCTGAAATTGTCATCGTAGGTGCATGTCCACTGTGAGAGACATAATCAAAATTTTTTTTTCAGAAATCACAATTTATGAATTTTTAACTATTTATTTGTATGATACAGCTGCAAAGTATTTGAACACCTGTCTAACAGCTAGAATTCTGACCCTCAAAGACCTGTTAGTCTGCCTTTAAAATGTCCACCTCCACTCCATTTATTATCCTAAATTAGATGCACCTGTTTGAGGTCATTAGCTGCATAAAGACACCTGTCCACCCCATACAATCAGTAAGAATCCAACTACTAACATGGCCAAGACCAAAGAGCTGTCCAAAGACACTAGAGACAAAATTGTACACCTCCACAAGGCTGGAAAGGGCTACGGGGAAATTGCCAAGCAGCTTGGTGAAAAATGGTCCACTGTTGGAGCAATCATTAGAAAATGGAAGAAGCTAAACATGACTGTCAATCTCCCTCAGACTGGGGCTCCATGCAAAATCTCACCTCGTAGGGTCTCAATGATCCTAAGAAAGGTGAGAAATCAGCCGAGGACTACACGGGAGGAGCTGGTCAATGACCTGAAAACAGCTGGGACCACCGTTTCCAAGGTTACTGTTGGTAATACACTAAGACGTCATGGTTTGAAATCATGCATGGCACGGAAGGTTCCCCTGCTTAAACCAGCACATGTCAAGGTCCGTCTTAAGTTTGCCAATGACCAGTTGGATGATCCAGAGGAGTCATGGGAGAAAGTCATGTGGTCAGATGAGACCAAAATAGAACTTTTTGGTCATAATTCCACTAACCGTGTTTGGAGGAAGAAGAATGATGAGTACCATCCCAAGAACACCATCCCTACTGTGAAGCATGGGGGTGGTAGCATCATGCTTTGGGGGTGTTTTTCTGCACATGGGACAGGGCGACTGCACTGTATTAAGGAGAGGATGACCGGGGCCATGTATTGCGAGATTTTGGGCAACAACCTTCTTCCCTCAGTTAGAGCTTTGAAGATGGGTCGAGGCTGGGTCTTCCAACATGACAATGACCCGAAGCACACAGCCAGGATAACCAAGGAGTGGCTCTGTAAGAAGCATATCAAGGTTCTGGCGTGGCCTAGCCAGTCTCCAGACCTAAACCCAATAGAGAATCTTTGGAGGGAGCTCAAACTCTGTTTCTCAGCGACAGCCCAGAAACCTGACTGATCTAGAGAAGATCTGTGTGGAGGAGTGGGCCAAAATCCCTCCTCCAGTGTGTGCAAACCTGGTGAAAAACTACAAGAAACGTTTGACCTCTGTAATTGCAAACAAAGGCTACTGTACCAAATATTAACATTGATTTTCTCAGGTGTTCAAATACTTCTTTGCAGCTGTATCATACAAATAAATAGTTAAAAAAAATCATACATTGTGATTTCTGGAATTTTTTTTTTTTGATTATGTCTCTCACAGTGGACATGCACCTACGATGACAATTTCAGACCCCTCCATGATTTCCAAGTGGGAGAACTTGCAAAATAGCAGGGTGTTCAAATACTTATTTTCTGCACTGTAAGGGGACACTTGGAAGAAGGTTGTGTCCATTGCTAAGTTTGTTTAAAACAGTAGTTATTAATTTGTGCCCAGCCGCTCGGTTGGCTGGTGTTGCTTTGGAGCATGGAACGATGAATGTGTTCAAGTGTTCAAGCTGCAGCTGCCCCCTACTTTCTAAAGTATCTTTGCCTGCTCTATAAAGCCTCAAATAAGACTGGTTAGTTGTAAATTACATGAGCCTTCATTTTTGTTCAATTTGTGTGGAATGCTCATATTTTTTTTGGTCATCTTTAGGCACATCTTTGGCTTTAGAAAGCTGCCCTTAACTATGTTGCCTTTCTCAACCTTCTTACCACGGTGAAAACCTTGAAAACATGTTCAGGTCTTGGGGAACCTAAAAAATAATCCTCAGATCTACAATTCATGTACGTTAGTGCAATCAGTGGGTTGCAGATATAATACTAAGTAGAAGAATTAATAAATCCGCCTTTTTTTGTGAAAAAAATAAATACAATTCTTAATTTTCCAAAAGAATTGTGACAAAAAAAATAAAAAAACTCATCATGATTCCAAAAAGGGGCTAGTTGTACTGTCCTGTCAATTTAAACCTCAAGAAATTAGATAGGCTGTCAGTACATTAGAATTAATCAATTTTCAGATACTGTATACAAACCATTATTCGTGGCCTCTATAACTTTCACAGGCTAAATAATATACACTGATTTGGGTTATTTTTTTTACCAAAGAAATGTAGCCGACTATAGTTGGCCTAAATTTATGAAGAAATATTTTTTTTCAAAACTTTATAACAGGAACTAAAAAAAATGTGTTTATTTTTTCAAACTTTTTGGTATTTTCACATTTATATAGAAAAAAATAAAATGCCCAGTGGTTATTAACCACTTCCATACCAGGCACTTACACACCTTCCCGCCCAGACCAATTTTCAGCTTTCAGCACTGTCGCAATTTGAATGACAATTGCGTGGTCATGCTACATTGTACCCAAAATTTTTTTTTATCATTTTGTTCCCACAAATAGAGCTTTATTTTGGTGGTATTTGATCACCTCTGCTATTTAATTTTTTTGCGCAACAACTAAAAAAAAAATATTTATTTTTTTCTGTAAATTTTTTTGGTAAATAAGTACGTTTTCTACTTCGATTATCGGCACCGATGAGGTGGCACTGATGGGCACCAATGGGGTGGCACTGTTGGACACTGATAGGCGGCACTGATAGGCAGCGCTGGTATGCGGCACTGATGGTCACTCATAGGCGGCACTGGGCACTCATAGGTGGCACAGATGGGCACTCATGAGCGGCACTTATGGGTGGCACTGATGGGTACATATGGGCACTGATAGGTGGGCACTGGGAATGGATGGGCACTGAGGGGTGGCACTGATGGACACTGTGGTGTGGCACTGATGGACACTGTGGTGTGGCATTGATGGACACTGTGGTGTGGCACTGATAGACACAGAGGGGTCCATGTTGCCAGTCAGTGCCCATTTGTGGGCACTGATTGGCATCTGTTCTTTTTTTTTACTGCCTTTTTTTTGCCCTTTTTTTTCTGCCCTTCCCTGGTGGTCCAGTGTGGGCATCTGAGGGGGGGCTGCGCTGATAACCTGTCAGGAGAGCCGCCGATCGGCTCTCCTCATTTTGCGTCTGTCAGATGCGAGTGAGGAAGAGCCATCAACAGCTCTTCCTGTTTACATCGTGATCAGCCGTGATAGGACACGGCTGATCACGTGGTAAAAAGCCTCCGCCGGAGGCTCTTTACCGAGATTGGAGATGCAGGGTGTCAGACTGACACCCCGCATCACCGATCGCCACGCCGCGCGCCGGCATGAAATCCTGCAGGACGTCCATAGACGTCCAGTCAGGATTTCTCAACCACTTTTCAGACGTCAATTGTCCATTGACCGGGCGGGAAGTGGTTAACCACTTCAATACAGGGCATTTTCACCCCCTTCCTGCCCAGACCAATTTTTAGTTTTCAGCCTTGTCGCACTTTCAATGACAATTGCGCGATTATGCAACACTGTACCCAAATTAAATCTTTATGTTTTTTCCCCCACAAATAGAGCTTTTGTTTAGTGGTATTTGATCACCTCTACGGTTTTTATTTTTTGCACTATAAACAACAGAAGAGCGACAATTTAAAAAAATATAACACAATATCTTTTACGTTTTAATTTAATAAATATCACAATTTTTTTTAAACCAATTTTTTTCCTCAGTTTAGGCCGATATGTATTCTTCTACATATTTTTGGTTAAAAAAAACCCGCAACAAGTGTATTTGATTGGTTTGCGCAAAAGTTATAGCATCTACAAAATAGGGGATAGTTTTATGGCATTTTTTTTACTAGTTATGGCGGCGATCGGTGATTTTTATTGTGGCTGTGACATTGCGACGGACAGATCGGACACTTTTGACAGGTTTTTGGGATCATTCACATTTATACAGCAATTAGTGCTATAAAACTGCACTGATTACTGTGTAAATGTGACTGGCAGGAAAGGGTTAACAATAGGGGGTGTTGAAGAGGTAAATATGTTACCTGGGAGTGATTCTAACTGTAGGGGGAGGGAACGCACATGGGGAGGAGACTGATCTGTGTGTTTACACACACAGGTCCACATTCCTGCCATGATTGCGGGCAATCGCGGGTTCCCGGCGGACATCACAGCCGCCGGGGCACACACATCGAGTCCCGAGCAATGCGGCGGGCGCGAGCCCGCCCCCTAGACGGCTGGGAAACCCAGGACGTCATATGACATCCACCCTGGATGACTATATGCCGGGCAGCAAGTGGTTAAATACCACCAAAAGAAAGCTCTATTTGTGTGCAAAAATGTATATAAATTTAATTTGCCTACAGTGTTACATGGCTAAGCAACTGCGAGTTAAAGTAGCACAGTGCTGAATGTGAAAAAAATGCCCCAATGATGAATGGAGTAAAACATTCCAGAGGTCAAGCATTTAAGCAGAAATTATTTTTGTTTTTTATTATTATTATTATTAGTAGTATTATACAAGATTTATATAGCAGCAACAGTTTGCATAGCACTTCAGAAAAGGGTGACACTAGGTAGGGGAATTTGTAGCTGTGCTGATCAATCTGTTTGGTTACCTTTTTCTATAACTTTTATTTATTAAATTTTTATCTGAGAAAGCCTTTTATATATTATAAATGTATTTTAGTAATATGGCAAACACTAATAAATGCTTTGAAATTCGTCCGCTACAAACCTGTCCCTCCGACATGTCCGCTGGTTAGTACGCCTAACCAGCGGACAGAAATCGGACAGAAAATGGATTCGACGCATGCGTGGAAGCATTTTACTTCCTGGATTGGTGACGTGGCGGCATCAACGTCACCGCCACGTCACCGCGTCCTCAGCCCAGGGGGATTTTTGTTTGATGGTGTGTACACGCCATCGGACCAAAATCCGATGAGACATGTCCGCTGGAAACGGTCCATCGGACATGTTTGAGCGGACATGTCTCATCGTCTGTACGCGGCCTTACACATCTGGATATTTCAAGCAAACAAGATTTATGCTGAAGAATCTTTGGTCAGCATAGCTGTTCAAAAGACAGGATCTACCTATTCAGGACTGGAGTTGCGCAGCCAAGGTTCTGCAATACAACTGGCGCTGGACAGGGGCCTTGCTATTTTTTTTTTTGCCATCTGTGTCCTATTGGGAATACAGTAAATCCTTGCATTGAGTGCACAATTTGTTCCAGAAACATGCTTGTAATTCAAAGCACTTGTATATCAAAGCAAACTTCCCCATAAGAAATAATGGAAACGCAAATGCTTCGTTCCACAACCATTTATTCATAGGTCCTTCAGTTTAAAGTCCAAATAAAATGATTATATAAATGTGACAGGTTGTGTAACCATAATATGTTCTTCCGCAAATGGAAGCTCCACAAGGGTATTAGGCCCCTTTCACATGTGCGGACCGTATGTCCGTATTTTCATCCATCCGTTGCGGATGGAAACGGGACATACATGGGTCTCTATGTGATTACGGGTGTCAGCGGATGACCATCCGCTGACACCCGTAATCATCCGTCCTCCGTAAAGATCCGATTTTTCGGACAGAAGAAAATCCTATTTTTCTTCTGTCTGGCGGATCGGATCTGATGAACACGGACATACGGTCCGTGTTCATCCGATTCCCCATAGGGGAGAGCGGAGGAAAGACAGGGCGGTCCCCGCACAGTGTGCGGGGACCGCCCTGTCAGCCGACAGCTCAGCGGGGATTTTACGGAGGATGCCTGCTGAGCAAAAGCGGACACACGGAGGCGGATCATTACGGTCCGCCCCGTGTAAAAGGGCCCTTAGAAGCAAAATCCAGCAGGCGCTACAAAGTATAAAAGAGAAGAGAGGCACCTCTAAGTGTAGCAATATGTTGCTAAATGTTGTACCTTCATTAAATGTACCCATATTGCTACACTTCTCTTCTTTTTTATACTCAGTTGTGACATGACGCTGCATGTATATCAAGACATCGCTTGTATATCAAGTGAAAATGTATTTAAAAATGTTGCTTGTCTTGCAAAACGCTCTCAAAGCAAGTTACTCTCAAACCAAGGTTTTAATGTATTTAAATCCCTCCAAAACATTCATGTATTTCTACTACTTGCAGCTTAAACATGCATTTGACGCACAGAGGGAAGCGGATATATGGTCCATGGATGTGGCACCGGTCTTTAACTTCCTGTCTGATGTGTCCACCTGTAAGGGTTTCATATCTAATTGCTATGCCATGCTGCTGAACCTCTTTCTGCCGGGGGCCCCCCTCAAGGCGGTAGCCCGGTGGGAACGGGATGTAGGCGTGTTCGAGGAGGAGCAGTGGGAGGAAGCCTTATAGGCGGTTCCCACATGCTCCCTGAACGTGGCGCACAGACTATCACAGCTCTACATTCTCCTAAGGACACATTACACACCTGCCAGCAGTGCCAGATTACCGCATATGGGTTTGGGGGTGGACCCCTGCTGCACTAGATGCTGCAGGGACCACGGAGATCTCATCCACCTACTGTGGCGCTGCCCGAAGCTCCACCTGTACTGGACAGGGGTTGTTGACACTATTAGCGGGGCCTTTCAGATACAGGTTCCACTGGAACCCAAGATCTGCCTGTTGGGGATAACGGAGGGCTTACTGGCGGAGGATATCCCAAAACAGGCTATTGGCAGAGCTCTGTTTCAGGCTCGCTTAATGATACTGAGACACTGGAAGGATACTGAACCACCTACGGTACAGGAGTGGATTAAGCAGATGGGGGTCACGTTGAGGCTGGAGAAGGTGGTGTACCAGAGAAGAGGGGCCAGCGGTAAATATGAAAAGTTATGGGCCCCATGGCTTGATGTTCCAGGTCTGGCTCCGATAGATCTTGTGTGGGATCGTCTATTTTAGGACCTTGATCACTCGGTTCCTAGCTATCTATAACTGCCCACTGGGGGGGGGGGAGAGAAGGCAATAGGGGTTTCCGCAACGGGAAATGATATCTGGCGTAGTGTTAAGATGTGTTATATGTGTATCATTCATTGTGATTTTGGTGGAGAATATGCTCTGGAGTTTTTTTATGTTATTTCCTGTATTTGTTCAATAAAACTTTTGCTTGAAAAAAAAAAAAAAAAAATCCCTCCAAAACGAATGGGTCTCTAATTATCACCAGGGTCACCTAAATTAGTGTACCTTAGTGTAGTGTACCCCCGTCTTCCATCCCTTCCCTCCCTCACCTTCCCCTCCCTTTCTCTTTCCCACTCCTCCCCTCCCTTTTCCTTCCCCTTCTAATGCAGCGTACACACGGTCGTTTTTTGCGATGAAAAAAAAACGTTGTTTTTTAAAACGTCATTTAAATTGATCGTCGTTTTTTGTCTTAAAAAAAACGACCAAAAAAAAATTCCAACATGCTTGAATTTTTTGTGTCGTTTTTCAAAACGTTGTTTTTTGTTTCACAAAAAGTCACCGTGTGTAGCAAAAACGTTGTTTAAAACGACGTTTTTCAACCCGCGCATGCCCAGAAGCTAGTTATTAAGCGAGCTTCAATGGAAAAGTGTGGTGAACGTAACCTCGTTTTTTGTGAAAAAAACGATGGTGTGTATGCAACATCGTCTTTGAAAGTGACGTTTCAAAAACGTTGTTTTTTACTTCACAAAAAACGTAGTTTTTTTTCATCGCAAAAAACGACCGTGTGTACGCGGCATTACGCTCTTCTTTCTTCCCCATCCCCCCTTTTTTCACTGTCCCAGTTCCATGCTTTCACGTGGTGCCCTTGCCCCAATAGTTATTCTTTTAATGCATTTTAAATGTTTTAAACATTACTATTTTACCAGAAAGTGGTATACATTCCCCCTCGTCCGCCGGGGGGGTCTTCTCGTGAGCCTAGTTTTGTCTATGGCCTCAATCTGGTGAGCAGACTTGTGTTACTGACAGTGACCATATACATCTGTTTATTCTTTATGTATCTTTATGTATTTTTTGTTATTTACGTTCTGCTAGTCATTGTATGTTATTATCCACTACATAGATAATCCTCCTGAAGAAGCGGTTTGCTCGCTAAACCAGTAGAGGTTTTCTTGGCCATTCTCCACTACAACACACACCTTACGGGGTCACCCGTTAGCAACCACCGCTGTATTTATTGTGCGGTCTGGCTCATGTGCTTTTAATTATATATAGTTTTATGTATAATAAATAATTTTTTACTTAATTATTTGTCATCAGTACCGAGAAAGTCCACCAAAATACCCCTCCTTTTCTAGGTGATTGTCATTGGTTTAGGCGGTACTAGCAGCCGCCACCGTACCATTACCTGGTTCAATTCCTTTACATGTTATTTGGATGATGGTACGGTTTTACTTTATTATTGGTTAATTTTACTTGAGGCTATACTCAAAATTTGTCACTCTCAGTCTTGGTGCTAGTGGTAAACCGGACAAAACAAACATAGTAAATTTCCCTTATGGGGCACGGACAGTAATAAAAAAAACCAACAGGTGTCTAAACCCTATCCTCTCTATCCAAAACAGAATTTGCCTTTAGTTACACTTTAACCTTTTGTTGGATCCTTTTTTTAGTTGTTTGTTTCTTTAAAATTGCTAAAAATTAAAATAAGAACAGGAATACTGGAACATGACAATCTCCTAGAATGCTTTTGGTACTACAGTGGATCTCTGTGAGATTAATTTAAAACATAAAGATTCAGGCCTCGTAGGATAGCCAGAGGACAACGGTCTGATGGACCGTTTTCATCGGTCAGAACCGATCGTGTGTGGGCCCCATAGGTTATTTAACCTTAGGTTAAAAAAAGGCAACTTGCTTTAAAATTAACCTATGGATTCCTAACCGATAGGTCAAAACTGATCGTTAGTACGCACAACCATCGGTTAAAAATGCACTCATGCTCAGAATCAGGTCGATGCATACTTGGAAGCATTGAACTTAATTATTTTCAGCACGTCGTTGTGTTTTACGTCACCGCGTTCTGATACGATCGGTTTTTTAACTGATGGTGTGTAGACACATCAGACCATCAGTCAGCTTCATCGGTTAACCTATGAGAACTGTCCCTCAGACCGTTCTCATCGGATAGACTGATCGTGTGTACGCGGCTTTAGTGTGTTAAGTTTTTCCTGTCCAAGCTTCAACCCCAAGTAGTCTTATGATAGAAAGATCTCTGGCTTTTCAGATGTTAAGAAGGACCGATCTTTAAAAGAGACCTCCTTCTAGAGAAATACTGTATATGCTGATGCTCACCTACGTTCCAAATTTTTATTTTTCATGCTCTCTTTGGGATGAGTACTTTGTGAGTTACTAACTTGAAATCAATTTATTAGTCCAATTGCTTAATTTGGCATTTTCAACGTATGATTGACTCTGATAGTATTACAGATGATCTGTTGACACCGTTTTTATAAATCATACCCCTATCAATAACAGAAGGTGCTTTCAAGCACATTTTAGTATTTTAATACCACATTTTTGCAGATTTGTTCCTAATATTCCTTGACCAACAACACTGACATCACATTTTGTGACTCTACTAACACCAAGAAAACTGTGCATATTCCAGTGTCCCTAAAATGGAAGATATGTCTAATACTAACTTTTCTTAAAGAATTCCCCTCTCTTCTCCCCCTACCTGCCCTGCATGCCATGTGTTAAAAAGATCTGTGTACTTGCCATTTTTTAATCTGGTCGGGTCACATGATCCTGCAGCTCTGATTCTTCTACTGGCTGCTGTAGAGCAGAGGTGGGAGTGACAAACACTGGGCCATGGGAGACTATGGGTGATGTCACAGCTCCAGGAATACACAGCCATTGTCAAGCACTCCCTTACACAGTGTAGCCAGAGCTGCAGGATCACATGACCAGACTGGCGTGGAATAAAAATGGTAAGTATACAGGTCTTTTTTACACAGGGTATGCAGGATAGGTAGGAGGAGGAAAGAACATTTTTAAAAATAGATAGTAGTAGCTTTTATTCATGACAACCTTGTGCCAGTTTCGGTACATGTACCAACATCCGCACCAGATTTAGGTAGTTCTTACTACCAACACCTTTAGAATCACTATGGCTGCGACAGACATTCTAACATAATTAAAACCAGTTCAATAATAAGCAAACTGTCAATAATTAAGACCGACTAATATGTTTGAATGTATTTGACATTAACTGGCTGCTGGGACAAAAGCCATCAAGGTCATTGCAACCAATGACAAAAATCACACTAAACTGATGCTTAGGGAGGTATGCATCACAGAGACAGTGAGTTCTATCATTATAAATAAGGCTGGGGATAAGGGACACCCCTACAATGCGTCTGAAGTTGGGAAAAAATCACCAACGGCATCTAGGATATGGGCTACTCTATTGGCTAAGGCCTCGTACACACGATCAAATCTGTCTGCTGGAAACGGTCTGCTAGACCGTTTTAGCAGACAGATTCGACCGTGTGTATGGGCAAGCCGACGGATTTGGCCACCCGACAGATTTCAAAGCATGCTTTAAAATCTGTCAGCTGGGAACCTGTCCGCCCGACATGTCTGCTGGTTAGTATGCTAACCAGCAGACATGTCTTCTCGCACACGCGCCAAATGATTTTGACGCATGCGCGGAAGTGTTTTACTTCTTGGTGCGGTGACGTGGCGGTGTCAACGTCACCGCCACGTCACCGACACGTCAGCGCGCTGTCTGCTGGCGGGGATTTTGGTTTGCTCGTGTGTACACGCGAGCAAACCAAAATGCCAGCAGACAGATCTGTTCAAATCGGTCGGTCCGACCGATTTGAACAGATAGATTGCCTCGTGTGTACGAGGCCTAAGAGTTTTGTAAGGATTTGCAGTAATTTTCCAGTAAGGAAATGGGCCTTTATATGAATCATAATGGGAGGTCCTTGTGCATCTTTGATATTAAAACAGTTTGAGCCTCTTACATTTAGGGTCGAGAGTATCAGTGTGACCTTTTTTAAAGTAATCTTTATTATAGGGATGAGTTCAGTTGAATATGACTGATATCATTTTGCGGGTTCCCTCTCTGGGTTGTTCAAAGTATTTAAAATCATTCTAATGTGTTGTGGGATATAGGGTGGGTTGACCATAAAGGTTTTTGTAGTAGTTTGCAAAAGGTTTTAGAATTCTGTCAGTATATTTGCGTTAAAATAAATCAGCTTGTTTAATGTAGGGAATATCTGTTTGTGCCCAGAAGTCTGCCACTAGCTTTGCCAGCAACTTCCTGTTTTGCCTGCTTAAAGAGGAGTTCCACCCAAATTTGGAACTTCCTCTTGTTCCACTCCTCACCCCCTTAAATGCCACATTTGGCATGTAATTTTTTTTGGGGGGGAGTGGGGGCTTCAGTAGGAGTGGGACTTCCTGTCCCACTTCCTGCTTCCGCCGAGGGGCTGGTTAGGCGATTAAGCCTTAATCGCCTACACCAGCCCCTCCCTGTAGGCGATCACATGGGACTCTGACAGGTCCCATGCGATCGCCTCACCAATCAGCGGCGAGCCGCGCCGCGCGCATTCGCAGTGCGGCTCGCGCATGCGCAGTGGGTGCCCGGCCGTGAAGCCGAAGGCTGTCACGGCTGGGTGCCCACAGTCGGCATAGAGACGCCGGCCGGGGAGAGGGGGGGAGGAGCGGAGCCCCGGTCGGCACATCGCTGGAACGCAGGAGCAGGTAAGTGAGTGTTTATTAAAAGCTAGCAGCTACACTTTTTGTAGCTGCTGACTTTTAATAAACACATTTTCTGGCTGGAACACCCCTTTAACTGACAATGGGTAAGGTCTGTAAGGTGTATTTGTATATCAAGTTGTCAATAGGATGGTGTAGGCTGTGTTTGTGAGGGAGTTTGAAAACTCCTGTTTAAATCTGATTTATAATTATAAATGATCTGGTTACAGTGTTATGGTTATACTGTACCCGACTGCCCATTATTGTCAAATTGCTGAAATTTCTTTGCCACAACCACCAATGCAGATGTGGAATGGAAGGGTTAATTTCCCCTGCCACAACCACCAATGCAAGTGGTTGCAGGGAGTTCAATTTCACTAGAACTGACTGCCATATGGCACACATTCATTTCACCAATGTGAAAGCAGTGCTGCGCTATTATTTCATTCACTGACACCAATGCTGGGGGTTATTGTATCCACTGACACCAATGTTGGGCTTTATTATTGGTTCCACTGACACCAATGCTGGGGGTTATGATTGCACTCACTGACATCAATGTTGGGAGTTATTATTGCACTCACTGACACCAATGTTGGGAGTTATTATTGCACTCACTGACACCAATGTTGGGGGTTATTATTGTACTCAATGACACCAATGTTGGGAGTTATTATTACACTCACTGATACCAATATTGAGGGTTATTATTGTACTCAATAACACCAATGTTGGGAGTTATTACTGCACTCACTTGGGGAGGAGGTATAGCCCTTATTTTTAGAGCGGTATTTGATTTTGAGGTCATTAATTGCACGGAAATCTATGCTTCATCAGAAAGCTTAGTTCTAAGATGGAAGAAAAGTCCAGAAGAGACTGTTGGCCTCACTATCATTTATCATCCTCCGAGTATGAATGCGACTGTCTTAGGCTGCGTACACACGACCAAATAAATCTGCTCAAATCGGTCAGACAGACCGCGCTACGTCACCGCGCTGTCTGTCCGTGGGGATTTTGGTTTGATCGTGTGTACACTGATCAAACCAAAATAGCCCAGCAGACATATCCGATGAAAACGGTCTGTCCGACCATTTTCATCGGATTTGTTTAGTCGTGTGTATGCGGACTTACACGTAATTATGCGACAGTGTTCGCAGATGCTTTCTCCAGAATATTTCTAGAGAATGCAGATATTAAGGTATTTAAAAAAAATACATAGTGTTGAGGATAAAATAGAAGCATTTAATTCAGTAATAACGAAAACTTTAGGGCCCAGATTCATAAAGCAATTACTTATGGAAAAAAAATTACTGCGCAGGTCTTTGAAAATAAAATAAAAAAAATTTGTTGTGACAAAATAAATTGTGTTGTGCTGCTGCTGCAAAAAAATGTGCGATACACATAAAATACTATAACTCTAAAGATATGCTGCGCTGCAAAAAAAATTGTAAATAGGTGGATCTATATACTTTTGTGAACACCAAGTTCCTTCATGGATGATAAAAACTTAAAATGAACCACTGGTGAGGTGAAACAGAAAAGTCCAAGCAAAATCACAATCAAATCTGTGAAGCAAGAGTCCATCTGTGTCCTATAAACACCCGAAAAGTGTTAGAAGAAGAATCTTCGAGTAAAGTCAATCAAAGGCACCTCCACCTCTATAAAAAATGCCTGCTTACCAGCTCCAACTTAAAAACTGCATTTGTTTTTATACTGTGCTGCTCCTAATAGTCCTCAGCCGTCCACCTCATGATTCTTTGTAAAATAAGCGTGTTGGGTAAAAGCCGGTCGACAATCCGGAAGGACGAGCGAAAGTATTGAGCCGGCCGGCTTTTACCTAACACGCTTATTTTACAAAGAATCATGAGGTGGACGGCTGAGGACTATTAGGAGCAGCACAGTATAAAAACAAATGCAGTTTTTAAGTTGGAGCTGGTAAGCAGGCATTTTTTATAGAGTTGGAGGTGCCTTTGATTGACTTTACTCGAAGATTCTTCTTCTAACACTTTTCGGGTGTTTATAGGACACAGATGGACTCTTGCTTCACAGATTTGATTGTGATTTTGCTTGGACTTTTCTGTTTCACCTCACCAGTGGTTCATTTTAAGTTTTTATCATCCATGAAGGAACTTTGTGTTCACAAAAGTATATAGATCCACCTATTTACAATTTTTTTTGCAGCGCAGCATATCTTTAGAGTCATAAAGCAATTACGCCTGTCTAACTGGTGTTAGACAGGAGTAATTTCAAATTTTGCGCGCCGTATCACTAGTTTGAATCCTCAAACCATGATACGGCGGCTTCGGGCTTCGATCCGAGAGGCTTACATCTTCGTAAGCCTTCGGATCTACGCTGCGATATTTTTGCGGCCGCTGGGAGGAGTTCGCGTCGTTTTGATGCGTCGGGATATGCAAATGTGTTTTTACGGCGATCCACGAAGATATGAGCGGTCTTCGCAATCGCTTACGTCTGGTTCTTTTTACGTACTGTTAGACCAGCTTTTTGCTGGTCTAACGGTGCGTAGCCCATGTTAAGTATGGCCGTCGTTCCCGCGTCAAATTAAATTTTTTTTTTTTTTTTTACGTAACTCGTTCGGGAATAGAAATGTCCGTAAACGACGCTACTCAAACAACGAATGACGTAACAACGTGATTTCAAGCAATGCACGGTGGGAAATTTGCGAACGGAGCATGCGCAGTTCGATCGCCGCGGGAACGCGCCTATTTTAAATCCTTCACGCCCCCTATTCGCGTAGATGGATTGCGACGGGAGAAATACACTACGCCGCCGTCGTTTACTGGACAAAATCTACCTGGATTCCACGTAGAGCCAGGTAAAAAACGGCGGCGTAGTGTATTTCTGATACGCTACGAGAATCTAATTCTCTATGAATCTGGGCCTAGATCTTTTGGCCCCAAAAAAACAGAGTCAAAATATAAGATCCCCAACAAATAATCCGCTATGGTTTAATCAGAATGCTTGCATGTTAAAATGGAGTTGCAGAGCGTTAGAAAAAATATGGAGGAAAGACCCTAATTTTATTACTAGAGAGGCATATGGAGCGGCTTTAAAAAAATATAAAGCTGAAATAAAAAAAGCCAAAAAAACATATCTAACAGAGAAAATTAGGTTGGCGGAAAATAAGGCCGCAGAATTATTTAAAGTTGCCAATATTCTTGCAAACCCAAGCTGTTTAGACATCAAGGAAGAATTCTCTCCGGAATTAAGTGAGAATTTAGCAGAATATTTTAAGCAAAAAATTATTGACATAAGAAACAATATACCGGATTCTTGTTATACAGAAAGTTCTCCTGTATACAAAGGGGTACGTTTTACCAGTTTTTCGGCGGTAACTAGCGCAGAGATACTGAATATTCTTAAGTCGCTTTGTCTTCAGCGCTTGACCCCTGCATTGCGCAGCTGGTGAAGGACTCTGCGGTTACCTTGGCACCGTTTATAGCGGACATTATTAATATGTCTTTTTCTATTGGAACAGTGCCAAGTATTTTGAAGCAGGCAGTTATAATTCCCCTATTGAAGAAGGCTAATGTGTTACGGTCAGATTTAAGTAATAATCGACCAATTTCGACGCTGCCTTTTTTAGCTAAAATAATGGAGAGGGCTGTTGTGTGGCAACTTCAGCCGCATTTGTAATCCAATAATATTTTTGATTAATATCAGTCGGGATTCTGTCCTGGTAGAGTCACAGAGACTGCTCTCATCAAGGTTAAGGACGATTGCCTATGGGCCATGGACAGCGACGAGGCATCAGCGTTAATACTGCTGGATCTGTCGGCTGCATTCGATACTATAGATCAGGAGTCTCCAAACTATGGCCCTCCAGGTGTTCAGGAACTACAATTCCCATCATGCCTAGTCATGTCTACGAATGTCAGAGTTTTACAATACCTCATGGGAAGTGTAGTTCCACAGCAGCTGGAGGGCCATAGTTTGGAGATCCCTGCTATAGATCATGCCAGACTTCTGGAAAGGCTGGTGTCTGTGGCCGGGCTTGAGGAAATGGCATTGACATGGATGACCTCATTCCTGCAAAATAGGGCCCAGAGGATAAGACTAGGAACGTATTATTAATCTAATAGTTTCTTGTCCTGCGGGGGTTCCTCAGGGTTCGGTGGTATCGCCGATATTATTTAATATTTACATAAGGCCGTTGCTGTATATTATTCGGCGCCATAACCTTAGCTTTCACATCTATGCAGATGATACGCAGATCTATTTTAAGTTGCCTAAAAATAAGGAAGTCCAGGTGGATTTGGCAGCCTGTCTGGAGGAAGTACAGTCCTGGATGGGAGCCAATTACTTAAAACTTAATGGCTCAAAAATGGAATGTATTATCATTAGTAACCAGAGTAAAACCAGTTTGACGGATTTTCCTTCTTGGCCGGTTTCGTTTATGCCATACCCGACCCCGGCCACTAAGGTTCGGGACTTGGGAATCATTTTGGATTTTAAACTGTCATTGAAGGCGCAGGTAAACCAGGTGGTAAGCCGGTGCTATTACCATCTGAAACTCCTGTGTTCTACATTGGATTTCATTGACGAGGTGGACAAAGTCCACGTGATTAATGCTTTCATTGGTAGTCGGCTGGACTACTGTAATGCGTTATATATGGGGTGCTCAAAAACCCTTCTGCATAAGCTTCATTTGATCCAAAATGAGGCAGCAAGGTTACTAATGGGGGTGGGCCGTCTGGCTCATATTACACCATCTCTGAAAGCCTTGCATTGGCTACCGGTTGCTGAACGGGTCTTGTTCAAAGTGGGTTGCATCGTCCATAAAGCTATCCATAAGATAGGCCCAGGATATTTGCAAACATTTTTTACCTGTCACGTTCCCAGCAGATCGTTAAGATCTGCTGATCAGGTTAATTTGACGGTCCCTAAATTTAGAAGAACTAAATGTGGAGGGAGGACTCTGGATGAACAAGGTTCAATATTCTGGAACTCTCTACCTCTATACTTAAGACGGGAGAAGGATTTGTTAAAATTCAGGACGTTTTTAAAAACTTTTTTATTTTCGCAGGTGTATGGCCCTAATTAGGGTAAGGCCGCGTACACACCATTAAATAAATCCGATCAAATCGGTCTGTCAGACCGTTTTGATCGGATTTGTCTGCTGGGATATATTGGTTTGATCGTGTACACACGATCAAACCAAAATCCTCGCCAGCAGACAGCGCGGTGACGTGGCGGTGACATTGACGCTGCCACGTCACCGTCACCAGGAAGTAAAACACTTCCGCGCATGCGTCAAATCCATTCGACGCATGTGTGGACAGATATGTCTGCTGGTTAGTGTATTAACCAGCAGACATGTCGGACAGACGGGTTCCCAGCAGACAGATTTTAAAGCATGCTTTAAAATTTGTCTGCTGGAAAAACCCGTCTGCCCGTACACACGATCGAATCTGTCTGCTGAAATGGTCCGTCGGACCGTTTCCAGCAGATGAATTTGATCGTGAGTACGCGGCCTAAGATATTAGCAGTTTTAGTTTTTAATGTTATTATGTGTTTTTTTTACTGTTATTATACTGTAATGTGAGATTTGTCTGTACATGTATTTGTGGTTCTATGAGCGCATCGAGGCCTTCGGGTAATGACTGCGCTCCCAAAAAGTATTTTTTATAAATAAATTTAAAAATATATAAATTGTATTCCAACTTCTTCAGTGAGCATTGCGATAGGCTGCAAAGAATGCAGCAGGACTGAAATTTCGGGTGCTGAGATGTGCTACTATTGTCTATCCCTCTAAACTTATTTAGAGGCTCTGTGTGACAAACTTTCTTTTGACATGTGTGTTTTGACTTTCTCTGAAGACTGTTAAATACAGATGCTACCTAAGCTGGTTTACATTACACATTTTGCAAAGGTATATGGAAATTATGGGCCAACATAAAACAGAATGACATTATTATGGCAGCCAATTATTAAAATTCAGTCAATTTTCTCACCTTTCCTGCCAATGCACATCAAGTAAAGGGTCAGCTCTATTCACAACACAAACACTAGTACATTTTTGGGGCTGTGTGGCCTCGTACACATGATCAAATCTGTCCGCTGGAAACGGTCTGCTGGACCGTTTCAGCAGACAGATTCGATCGTGTGTACGGCCGAGCCGACGGATTTGGCCACCCGACAGATTTCAAAGCATGCTTTGAAATCTATCGGGTGGGAATCCGTCCGCCCGACATGTCTGCTGGTTAGTATACTTACCAGCAGACATGTCGTCCCGCACCGCCGCCGAATGGATTCGGCGCATGCGCGGAAGTGTTTTACTTCCTGGTGCGGTGACGTGGCGGCGTCAACGTCACTGCCACGTCAGCGCGCCGTCTGCTGGCGGGGATTTTGGTTTGCTCGTGTGTACACGCGAGCAAACCAAAATCCCAGCAGACAGATTTGTTCAAATCTGTCGGACAGACAGATTTGAACAAATCTGTCTGCTCGTGTGTACGAGGCCTGTGATCTATCTGCTGGTGCTGTGTATGTTTACAAGAAAGCAGCTGATAGATCACACATCCCCAGTAACTTTTATGTGTGATGAAAACAATATTTGACATTAGCAATAGTGAGCTAGACATAGGTGTAACAAAGATAATGTCTGTTCCGGGGAATATTGTTTTGAAGGCCCAGTTCAGACCCTGGCTCCAAAATGTTTCTATACTGCACCAGCTGTAGCATCATCAGGGAGTGTTTCTGGTGTCCCTTGTAGATGGGAAAGTGCAGATATGCATTCTTAATGTCTATAGATGCCATAGAATCCCCCTATTGAAGAGAAACCACCACTGAACAGATGGATTCAATCTTGAACTTCTGCCCCTGTACAAAGCAATTCAAGGCCATATAGGTCCAAATTCGGGCAAACCCATCCCTTTTTAGAACCATAAAGAGTTTGGAGTAAAAAA
Source organism: Rana kukunoris (assembly GCA_029574335.1). Lineage (NCBI taxonomy): Eukaryota > Metazoa > Chordata > Amphibia > Anura > Ranidae > Rana > Rana kukunoris. Next base: position 628,696,088 of record CM056049.1, on the reverse strand, counting down.
CCCTGTATCCATTCTAGCTCGGGCACAGAGACTATCACTTCCTGGCGCAGCAGATCCTGCACTCCCCTGCACAGGGCCTAAAGACGCAAAGACGGAAGCTGAAGATTGGAGGGGAAGTATTTTTCTGGTGGATAAAGAAGTTATATCATGTAGCCAGGCACAACCAGTTTGTGGACCTATTTACATGGATTGACGAAGGTCCATGGGCCCAAAAAAAAAAGCAACGATCACCCCTAATCCTGGAAATGGCTCAGGGCAAACCTTCAGACTAAAGAATACTTGTCCATAGGCTTAGCATCCAGAAGCAATTGGCACCACCCCCCGGAGTCTTGAAGGGCTTGGATCCCTTGTCAGAGGAGCCAGGAGAATGAAAACGCCTCTTATGGGCAGTAAAGTGAGAGGAAATTACTCTTGCCTCTCGTGAAGCTCTTGATGATGTCAACCAAGAATTAAAGATATGTTGTCCCTGGAAACCCACCAAGGCCTTTTTAGAAGTCTGGTCAGCAGACCAGCATTTGAGCCAAAGCACCACTGGCAAGACAGAAAGCTTGAAAGGAATGAAGCAGCATCCAAAGATACTTCAGACTCTTAAATAACTGGTCCACCATATCCATGAACACCAAACGTCAATACAGGCCACAACGGCAACCCCGCAGGAGTAAACATAAAACAGGATTCTTAAAGGAGGGAGACCCCCTGCTTTATTCTTAATTTTTTCAGAAGGCCATGCTCAAAGGGGGTAACGTACCGTGAAGCACTTCTGCAACCACAAAGAGATGCTTTGACTGTTCCCAAGTTTATTTACGGAGAGTATTAAAGTATGATAGGTAAGGAAATTCCTTAACGAACCTAGCTGACTTGTTGGGACACCCAGGCCAATTACAGTAGAGAGGGAAGTATGCCTATCATCAGGAGAGTACTGTGATTTCTAACATGAATGCTGCCTGTGGCTGTGGTCAGTGATCCAGGGGTGAATGCTGCTGTGCCAACCATGCCTTAAACAATGCCCCCTCCTGGCCCAAGGACCACCTCTGTATTCAGCCTAAAAGGGGGATCATCTTTAAAATCATCTTTAAAATGGCTGTCGCCACAACCAGCTTCCACACAGGTCAGTGGTAAGGTCCATCACATAATGACCACCCTTCCTGTCCCCCCCAATATCGCCACCAGATCACTGACCACAGTAAAGCACATGGCAGTTGTAGTGCGGCCTCCCAGACCCCCAGAGGAGACACCCCCCCACTATGCAGAACCTGCAAGAACAACTGAGAAAGCCCCATTCCCATCCAGAGATGCCAGGAAAAGTCAGCACTGATAAGGCTGCATTGATGGGCACTAATCCTTACTTTGCTTCAAAATTCTTTATTTAAAATGTAAGTTTTTTTCCCCTGAAACTTCCCTCTTAACATTAGGGTGCGTGTTATACGCCTGTGCGTGTTATACGCTGATAAATACAGTAATTATTCTAAACATCTGAAATAGTCTGAGTTACTTAGATGAAACATGGGAATACTTATGTTTTTCTGCATATGTCTAGCTGTGGAGTTTTCCCCATCACATCTGGTCTTGTAGACGCAACAGCAAATGTGAGAAAAATCTAAGTATATGGAATTCCCATCTTACAGATTTGTCATAGGGACCATTCTCCCAATTGAAGGTTTTTATCCCACTTAATGCTCTGCTAAGAAAGCCCAAACACTTCATGAGGGTACTTTCACTCTGAGTCAGCTTTGGGGCATTTTAGCGATAAAAATAGTGCTTTTAAAGCACCTGAAAACTGCCTCATACTGGGGCAGTGCACTTGCAGGACAGGAAAAAAGGTCCTGCAAGCAACATCTTTGGGGCAGTGTGGAAGCGCTGTATACAGGCTTCTACACCACCCCTGCCCATTGGAATGAATGAGCAGCGCTCATTCGGAAAAAATGATTTGAAAGTTCCGCAACACGGTGCTTTTTTTTTGTTTGTTTTTTGTTTTCCAAATAGATTCCTTTAAGCTCACTTACCTTTTCCTTCGATTTCCATTCTAAATGTTTTTTTTCTTTGTCTGAATTTATCACTTCCTGTTTCTCCTCAGTAAGCTTGCCCCCATCATCCAAGTTGTTCTGGCTGGGGGTTTAGAAGGGAAATCGAAGGAAAAGGTAATGCACTGCACAATGCACTAGCTTAAAGAAACCTATTTAGAAAATAAAAAACAAACCTTTACAACCCCTTTAAAAGCGCCCCCCTAGCGGCCAGAAAAGCACAGTTAAAACGGCAATAAAGAGCCACTAAAACTAGTGGTATTTTACCGCTAACGGACCCGCCACCCCAGTGTGAAAGTGCCTTAAATGACATGCAAATTTACTAGTGTGTTCTACTCATTATATGAATAAATAAATATGGGGATTCAATGCCTCCTCCTCAACAATTAGGTTTCGTCCAAGTGTTTTGCAAACCAAAAAATTATATTTAATTAATTCTATGTCCACTAATTTGGGTACTGTGGGTAAATACAGTTTGAGGTTAGATCCAGTGTCTAAGGAACACTTACATGAGGGCTGTGGTGAATAACAATGTTAGTATATTTTTAGGTATTACAGTTACACTTAATACTGTATTTGTCCCGCGCCATCATGTATTATGACATCTATGATATGACAGTGTCCAAAGTACAGTTCCCAAAACATTTATAGGTCTGTCTTGTCTAAGGCTACTGAGCCCTGCACAATTGCACACACAAAAGATGTATATTTTTCTCTCATACCGGAAGTCCCTACTTTACCATCTGGGACTTTCCTTCCCCAACCTCTCTTTTCATTTTATTGTGATCATCGAACAGGGTTCCATACATTTAAATTTGTTGGGCTAATTGTAGCTCTGAATAAAATGTGGAGCTATGAGTTCATGGTGTCTACAACAACATGGGACCACTCCTCATAGCCACAAGGCTCAGGGAAATGGATACAACCCATCCTGAACTGAATAAATCAGTTTATGTAGCTCTGTGCATACAAATGGTATGAGCAAAAGACTGCGCAACTGTGGTATTGATTGGCCTTTTGGCTAAGATCAAGTGTAGTATCTGTTCTTATCAGTTGCCAATAGGTGGTGCTAAACTGACTGTCCCCAGTACTCGGCGAGGGGGAAAGGGATGGCAGTCGGTGGACGCTAAGCCTATTGGCGTAGAGGCGAAAGCCTTCTGATCGGGGCAGAGAGGCATGAGGTCGAAGCTGAAGGGCCGGGACCCCTGGCCTTTGGCCTGGATTCGGTGGTGTCTGCCCCAGTTAGTTGTTCGGCGAGGGAACCTTTGCTATCCTTTCGGGGAGAGGCGGGTAGTACTTCCCGAATGTAATTAGGTGGGAGAGATGGGGGTTGTGGGTAGTAGTCGGCTGCGGCTGGCTCTCCCCAACCTCTTCTCCTACCTTCCTGGCGGGGAAGGGTGCTGCCGGTCCGGACCGGGGGTCAGGGTCCGTTGAAAAGCCTGTGGAGATAGTGCCCCTGGAGTGGCAGTCCAGGGGTGCCATACATTGCACTGAGTGTTGAGGGCACTCAACGTGTGGCACCTTAGGTCACATATCTCCACACACATCTTTTTGACACCTGCCTCTAGGGCCGAGCCTTTTGGCTAGGACCAGAGGAATTTTTGTTCCTGGCCGGAGGGCCGGCCATTGTATTGCACAGTGGCCACTTTCCACTCACCATTCCCAACCTTCCTTTTCCCCCACTTTTTTTTTTATTTTACCCCCTGTCTGTCTTGTTTTGTCACTTTTTTGTTTGGTGCTTGCACTTTAGTGTGGCGAGTAGGGGTGCTGGTCCTCGGGCCTGACTCTGAAAGTCTTGGGAGTAGGTGGACATGGCCTTCTGGCTTAGTTCACCTGCTCTCATGGGGTCTCCCTTCGGGGGAGCCTCACGAGGAGGGTTCTGTTTCGGCAGTCCCTCCGAGGATGTTAGGCCATGTGGTTTCGGTGCCATGGGCCTTAGTGGGGTCCTAGTGGTTTCAGGCTGCTTGGACTCCAATACTCTTATCCCTGCCTGGAGCCTAACGACGGGGGGATCAGAGCTGGGTCCTCTTCGGC